>SPJY01003379.1:333610-476963 GCA_005191435.1 Raddia distichophylla
AGCCGGAGGGAGGATGCGGAAGAACTGCTGCGGCGGTTGAGGCGGAAATGCCAGGCCAGGCAGAGTACGTCGGCGACCATCGTTAATGTCGTTGCACTCGTCCGGAAAGGTGAATGGATGGATCCTATCCTAGCCTACCTGCGGGACAGAGTGATCCCCGACGATGACGCGTCAGCTGAGAAGATAGCACGCAAGGCCAAGCGCTACGCCCTGGTAGGTGGGGACCTGTATCGCCAGGGCGCTAACGGAGTTCTACTGAAGTGCGTCACTCGGGAAGCGGGGAGCAAGATCCACTCTGAGATCTATGCAGGCATGTGCGGGAGCCACTCAGGGAGCCGGGCGTTGGTCGAAAAGGTCTTCTGCCACGGTTTCTATTGGTCTACTGCACTCCAGGATGCCTTCGAGCTGGTGAGGAGATGCGAAGCGTGCCAGTTTCATGCTAAGCAGATCCACCGACCAGCCCAGGGGCTGCAAACTATTCCGCTTTTCTGGCCGTTCGTGGTCTGGGGGCTGGACATCTTGGGCCCGTTCCAGCGGGCGACCGGGGGCTACACGCATCTGTTCGTCGCCGTCGACAAGTTCACCAAGTAGGTAGAAGCCTCGCCGGTCCCGGCGATCACCTCCGCTGCAGCTATAAAGTTCATGAGAAGCATCTTCGTCCGGTTTGGCGTCGCCAGCAGGATCATTACCGACAACTGCGCTCAGTTCAAGAGTGCTGATTTCCAAGATTGGTGTGAAGAGTTGGGTACCAAGCTGTGCTTCACCTCCGTCGCACATCCGAAGAGCAATGGGTAGGTGGAGCGAGCGAACGCGAAAGTACTCAAAGGACTCAAGACAAGGGCATTCGATCGCCTGGAGAAGCGTGGCAAGCGCTGGGCGGAGGAAGTCCCCACCGTGCTTTGGGCACTGCGGACAACCCCCAACAGAGCTACCGATGAGACCCCTTTCTTCCTGGTGTATGGTTCTGAGGTAGTGCTCCCGTCGGAGCTCGCCTTCGGATCCCCAAGGGTGGCGGCGTACATCGAAGACGGTGACCCTGACCGGCGTCAAGATGAAGTAAATCTCCTGGAGGAAATCAGAGACAGAGCGGCGATCTGGGCCGCCAGATATCAGGAATCCCTGCGCCGTTATCAAGCAAGAAGGGTGTGTGAGAGAACACTGGCAGTGGGTGACCTCGTCCTGCGCAGAGTCCAGGTGCAGGCAGGTCGCAATAAGCTGTCTCCCCTGTGGGAGGGCCCCTTTAAGGTGGTCTCAGTATCCCGCCCAGGCTTAGTCAGGCTCGCCTTCGAGGATGGTCGTGAACTGGCGAATACCCGGAACGTTGAGCAGCTGAGGAAGTTCTACCTGTTGGTAGCTATTTCAGAAGCTTTTGGTCTTTCCTTGGAGCCGAGCGGCGAGGTCTTCCTCCTTCACCGCTTGCCTCGGGGGCTGCGATGTATAAAGCCATCTGCAATATAAAGATAAGTTCTGCCTCTCTGTGAGCATCTGTTTTTCGCCTTAAAAAGTCTGTTAGAAAACATTCTGTTGAAAACTGGTAGCGAGGAAGTACTTAAGGCTGATGGCCCCTTAGTTGCAAAGGCGAACGCTTAAACTTGCGCTGGGCGAGGCGAGGCGGACGGAAGGCGTGTTCTAGCCTGGTGCGCCTGCTCGGTCTGGGCACTGCGCCAACGACGTCGCCGGCGTCTAGACCACTTCCGGAAGCTAAGTGCTCGCCACGTAACGTTTAAGGTCGGTTTGCGGAGAGGCCATAAGGTTTGAAGTAACCAGATGCCTAAGGAAAAAGCGCTCATTTTCAGCAGAATGTTCTGTCTAAAACTTTTGGCGGTCGGTTGTCTAAGTTCATCTTTTTTGCAAGTAAGAAATTGCGTAAAATTAAGCGAGACTTGTGGCAGGAAAAGCAAAAGTTTGCACTAACAGGTTATATCTACAAGACAAGACAGGCAGAGGAGATCAACTACTCCTCATCGTCGTCGTCTTCTGCTGGTGCAGCGCCGCCCATCATGGATACTCGGCCGGCGGCGACTTCGACCCGAGACTGTTTGTCCCGGTCCAGCTGGCGCGAAGGTTCCCCGGTGGCGGCGTCGATGTCGAACGCGGCGTTTTGGGCAAGGCAGTTGCCCAAGACGAACCGCGCTACTTCAAAGGCGCCGTGGCGACCATCCTCGATCGCTCGCGTTCGCATCACCACCGGCAGGTCGCTAAGAGCCTCGGCGGCGCGCCCCACCGCGCCGACGTACTGCGCAACGGTCTCCTCCAGCGGAGAGTACAGGGTTACTCCCAGCGGAGCCAAGACCTCCGCGAACCCGCGGTAAGCAGTCCGCAGCATGGCGGTGAGAACCCGGAGGTGCTCAGAGTGCGCCGCGTGGAGGTTCGTGGTTTCCTTGCTGGCAAAGGCGGCGGCGGTTTGGGCCGCCGCAGCCTCGCGGGTCGCCGCCTCCTTCGCAGCAATCTCCCGGTCAAGAACCCGCCGCAGCTCGCCGACAGCTCGCGTCGCCGAAGCCAGAGCGCCTTCCCGTGCTGCCCAGGTGTGGGTGAGGGCACGGAGCGCTTCGAAAGAGTGTCCGACGTCGGCGGCGATGGCAGAAACGGCGTCGGTGTCGGTTGCGGCAGCAGCTGGAAGGTGCTCCAGCCTCGACATCGGCGCGCTCTCCGCCGCAGGGGGCCCCGTCTCCGTCGAAGGGATCGGAAGCAAGCCTGGAGCAGGTGGCGAGCGCGGACGGGAGCTTGAAGCCCCAGGATCCGCCCTATCCCACGAAGAAAAACCAGAAAAGGGTTCAGATATGCGAAAAGCGCGTAGCATGCTAACCCTAACGCAAAAATACATATATGCAGAAAGCTGCCTGAAGCCACGCCCCCCGAAGGCGAAGGAAGAAGGGAGCAGCATCAGGCCGCTTGGCCGCGGAACCGGTGTGGCCGCTCCTCCTCCCGATGAAGGAGGCGGAAGAAGCGGAGGAATCACCACGGCCGACGCCGTCGAAGCGGGCGCCGGCACAGGAGGTGCCGGCGCAAGAGAAGCCGGCACGGTGGGCGTCGGCACAGGAGGTGCCGGCACGGAAGGAACTGGCGCAGGTGGCGCCGGCTCCGGAAGAGTCGCCGCGCGGAAGAGTCGCCGAGCTCTCGCCAGGTGGCAGAGCGGCGGCGTCAGCAGCAGGGCCCCCGCTGGAGGGGGCCAAAGAAGGTGGAGGAAGCCTAGGTCTCGCGGGACGAGGCCTTTTCGGGCTTGTCTCTCCCTCGTCGTCGTCGTCGTCGGAGAGAATAAGGCGGCGCTTCCCAAGCGCGCGATCGACGTCGGTTGGCGCGGGAAGCTCGACGGCCACAGAAGGAGCGACGGCTGCAGGAGCTTCTGTGGTCGTCGAAGGTTGGTCGCAAATTTGCAGGGGTCGTTGGACCACCTGGACCGCAGGACCAGAGACTTCCATGGGGGGCAGCGCACGCAAGTATGGGTTGCGCTCCCGTGGGTCCCAATAGCAGAGGTGGAGGATGCTCGCGGGTAGAAAGACATCGCCGATTGGCGCGGGCAAGAGTCCCGCCAGCCATTGGTGAACTACTTCCTCCGACACATTCCCGCGGCTGGGCGAAAAAAGAAGAAAAGAGAAAGAGCTGCGAATTAGCAAGGAATCAACAAGCAAAAAAGAGGAAAATATCCCACGAAATCAGAAGACCCAAAAGAGTGCAAGAGCACTCACCTCTAGGGGCAATACGGGTCCCATCGTCGCGCCCAGTACTTCTAGTTGGACTTGAGCGCGAGCGGAATGAAGGCGGCGGAGTCGCGGAGCGAGAAGTAGCAGCTCCCCACGGCCCCGCTCGAGCGCGAGCTCACGTGCAGCGTGAAGAGCCGGTGCCAGAGCGGGAGGCTCGGCATCGCCCCCACGAACATTTCACAGAGGTGAGCGAAGATGGCCAGCATCACGATGGAGTTGGGGGGAAGGTGCGCCGTCAAGCACCCCCAGGAAGAACTCTGAGTAGGGCGGGACGAGCCCCGCCAGGACGGCTCAGGTGAAGGTAATGATCACCCCGTTACGGTGGCTTGGCGCCATGGTGCTGGCGCGGAACTGGGCGGCAGACGGCGGCATGGGCCGCTGCAGCCGCGTCACCGTCTCCTCGTCGGCGACGGAGGCGGGTAAAGCTGAGTCAGGCGGCGGCGCTGCTGGCGTCGAAGCAGCGTCCCCACGGCGACCCTTGCTGCGCTTTGGAGCCATTGGAAGACGGCGGAAGCGCGTTGGCGAAAAAGCTAAGTGCGGAGGCTAAGCGCGAAGAAGCTCTGCAGCAGCGGCAAAGAAGGCAGATGGTGGTTCAAGGCTCTTTAGCGCGCGAAAGGATTCACCGCGGCGCCAAGGAATGAAGCATTTATAAGCGAGAGAAGCGAGAGCGACGGTTTGGATTCCATCACCGCTCACGCGCGCGGCGCCATTATGCCCCGCGCGCCTCGGCTTCCCACGAAAAGCGGCACGGTTCCGAAGGAAGATCGTGCGCAGGTGGAGAATCAGACGTACGGCCGCCGCAGGTGGTGGGCCCCCACGATTCGTCTCCCATCGCGTGAGAAACGACGAAATATCGGTGCGACGGTTCGCGTATCATGGTGAACCCGGGGGCTACTATCGGTACAATAAGTACCAGGGTATGAAGAGTCCTAAAGAAGACCAGGCGAGGGCCCCACGCGTCAGGCAGACGACCAGGCCCCAGCGCGTGGGCGAGCTCCTCAGCGCGCCAGGCGAGGGCTCCATGCGTCAGGCGGGCGATCAGGCCTCAGCGCGTGGGCGACCCCCTCAGCGCGCCAGGCGAGGGCCCCATGCGTCAGGCGGGCGATCAGGCCCATCGCGTGGGCGAGCCCCTCAGCGCGCCAGGCGAGGGTCCCATGCGTCAGGCGGGCGATCAGGCCCATCGCGTGGGCGAGCCCCTCAGCGTGTCAGGCGGGCGACCAGGCCCCAGCGCGCGGGGGGAGCGCGAGAGGCCTCCTCACTGTCAGGTGGGGCCCGCGCGGCAGGAAGCATCCCGAGGGGAGTCTTCCAGGCGAAGGCTCTCCCCTGCTGCGAAGGACAGACGCATTAAATGCGACGTCACGCGCAGTTGGATCGAGGAAAAGATGATTACTGCCACAATAACCTCTGCAGGTCTGATCAATTGTCACTGTGGCTCTGCGGAATTGACCGGCAGAGAGAGAGTTTGCCGTCGTCAGGTTGGCCGCCCGTGTCAGACGGTGCAAGCTGGGCCCCGCCTACTCCCTCACCGGCGTGTTCACACAAGTCAGAGGCCACTTGCGAAGCACGCGTGGGTGGCGCCGCTCGGCACAGTAGCATCACGTTTTCGTCTCTCCTGTCTTGTCCCTTAAAATCTTATCAGTGTACTAAGTGTACTGTACTGCGAACCCCTCTGCTCTCTCCTCCAACCTGTGGCTAGTATAAAAGGAGAAGAGAGAGAGAGAGAGAGAGAGAGAGAGAGAGAGAGAGAGAGAGAGAGAGAAAGGAGAGCATTCTGTATTCATTCCCAGATAACCAAAACAAAAAAAGAGCTAAGGCTCGGCAGGAGTAGGACTATTACCCGCGAGGGGGTCCGAACCTGGGTAATCTCTGCGTGTCGCTCCTCGCCGCGCCCCACGCTCAAATCGGATCGAACTCGGGTTGATCGGCTAGCAGGATAGAAATCTGATAGGGGTGTGATTCGCTGTGGTTCGGTGAAAAACACACCGTCAAGAGTAGTTGCCTAACAAGCTTATGCAATGGACCAGCGTTGGACTTTACAAGAGCTATGAACGAGCGACGAGCGAGCTACCTCTGGCTCGACTCGATCTCGTTCTTGCAAATGAGCTAGAAACAAGTATTGGCTCGGACTCGTTTGCAAATAAGCAAAGCCTATGTCGATCTATAAACTGAGTCGAGATTGAGCTCGTGAGAAGCATGAGTTAATGTATCAGCCCTATTTGCATAAGATTTGAGTGTAAGTATTGAAGGCGTGATAGCGTGTTGTACATGCTGGCATAGGCACCCCAACAATGCCAATTTTGCCTCCATTGAGTGGCGCACACGTCATCAAATCAAATATTATTTCTAACCCGGCCGATCAAAAGATTAACGCTATAGTTGAGACAATTCCTACTCACAACTTGTTTGGTAATCTTAGGGTTTGGGGGGAGATAAAGAACATGAGTGATAATCGATTTACATGCTCCCAGGGAGTTAAAACTCCATTTATAAGTTACAAATTCATTATTCAACCTATATATCCTCCAAATGAACAGAAAGTTTATCCCCTCCTTCTGAATCCATTTCCCCTTCCTTTTGATTTACTCTAACCAAACACAGCCTTATCACTGGTTGCTTCTGATTACCGTGGAGATCAGTCGGCCCCAATTAAACATGCCAGCTGCTGCTAGGGGAAAACAGGAAGTTGTTCAAGTTAGGTTACTGTTGTCCTACATCGATTCGAGATCGGCATGGGCAGTGTCCTTGTTGATGCAATCATTGCACGTGGGAACTTGCAGTGACCGTATACGTGCCAGATCTCAAGCTACAGCAGCCAGGCACACGCTGACATGAACTTCGGCTGGCTTCCAAGTTCCAGCCGTGCATCTTCTTGCAAGTGCTTGGTCGGTTCTGCCTGGATGTTTTTGGATCGGGTGATATTCTTCTCTCGAACCTATCTAATTTCTCCGTTTCTTTTGTTTGTGGAACCAAATTAATTGGATCTGCACCCACATGATCGGCTTATCCTTTTGATCCCCCAGGGCGCGTTGAGCCAGGATTTCATCATAGAGGGCCCGACACATAACAAAATAATTTACATTATGATCCTATTATTATATTGAAAACGAGCTATTTGCAGAAAAATGTTTTGTAAAAATATTGTCATGTTATGCAATAAATCGAGTCAAATGTGCCATAGTAGTGTAGAAAACAATGATAATAGTATCATACCTAGCGGAGGTTGTCATGTGTGGACACCTAACTGTGATCAAATGACACTTTTTTCTCGAATATTCATATGACATTTAGTCAAGTTGTGGGTGGTGTGGCAAAAACTAAATAAATAGATTATATTTTATATATGTGTATATGTATAGCAAGTGTTATTCAGTTCTTTAGAATAAAGAAAGATTACACACCAATAGTACAATTATGTTCATATGACATGGTGATAACTAGCTAATAAAAATATTTGAAGTGTTTGAAAAGTAATATGAGCTACAATTAGTCAAGCCTCAAATGTATATAAGTGAACATCAAGAAGCGATCTGCGAATTTTTAGTAAACTTATCAAAATATTGTGCACTAACTCTATTATTGAATATATAGTACGTACCTTAGTATATTTGCTATAATGTAATGTGGTTGGAAATATATTAATTCATACGCTAAAATCATTTTCTTTGAAAAGAAAACTTTAAAGAACTATGCTAGTCTTATAAAATAAATTAGTTGGAAGAGTATGTTTAATCAATACTAATAGCAAACTTTTTAGAACTGAAATTAGTCATGTCAATTTATTATATGAGCTTAATTTTGATACAACATTCTATATACTACTTAGCATTGCACATAGATCATGGGGGCCAGGCCCCTGCCAGCCCCCCATGTCTTCGCCACTGCCCCCGAACATGTTTTTGTTAGACAGTATCTTTACGAAACAGTTGCAAGAGTCAAGATTTTTTTTCAGCCTAGCTGTAGAGGCACGAAAGTAAGAAAACAAAACAAGATAGATGCTTAAGAGTACGACCAATGGTAAACTCATTCACTTATTTATTGTCTACTCTCTCCGTTCGTTATGTTTGTCTATAATCTTGGAAGTATCTGCATTAAATTGTTTGTCCATTGTAATAACCAGGTTAATTTTATGACCCATTTCCTTATATATCTCTAAGTCGATCTAGTCAAACTGTTGTTTTCAAAAAAAATTAAATGCACAGTGTGCTTTGTGGGATTCTATGCATGCAGCCAGCAAAATCCATTAATTAGGGATAGCACGGTTATCTCACTTGAGTATGTTTTTTTTTCTTTGTGCACAATGATAGACATGGACAAACATAGCTAAACAGAGTGAGTGTTTGATAAACTCAATATTGTAACAGTAAAATAATGATTAGATAAATAGTAATAAGAAAGTCCATGAATATAATTCTAATATAGTAGTATGGGAGATGCCCTAACACCTTGATTGCACACCGCAGCTTCAAACTTTAAAGTGCATAAATACGTACTGAAATAGGAGGGATCCATCGTCACCGTGGAAAAACCTTGGGCACGCACCTCTGGATCGGACCCCGGCCGGTGTGCCCATGCTACAAAAAGCATACATACTCCCTTCAATTTCATAATACTTGACATTTTAGATTTGTCCTAAGTCAAAAATTTAAAACTTTATTTATAAAATTTTTTAAAACTATTTGAATTGTGCACCATAAAATCCACATATATAAATTTATGTTGAAAAATACTTTCAAAATATCATATTTTCATGGATTTTGTAAATAAATTTCATTAGTAGTTGATGGTCAAAGTTATATTTTGAAGACGTGTTAATGTTTAAAACGATAAATATTATGAAATTGGAGAGAGTATATAGCAGGATGACCATGCTATTCATTATGATCACCCGCCGGATTGACGGCTCTACGACACCGTGTATGCACCATGTGGCGTCCAATCATATGGAGCAGATCAACAGAAAGCTAATTTTTTTATAACAAACAGAAAGCTAATTAATCCGCTCCTTCGAGGCTTCGACAGCGCTAATTGCTTGTGATTCTTGTCGTTGTGGTTGTGGCATCTCCACCTATCATAAGCAAAATATTCATCTCCGCCTTCATAATTGAGATCGTAAAAAATGCTGATACGGAAATTATTGGTACAGCAACGAGGGAATTAATCGTTGACGTCCAACGTTAACTAGTTCTTTTTTTTTTAGACCGGCCGGACATATTTCAAACTAAACACATGCTTGGTGGAGACAAAATATGTGAAGGAAACATTTTTCATCAGATTGAGGATACCATGAGGTGGCTGGGTGGGTATGGTATAATTAAAAGATTTTTTTCCTATGACAAAGGTTGAGCTTTCATTAGACCGTCGTCTATGTATATTATCTGGTCATTAAGGTATCTATATATATTTGTACCACTACTAGCGGGATAAACGGGCCTGTGGTCTGTCGATGCCGAATTTAAACTGCAGAAAATCTGCGCTACCTTTTTCTGTCCACATGACTGAACAAAAAATAATCAAACAGTAGACAAATACGAAACCCTTTCTTCCATATGCACATCAACTTCCGTAACGGTCAGGGTTCACATGGCATGTTGCTGACCTACATACGAGATCATTATGTAATGTCAAGAACAAATAAACGATGCAATCATCACAATAGCTCCTAAAATTGTGGTTGGTACCAGTCAAAAGCATACATGTAAAAATAGGGATATGTCATAAGACTGAAGTAAATCCCTTGAAAAATATGGCATGTACTCGTCAGTGTATCTCGTAAAGCATACATGTAAAAATAGAGATATGGCATAAGACTGAATTAAATCCCTTGAAAGGTATGGCATGTAATAATTAGCACATCTCATGGCAGTCAACGAAATCATACATAAATGTTTTTTTGTAAGACACTCATACCATAAATAAATCTAGTATTATTGTAGACCAATCATATCTCTGATGTATAAACTATTGGTAGAATGAAATAAAAATCTCCAGATACGACTTTAGCTTTTAGATGGATGGGGGCAATGAGCCGCAAACCATCTTCTTTGTTCATACCCAATAAAATAGTTATACAACATTAATTAGTGTTGATGTACATTCCTGCCTAAGAACGCTTCTGATGAGAAATGTATATACCAACCAAAGCTGCCGGGAAACGTCATAGTAACCAGTAACACATCACAGCAAAAAAAAAACTCATAAATTTCTAAGCTGCCAGGAAGCTACTGTATCAGATAATAAAGTGCGTTTTGAACAACCAAGATGTAAGTTAACCTCATAAAGTTGATACCACCAGTTGTTGGCGCTTTCGCATCATCTCGTTGTAGGGCTCGACGCTTTTTTCTTCTTTGCCTTCTGTACCACGGCAACATATTCCGTGTACACAGGGGTTACTGTGTAAACCCATGTACACCAACTAACAAAAGTCATGAAAAATTCTAAAAATATCTGTAGATGTTCTTCATTGACTGCTCTACCTATATATAAAGTTTGAAGATCAAATTCATTATATATTAAGAGTTATAAAAAAGAGAAAATAATGACAAATTTGAATGGTTTAAAATGGATATAGTTTTCTCTTTTTTATAACTCTTACTATAGAATGAATTTCATCTTTAAACTTTATACATAGGTGGAGCAAGTTCATTACAACATTTGTAAATTTTTTCAGAATTTTTCATGACTTTTTCTAGTTGGTGTACACGGGGTTTACACGGGAACCCCCTGTGTACACGGGATACGTTGCCCTGTACCAAAGGTTTTGTTTGCTTCCTCTCGTCCACCAGAAAGAAAAAAACATAAGTCATACTGTAAATATATTTTCAAGCGCACTAACACACATGGTTTTATTCCTTTCTACTTTTCTCTCTTTTTTTGTGCGCAATGAGTGTCCGATAGCAATCAATATTAAGGGAGAAACGTTATTTGTTGTCAGTCATATCTAAATGTTTACAATCCTACTTAAAATCGACTGACATGAGCAAATAATCACGGGAAAACAATAATTATGTAGAAACTGGTTTGCTTAAATAACCTTATGAAAATAGAGTTCTATAGCAGCACAGTGCATATTAGTTCTTTCACGATTGGAGTGTACAGAAATTGAGATGCAAAGACATGGGAGCCTAAGAAAGTTATAATGTTAATTGGTAAAAATTAACACATATATTGAATTTGACTGAAAACAAAATTCAGGTTCACACCAGGCTTAATTCACAAAAATTGACTGAATTAACTATAATGTAATGTAGGGAAACATTAAATGAGGGAATCTAAGAATAGCATGTAAATATTGTATGCCATACCAACTCATAATCATGGATACATCTATCCATCAGAATTAAGTAGAACGTAATGTTTTTCCAAGTATTACATCCTGGTTACATGATATATTAAGCTAGGCATGGCTAGATCAATCTTTGCCCTACAACACATGCTTGTGAAGATGAATATAGAGGCTTGAGGCCCATGTTTTTTGCTATCATGGTTGTGGTGTTGTTCTCCCACCGGTTATTAGTAGTTGGCCAGTATAATGAATTTCAATGGGTACATATTTGGTAGCCTCTTTTAAGCATGTTGTCCTTGTTTTTTTTTTATCATTCCATCGTGTTAATTATTTGGAGCAATCAAGGTTATATTGATCATCCTTTTTAGGAATAAGAAACCAAGAGAATAGGATGGCCTTGGAAGGAATGGACGATTATCCTCTACCTGGTCCAAACGTTCCAGGTGGACCAGGCTTTCCCCCTCCAAACTAGCCACGCCCATGTCCACGACCAAGACCAAAACTACCGCACCATCTAGAACATCCATTCGGGCCATCAGGCTTGTAAAGCGAGGAAACAACAAAATAAATAGTATCTACATAATTCTTTTGAATAAGACAAACATGTAAAAACAGATGTAGCACATGTTTATTGTTAAATAGTTAAACTCAGGTAAATAATAAAACAAAACTGGTACAGTAATGCTACAAAATCATAAGGTCGCACAGATCTTAATCCATTGTTTATAACCTAAATTAGAGAGGACCGAATTGTTGACTGAATTAAACACTTATAATAATTAATTAATAGGAAGAACATTCGGACATGTATTAACTAACAGAGTAGCTTTTTAGGGTTAATAAATTATGTTTTTGGATAACAGAGTATTCGGACATGTACCAATAGAGTAACTCTTTGAGGTTAATAAATAAAGTCTTTAAGCATAAATAAACGATCTGATCTAGGAAGAGACATAAATGATTATTTATAACAACCATAGAACATAAAAAATGATAGCAGGTTGCAATACCGTTATCGATGACAACATCCTGTTAAGAAATATTAAAAAAGTTGGTGGCAGGAGCACAAAAGATCCTCAATTTCCATCACTGGGTTAGTGGTGAAGAGCATAACATATCAGAAAAACAGCTAGGCAATTAAACTTTTACATTGCAATAGCACATGGTAAAACAAACTACACAGCTAAATAGATCAGCTTATTCCCAAATAATGTGTAAGTTGACGGGGCAACAACCATAAACTCAGTCTGTAAAACATTTTGAGCTTGACCATTTGTATAGTTGACATACTATTGATAAGCGAACGTACTAAAAATTGTAGATGATCTTCAGTAGACGCATAAGTGAGGTGATAAACCACGAAAACGCGAAATGTTCAGATCAGTTTTGTAAAGCACTCCTAAACAGCGGTCCATTTTGTTACATACGCCAGAAATTTATGTGTGAGAGCTCTTTTTTAACCATGTCAAACCTAAGGCTGGGAGAATGCATGGTGTGTTTGTAGCGTTCAAAACCGAATTGTATTGTACAAATTAAGGAGGAAATAGGAAGAACATGGGCGTGATTGATAACATATCGAGCAAGACAATTTAAAGCACTTGGGGACTGTGCTTAATTGAATCGATGGAAAGCTTGCTGTTTTCCTAGGGAGAGACGCTAAGCTTGGATTGAACATTGCGCCCATCGCCTATAGTAAACCGAGCAGACGACAAATCATTATTTATAGTAGAAACTAGTAGACGCGAGGGAGGAAGCTGCGATGGCACCGGAGAGGATAAGGGGTGGAACAGTGTGGCACGGAGAGAAGGCGAGGTGCGGCCGCCAAAAAGTAGGAAGGCGAGGGGCGCTGTCGGGCGGAGGAAGTAGGGGAGGAATGGCCCAAAACCGACGGAGGAGTCCACTGACGGAGGTCGTAGCACGCAGATCTGGAGAGGGCGCCGTCGCTCCAGGGGAGCAGAGAAGAAGAGGGAGAGGGAGGGTCCATGGCCATGGAGATGGCGGCAGCGGCGCGGAAGAGGAGACAACGATAGGGAGGGCGCGGAGGAGAGGATGGTGACGACGACGGCCGCGCGGAAGAGGATGAGGAGACGGCGGCGGCGGAAGAGAAGAGGGCGGCCCGGAAGAGGGAACAACGGCAGGAAGCGCACGAAGAAGTGGACAGCGACGCACACGGCGGAGGATGAGTGGGATGGTGGCGGTGCAAGAGAAGAGGGGAGGAGAATCGCTGAATGTGAGAGGGTGAGTGAACGGGGTAAGGAACCATGAGTTCGAAGGACATGCATATGAAATAACAAAAAGAGAAGGGTTCGATTGAAAATATGTGAGTCTGGGGCTTAAGCAATGGGTTGTTGATTCACGAAAACTCTGAGGTTCTTTTTGGGAAAACATATCGGAAGACACCGCGAATGGTCGGATCGGCTGACTGGTGAGATCGGACGGATGAACGAATTCTAGGCGACGTGGCAAAAAAAACGAAGGGAGAGGAAGCCAAAGTGCCCACGTGTCTAGCCAAAACGAGAGGTCTTCGGCTTTGTACTTCTATTGATATACTGGAGCACATGTGTGGACACAACAAGTCTAAACAGTTCATCATGTTTGATTCGCAATTCAATTTACAAATTGGATCTTTTGAATGGTGCATTGACTCCCCTTGTTCAAATTTGAAATTGGGTCTAACACTTAATTAGCTTTACAATTAAGTCTTGTCGAAAACATTCCTTAAACAAACTAGTGAGTATCATATTTTGCTAGCAACCAATATATTCTAAATCAAAAAATAATTTGTCAAATTTTATATAAATTTAATTTTATGGATAAGTTGTGGACTGCATGGGCCTCGTGTATCTTCACAGAAGGCCCATAAAGTGGCAAACAGGGGCTGCTCGAGCCGGCTGGAGGAGGATGGATACCACTTGAACTACATCTAACTTGGATACCAATGATAGTTCTGAGGATAGAGTTTAATTCTATTTGATTAGGAGATTTGTCTCTGTAAACACTGGTGCGTATACATACTGGATACTCTGGAGATAGGATTCGGTATAACAAACCGGATATGATCGTGTAACCTCATCCTCCCTGCACTATATAAGGGAGGGGTAGGGGTCGTAGTAGCATCATCCTCTCTAAGCTTAACCACAGCATAAGATCTCGAGACTCCCATTGTAATCGAGATCCTCATGATCCTAAGAACACAGGACTAGGGTATTACCTCATCTCTGAGAGCCTGAACCTGTCTAAAAAAGTTCCCTTTGTCTTGTGTTACCATCAGGCTTAAGATCTCACGCAACCCGCACAAATTCTATTGCCGACGACACCTTCTGGTTGACCACCCGTCGACAGTTGGCGCGCCAGGTAAGGGAGCGTCAAGATCATCATCAAGCTTGATGGCGTCGTCAAATTGCCGGAAGCCGTCTTCACGCCAGGGAAAACGTTACGCTTCGTAACCCAGGATTTCGTTGCCGACGACATCGGCAGCCTTCGTCTCTCCGATCCTAGAGAGACTCGATCTGAAGAAGGTACCTGCACTTTACCATCCTTATTCCCATTCAGACTGGTGAATTCTGCAGCCACTTTCTCCAACTCGATGAGCCAGCAATTCCATCCCGCACCCGCTTTTGGAGCGGGTAGAGAAGAACTCGGTGCCAACACCCCCCGGACTCGGACAACATCCAATCTACGGGAGTCTCCACATTCCAGCTCGGATTTCCCTTCGGGTTCAGGAACTCTGCTGCTACCTTCGCACAGATCTTCCCCGAACTCGGGCCAGGAGGTCACCGAGTTGAGAATCAATTCCAAAGGTTGATCGGAGCAATCCGATCGGCCCCGACTCAGTTCGTGATTGTCATCAATGGTGGCCAACCTCTTGGACAAAGCGAGCAGGTCAGCTTCTCCCACTCGAATTCCGAGTCGGAAGGTAGCACAGAGGTCTGCAACTACAATGAAATTTTTGTTCTCGATGTCGACGATCTCCGTGCAACCTCTCAGCGTGCTGGAGATGAAGCATCCGCCACTGAGGTGGCTGAAGTCGAGCAATGCCGCGGAGAAGACCAAAAACAAATGCGACAACTTCGAATCCGAGGCCGCAACGTTCATAACGAATTGCGGGCGTTGAAGCTAAGGGAGCACTAAGTCTACACGACCCCGCAAGCCAACATCATCGCCTCGAAAACTCTATTGGAGACCATGGCCGCGCAACTTTCAGAAGGCAGCCCGCTCATTCAAACCTTGGCCCGGGCAATGGCCATGGTTGAGATGGTTGCGATCCATCAAAATGATGCGCACCCGGCTCCAACTACGCCCGTGACAACAAACAGCCGGTCCGCTTGTAACCGGAGCAAGGCGCATGTGTCTGCCGTGGGAGGATCACATGGATCAGCAGGACATGACCTCCGCCACGACATAGAAGCAAGAAGGAGAGAGAGCGCCGACAACGAGCGAGCGTCCTGCAGCCATCGCAGTCGGCGCAACGATGACCATGCCGAGAGCATTGCTAGTCGGCATGATCATCATGGCAGGCATCCTCGCCAAAGCCAACGTCATGGACACACTGACATATCTCCACGGCGCCAACAGCCACGCCCTTTGGAAGGAATTTGGGCATTCACCCCGTATCTCCGTCGAGTGGTCTGGCCGGACGGATTCAACCTCAAAGGCATCGACAAGTTCGATGGTGAGAGGGACCCAAAGAACTGGCTACATGTCTAAGCTCTGGCAGTCAGCGTGGCAGGAGGAGATCATAACATCACGGCTAATTACTTGCCGGTCGCTCTAACCCCAACCGGGCAAACTTAGCTAACGGGGCTTCCGGAGAATTCTATTGAATCTTAGGACGATCTCCAGGAGCAATTCATCGCC
The DNA here is from genome assembly GCA_005191435.1 of Raddia distichophylla. Lineage (NCBI taxonomy): Eukaryota > Viridiplantae > Streptophyta > Magnoliopsida > Poales > Poaceae > Raddia > Raddia distichophylla. Next base: position 349,451 of record SPJY01003379.1, read on the forward strand.
AACTTTCAAGAGACCTACGAAAGACCAGCCGTGAGGTGGGAGATAGGCCAACTACATCGCAGGAAGAGCAAGACTCTCCGCTAATTTAACAAGGGCTTCACGAAGAAGAAGAACGAGATTTGGAACGTTTCAGAGCAAACTGTCATCGGCACCTTTTTTGTCGGATGTAAATATGAAGAGCTGATCTGGTATATGACCCGGGACCCCCCGAGGACACTCAAAGAAATGTTCACCATGACGGATCAGGAAGCCAATGCCGAAGATGCCATCCTAAACCATCAAGGTGGTCACGATGGGGGATACAAGAAGGAGCCAAATGATAAACCTGGCAAGCCGAAAGAATAGAAGCTTTAAGGGGACGACATGGTTGCAAATGTGGAGTGCAACCAGGCCAAACCCCCCAACGACAATGACTATAACAAAGTCATAGAAGCGGTGTGTCCTTTCCACCCTCATGGGAAAGACGCAGCAATAGATTGCCTCATGCAGCAAAAGTCTGCGGACAATTCCAAGCAGTCGGCGGCAAAGGGTGGCCACGGCAAGAAACCGGATGGGGACTATCAAAATGCAGAGCGCGAGATCAGTTACATATTTGAAGGATTAGATGTGTATGAATCCAAGAGAAATCAAAAGCTAACCACTCGGGAAATCAACGCAATCTTACCGTCGGCCCCCAAAAATTTGCGCTGATCGGAAGTTCCAATCACCTTCGATCGATCGGATCACCCGGATTGGATACTCTTCCCTGTAAGGTACCGTCTGGTTTTGGATCTGGTTGTTTGAGGAAACAAACTTAAAAGGGTCCTCGTTGATGGCGGGAGCGGGATAAACGTCCTTTTAGTCAAAACCTTTGACCATATGAAGGTTCCATGTTTAGAACTAAGGCAATTATCGTCCCCTTTCCCTGGGGTGATCTCCGGGACGTCCGCGGTTGCACTCGGGCAGATCTCATTTCCCGTCACATTCAGGACAAAAGAAAATTACCGGATAGAAAGTCTAAGCTTCGAGGTGGCCGATTTTGAAACAGCATATCATGCTATTTTGGGAAGGCATGGTATCGCGAAATTCATGTCGGTGCCTAATAACACTACCTCATAATGAAGATGCCGAGCCCTAATGGCGTGATCACAATCCCCGGCGATGTAAAACAATCCTTGGTCTGTGACATCAAAAGCTGTGAGCTGGCATAGGCCTTGGAAGCTTTGGCCGAGATGGAGAAGATCCGACAGGCGGTCGCTTCGCTCCAAGAGAAGGGGGACATACCAGCTAAAAAACAAGCCAAAGTCTCTATCTAGTCGGCCGAGGGGACAAAGAAGGTACTTGGATCCGTCCGACGCGACCAAAATGGCCGTGGTCATGACAGGGCTTGATGACAAATAGGAAGGCACGCTCATGACTTTCCTCCGGGCAAACCAGGACGTGTTCGCTTGGAAACCATCGGATATGCCGGTGTTCCGAGAGAAGTGATTGTGCACTCTCTGCAAGTTGATGACAAGGCGAAGCCGGTTAAACAACGGTTGCGAAGATTTGCACCGGACCAGAAAGAAGCCTTCAGGGAGGAGATCACCAAATTATTAGCAACGGGATTCATCAAGGAGGTGTACCATCCCAAGCGGCTAGTGAATCCGGTCCTCGTGCAGAAAATGAACAAAACATAGCGTATGTGTGTCGATTACAACGACCTCAATAAAACATGTCCCAAGGATCTTTTTTGGCTCCCCTGCATCGACCAAGTGGTGGTCTCCACCGCTGGGTGTGAGCTCTTAAGTTTTTTGGATGCCTACTCGGGCTATCACCAGATTAGCCTAAAGGAGGAGGATTGCATGAAGACATCATTCATCACCTCTTTTGGAGCCATTCGGGTTGAAAAATGCCGGTGTCACCTATCAACGCATCATACAGCAATGTTTTCACACTCAGTTCGGCCGCAACGTGGAGGCATATGTCGATGATGTCGTCGTAAAGACTCATGTCAAAGCCGATCTCATCATGGATCTAGCCAAGACATTCGAGACCCTAAGGGCATATCGGATGAAGCTCAATCCCGAGAAGTGCGTTTTCGGAGTCCCATCAGGGAAACTGCTTGGTTTCATTGTATCGCATCATGGCATCAAGGCAAACACGGAGAAGATTGGAGCAATCATGAAGATGAAGCCCCCGACCAATCAAAAAGACATGCAGAAGCTCATTGGATGCATCATGGCACTCAGCCGGTTCGTCTCCCGACTCAGGGAATGCGATATGCCCTTTTTAAGGACCTTTAGAAGCAGGATAATTTCCAGTGGATGATGGAAGCACAAGAGGCCTTCGAAGATCGAAAAAAGTTTCTCACCACCTTCTCCTTTATTTTGGTGTGAGAAGATGAAGATTTCTCTTAGAAGGTTCAATGCCTGGTCTACTTCGCTAGCGAAGTATTGGGTGACTCCAAAATACGATATCCGCATGTTCAGAAGCTTTTATATACCGTGCTCATCACATCGCGAAAGCTCAAGCATTACTTTCAAGATCACAAGGTTTCGGTGGTTACATCTTTTCCTCGGAGACATACTCCACAATGCTCGAGAAGTGGGCCGTCAAGCTTGGAGCCTTCGAAATAAAGTTTAATTCTCGATTAGCCTTCAAGTCTCAAGCGCTTGCCGATTTCGTTGTTGAGTGGACGGAGTCCCAAATACCAGCAGCCAACGAGAATCTTGAGTACTGGACAATGTACTTTGACGGTTCGTTCATGCTGACCGGCGCGAGGACAACGATTTTGCTCATATCTCCAACAGGCAAGAAGCTAAGATACGTACTTCAGATTCTATTTCTAGTCAGCAACAACGCCGCTGAATACGAGGCACTCATCCATGGGCTCCACATTTCCATATCGCTCGGTATAAGACGGTTAATGGTTCGCGGGGAGTCTTAACTCGTGGTCAATCAAGTACAAAAGTAGTGGTCTTGTATCGGCAACAACATGGCTGCGTATTGCCAGGAAGTCAAGAAGTTGGAAGATAAATTTAACGGTTTGGAGCTAACACATGTGCTCCGCAGTGACAATGAAGCAGCGGGCGATCTTGCGCGGATGGGATCTAGTCGAGCACAAGTGCCGACTGGTGTCTTCGTGGAAGAACTGCGTAAGCCATCTATCAAAAAGCCAGCTCCCCAGACGAGCAGGAAAACAAAGCAAAAGAGGAAGTCTTGTCCATCAATCCTGGGTGGACGCAACCATACTTATATTATATCCTCAAGTACGAGCTATCAAAAGATCGAAGCCTATCCAAGTGCATAACATGTCGAAGCAAAAATTAGACGGTAGTCGGGGTCGAGCTTTTTCGCAAAAGCAGTTCCGGGGTACCAAGACGGTGCATCTCTGAGCAAGAAGGGAAAGATCTGCTAAATAACATCCACTCGGGACAATGTGGACATCACGCGGCGGCAAGTTCCCTGGTAGGCAAAGCTTACTGTAAAGGTTTCTTTTGGCCAACTGCTGTGACGGATGCGGAAGATATAGTACGCAAATGTGAGGGTTGCCAATTCTTTGCAAAGCAGATTCACATGCTGGCTAAGGATCTGCAAACCATACCAATTACCTGGTCCTTTGCCGTCTGCAACCTCGACATGGTGGGTCCCCTCAAGCGGGCACAGGGTGGTTTCACTCATTTCTTCGTCACCATTGATAAATTTACGAAGTGGGTTGAAGCCAAGCCGGTCGTCGACATTACAACAGCCAAGGCACGCGAGTTCTTCCGAGACATCGTTGTTCGCTTTGGCGTGTCTAATCGGATCATCACCGACAATGTCGTTCAGTTCAAAAGGAACGAAATTCAAGATTGGAGCAAAGAGTTGGGCATCAAGATTTTCTACGCGTCGGTGGCGCACCTTTGAAGCAACGAGCAGGTGGAGCGCGCCAATGGTATGATTTTACAAGGACTCAAGGCAAGGATCTTCGATCGGCTCAAGGCGTACGCCACACTCTGTGTTAAGGAGTTGCCATCGGTCCTCTGGGGGCTCAAAACGACTCCGAGTCGAGCGACGGGGCAGACACCTTCCTTCATGGTGTATGGCTCGGAGGCAGTCCTCCCGACTTAATTGACATTCAGACTCCACGAGTTCAAAGATATGAAGACAAGAAGTCGGAGGAAGGGAGGTTAGAAAACCTTGATCGTCTAGAAGAGGCAAGGTAAACAGCAATGATCTAGTCGGCCAAATATCTACAGGGCCTGCGTCGCAATCATCAACGCAATGTACTGGGTTGTGCGTTCTCCAAATGAGATCTGGTCCTCCGAAGGAATCAAAAGCATAAGCATAAACTCCCCTCAATTTGGCAAGGTCCCTACGTTATTGATGAAGTGACTCGCCCGGGGGCTTATTGGCTTAAGCGTGAATATGGATCGATCGTCCCTAATACCTGGAATATCGAACAGCTACGTCATTTTTTTTATTGTTGGACTTTGTATCCAAGTTGTCGTTTGTGTATTAAGGGCTCATTGACTTGCTACCTAGTCATAAACAACTAAGCAATAAGTCTGGGGCTACGCTAATGTTGGTGATTGATAAGCGGCCCACCTTGAGATGGGCCTTAGGCTGATTCCGTACCGGCCCACCACACATACAGAAGGTCCAAAAAGCCACCCCTGGCCGTACTAAAGGAAGCGTCCAGCCCGCCAGGGTTTTCCCCGGGCTTGACCAGGTCAACCGCGTCTCCCTGGGTCCCTGCTAGGGACTTGGTGCACCTAGCCCGGGAGAAGGCCCCGCGGACAGTCCGTCTATCCGTAGGCAGGTGGCGATAGCTGTCATGTCCCGCCGCACTTTCCCCGGCCTTGACCAGGATGAACTGTGCCTCCCCGAGAACCCGCAGCCCAGGAAGAAGCACACGGGTAGCTCGGTTTGTCGTTTGCACCCTTTGGCAGGCGGAAAATGGTTGTTACGCTACGCGACGCCCCCAACGGGTGGCGCGAGGCTGGCTCAGTCCAATCAATGCTATATTGGGGATAAAGGGAAAGTGCTTTCTCCCGAAAGCACGATTCCTTCCCGTATCGGCATATCGAGACAAACACGTGTCCTGTACTAACCTGAACAGCTTCTCCCTGCAGGCTCGAGACCAGACAGAGCCCCGGAATGAGACAAGAACGTCGCCACTAAAGCAAAGACCGGCGCGGGGCCCGCCGGATCAGCTTCGGGCGACCCGCCGCGCCTATAAAGGGAAGATCCCCGGACGTTCGAGGGATCAGGCCATATCAGGCGATCTGAGCATCAAGCAATCTCGTGAATTGGGTACCATTGTCAGCGATGATTCTGCTGGGCACACCCAATTCACGAGCCGAGAGTTCAACGATTACTGCAACGATTGTCTTCCCAGGTCCTGGGCAGAGACAAAGGAAGTGTTCAGAAGCATTGGAACCATAATCTGCATCATATTACGTAGCATCTCCCACCGCTCCGCCTCTTTGGCATCATCTGTCTCATAACCTTCCATCTCTTTCCTCCATTTGACACGGAGGGGAGGAGTATAGGCTGGGGCTATAGGGCGAGAGATTTTCTCGATTTCTGGTTTCGAGCTTTCTGGAGCCAGAGCTGGGATGGGGGGCCCTTAGCCTTAGATGCCGGAGGAGGGCCTTTGGGCAACGAAGCAATCGGCGGAGGTGCTGGATGGCGGGCTGAGTCCCCAGTTGAGGCTGGTTCAGCCTGGAGCTTGGGCGTGGAGGAGTAGCGGCTGCTGTGGCCGGTGGTTCTGCACTTGGATTGCCCATAGGAATATCTGTGTTGCGCTTATTGTGGCTGAAAGAAGACGTCAAAAATGCAATTCTAATGAAATAGCCAAAGGAGAAAGGTGTTCTAAGGATGAACCTCTATGACACTTTTATCTTAAGGTCCACGCCTTTCCGAGTGGCATGGCCACTCGGATTGAGCCGGAAGTCCCTCCTGGCCCTAACGTGGGTTCTGGATTCGCGAGCGATGACGACGGAGGGCTTGGAGCTTGGTTGGTAGGAGGAACACTTGCTTTTGGGCTTTGGCGGCGCTAATGCAGAAGTGGTGTGTCATCCTCTTCCACATCATCATCCGAGTCCCTAAGGACAACTCCTTTTCCCTTTTTGGCTGGAGGAGCGTCAGCCGAGTCCTCTGCAGGATGTGGCGGGGACCGGATGGACGGAGAAGAATGTCTCACGATCCTGCAGAAGGTTTAAGTCAGGTCAGACATGACGAATTTTACGATATCAAATAGAGTTGGTAGGGAAGAGATTATTTGCTTACTGCTGGAGGCGGATTCGATAGCCTGTATGGTTCTGGGAGGCCGGTGTTCTCGATGAGCGTGCTCGGGGCGAAGAGATCAGAGATTCGGGTGATCAGGACATTCTGGGGGAGTTTATCTTCACCTTCCCGGGTGGTGTCCTTGGACCCCAAGTATTCAAATCCAAGGTGCACGTGTTCTTTCAAGGGTCTACACTGCGAAGGTTTTAGTTTATAACAGCTCCAACGCGGTTCGACCCCCTTGCTTTCAAATCCCCAAGGAGGGGAAGCAGTTCCTTAACATGGCTACCTTCGCTCTCGACAAGACGGGAGGACCAGGAAGGAAGGACTACAGGACAATTTCCCATGAACGATGGAAGGACTGGTGGGAGATTGGCACAATAGGACCATTCGACATGGCAACCCTTATTCGAAGTTTTCATGGGGAAGTCGGGATAGAACTTTTTCACCCCTTCCCACAGCTGGAAGCCAACGCCTCCAACGGCCATGGGGCTATTTTGTTGGGAAAAGGTTTGAGTAGGAAAAGAGTTCGGAAGAGATCAAATTGGGGCGATATCCTGAGATATGGCTAACAGATATTAACGAAGACGACGATTTGAAAGATGAAATTAGGGTTTAGATGAGTCAACTCGATTCCGTAGAAATGCAAAAGACCTCTGAGGAAGGATGATAATGGAAGGCCGAGACCGCGAAGGAAGGACTCGAAAACTTTACCTCATCGGAACGTGGGGATGGGGAAGACTCGTCGGCGGCAGCGCACCATGAAATTAGCTCCTCTGATGGAAGCACGCCGGTGGATAGGAGCTTCTGGAGCCGCTAATCGGTGGTTATGGACTTCTATCGTTCCTGATCGCTCTCGTGGCGGTGGGAGATGATGGAGCCATGAGCGGATCAAGATTGGCGGTGGGCGAATGTGCGTGGATTTGAAGCACTAGCGGCGGAGTTCGCTGGAGCGAGTAAAGCGACGTTAGCGAAAAATGGGCAGGGTAGAGCAGTTCGCTCTCCTTGCCCCAAAATTTAAAGGGCCGCGTAACGTATTTTGGGCCGGGCCTTAACCAGAACTGAAATGCGGTTATTTCAATGGATTTTGAACTAAATCACTCGGATATACCGACTGCTGTTCATGAGAAACAACGGCAAAATATTAGGTGACAGATTTGGATTTGGATTGGTCTACTCGGGGTTCGACAGATAAAACATAGTCACAATGATTTGGAAGGCAAAAAGGTTTTTCATTGACAAGCAGCTCTTAGGCTGGATTACAGAAGATTTCGTTGCACAGCACAATGAGCTAGGCCTCATCGCTGGCTTGCAAAAAGATCAAAAGATTAAAAAAAGGGAAATGAAAAGCTATCCTAAGGTCACTTCACATCAAGGATGGAAGCGACCAGTGCATCCTTTAGTAGGGTCCGCACTGGGAAGAGTTGCGGGCAACCACAAACCAGAACCCGGATGGCCTCCTGGACGCGGTATTCCGCATGGTCCCTTCGCCATCGCTGCCTTTCGGCGTTCGCACTAGCATGGGCGGTGGCGGCGGCCGCCGCAAAATATGCAGCGCAAGCGATCTGCCATGAATCGAGCCCTTCACCCTGATTAGCCATGGTGAAAAGGGGAGAATAAGTATTTCGCAGAAGAAAGGAACTACCAGGGGGCTGGGTGTGGTTCTATGTGTTGCTTCAGGTTTTTATACACAGGGAATACGAAGAGACACGGCTTGGAACCCGCTTGAATACAGTAAAGCCATCATGATGATGGGACGGGAGTGGGTGTGAATTCGGTTCCCGACGGCAGCACGTGACGCTTCGGCTTAACCGAGAAGGCACGAAGACTCTTCGCATTCCTTAAATGGGCTTGGGCCTAATCCGTTTAAGCAAAGGGCGATCGCCTTAACATGCTTTCTCGGCAATATGTCATAAACAGTGACAATACGTTGTTAACGTCAAGTCTAATTTGGCCTCGGAACACCCCATGAGGGTATATGACCAGAAGCGCCACCCAATAAAAATGTCTCATGGCATACCCCATGTTGGGTCACTAGTCAACTTTGCACACATTCAAGGTTGAGTGTTGATGATGCTTGGATATTGTTTCGGAGGTATGCCCCAGGTGAGTCGCTTGTTGTATACCGTAGCCCGGATGCAAAATGGCTCTCGGCCAAACTTTATCCAAACGGTACGCCCTTAAGTGGGTCGCCTGCTGATCCCTTTTCCAGTCGGGACAGGTACCACTCGGTTGAAAACGCGATCCATGCTGAATCCTGTAAGACAGAATCAGGTGTTTGATGTCACATACCCCTAATGCGCAAAATGCAGTATACCGCAAGACGAGTACTGCAATTGCATGGCTTAAGGTACGTCCCATGATGGGCTAATTACTATTTTCACAAGATGAAAATGGGTGCCGAGCAGCCAAATCAATGGAATACATCATTAAGAGCAGAGGCGTGCCTCACAAAACAAGCCGATCGCCAGAATCTCGGTATCACCGAGTCGGGCGCTGCTCTCAAATTCTAACCTAAGATCTCTTGAGTTCTTTACAATCTTATTTCATATTACAGGAATGATCAAACGAACAAGTCGGAGGGACATCTGACTCGATTACAAAGCACTCGGGGGCTACTGTGGACTGCATGGGCCTCGGTATCTTCACAGAAGGCCCATAAAGTGGCAAACAGGGGCAGCCCGAGCCGGCTGGAGGAGGATGGAGTTTAGTTCCGTTTGATTAGGTGATTTGTATCTGTAAACACCGGTGCGTATACATACTGGATACTCTGGAGATAGGATTCGGTATAACAAACCAGATATGATCGTGTAACCTCATCCTCCCTACACTATATAAAGGGAGGGGTGGGGGCCATAGTAGGATCATCTTCTCTAAGCTTAACCACATCATAAGATCTCGAGACTCCCATTGTAATCGAGATTAAATCCTCATAATCCCTAGAACACAGGACTAGGGTATTACCTCATCCCTGAGGGCCTGAACCTATCTAAAAAAGTTCCCCTGTCTTATGTTACCGTCAGGCTTAAGATCTTACGCAATCCGCACAAATTCTATTGCCGACGACACCTCCCGATTGAACACTCGTCGACATAAGTATCAGTCCATATCCATATACAAGTCAATAACTATGTACTACAATAGTGGAATCCATTCCTAGCGTAAGGGTCGTTTGTCCAACTCTCGGCATTACCATTTTTATCCTTTTAGAAATTCAGATTTGGTAAGAAAATATCGGTGATTGGCGACGCGCTGGAGGAGGTCAAGGCAACCCCGTGTCCCCGTCGCCGCCCCATCGACACCGACATCGCCTCGTTGCCTGTGGGAATCCGTCCCCATACCCGTCGGTGCCGCTCCGTCGACGCCCGCGCTGCATCCGTGGAAGTAGGTGTCGCCTCGTCGCCTGCCCCACCGGCACTACCCTTGCCCGGGTGTTTCGCCCCATGCTCGCCAAATTTCGACGGCAGCGGCGTGGACTGCAACTCCCGTGGCCGATTGCACTGCATGGCGTCGAGTCGGCGACCTCCTCGCCTACCGGCGCCGCCCAACGCCCGCCCCGGATAGCGTCCTGTACGGCCCTCCGGCGGTCATCCCGGCACCCCAACAACCCGCCAACGATGCTCCACTGCCTATAGTTTTCTGTTATTGTTTTTTCTGTTATGTTTTTTGGGAATTCGTATATCGTTTTTTACTCATTTAGTAAAGTTTTTGTGGGTCTAGATATATTCATGGTCTTGAGTTTGTGTATAGGTTTTTTGACATTACTTAATAGTTTGTTGCATATTTGTGAATATTTTTTGCATGGAATTTTCCTTTTTATGGTGGAGGTTGTATTTATAAATATATAATAGTTTTTCGTTTCAATGGTATAGTTATCTGGAAGATTAACTATAGATTTTGTGAATGTAGCCAAAAATTCATCAAGTTTGGTCTTATTTTGTTCTAAAAATGTAACAAATACAATGACGAAAACCGTTTGTTGATTTGAGCTTTCAATATAAAAAAATATGGCCAAAAACGATGTAAAAAGGTATTTTGCATGACTAAGAAATGCATTTACTCGTACTGCACCTTCTTTTTTGTAATTTATGGATACCATGCAATTACAGGTTTGATTGTTTTTAATTATGCATTCGATCGTTTTTTCCACTAACATTATAGTTTTTCAGTCAAACGAAAACAAAATTATTCAAAAATTTTAGCGAGCCACCCATTGAACCATGCTCCGACCAAAAAGTCTGAAACGCTTAATACCTATCCATTGCGATTCTCCCCCTTTACCTTGCTCCGTTTCCCACTCTGCCACCATGGTAGGGGCTACAGCGGTGTAACGAAACGACGACAATGCTGCTCTCTCTCTCTATATATATATGGAATCACTGGAGGACAATGAAAAGTTATCGCAGAGTCTAAGAGGAGCAATATATTACCGCACACATAACGTAATACTATTAGAATAGTATTAGATGTCAGGATTTATATCGACAGCGAACCAACCACAGGCAGTTGTCGCGTGCAAACAACGTACCGTCGCACCCGGGTCGCGCCGCTCCGGCACCCACGGCTAATTAAGCACTGCACTGGCACCAAAATCTGCGAGGCAAGGCAAGCAAGGTACAAGCTTAATTAGGCCTAATAAAGAAGTAAAGAGTAAACAAGAGTGATCGGTCGGAGCGCTCCTTGCCTAACGCGTGTGCTGCCGGCCGGTTGCCATTGCCGTTGCCATCGCCATCTGCCACCGCGAGGCCGCAACCGCGACGTGCATGCGGCTGCACTCAACACCGTACCACGAACGCAGCACGCACGGCACGGCATCCGCGGCTGGGTTGGGTTGGGTGCAAGGCACAGGCAGAGGCAGAGGCAGGCGACGCGGGGAAGGAAAGCTCAAAGCCCCGGCCATGGTTGCACGCAGCAGCATCAGCGTGATCGCGGTATTGACGCGGACTCGAGACGGACACAAGCATGTGCGGCCATGCACCCCGTCGGCCGTCGGCACGCAGGTTCACGAACACATGCGTGTGCGGTGTGCCTCGGCAGCCGGGCCAAGAGCATGAGGGCAGAGAGCATGTATAATGGTTGAGACAACAGTCAGACAACTCATACAATGGTATAGATGGCTTAGAGACAACTGTATATTTTTTTATGACACTTAATCACACACAAGATTTTTTAATTCGCGTGTAAAGCCATCTCTTGTATTGGAAACGGCTCAACTCTCTATGCGCACTCTCTCCTTCACATCATTATCTATCCTACATGGCAAACCTTATAAATGGCTTAGAGACAGCTGATGTGTACCATTGCACATGCTCTGAGGAGTCGTTTACTCGTTTTCTCTTGATTTCTACTTGGCGCGGATGAATCGATGGGTTAATTAGTTGATAATTAATATAATGGACGATATTTGGTTTCAGTTTCATGTCAATTAATTTTTTTTCTAACAAAGAGATACCAGAGTTCACAGCAGAAAACGAAAAAGTAACATATATTAATTAATGCTTAGTCATCGATCGCCATGACGGAGACACAGACGGCCGCATTGATTGGAATGACTTCGAGACATTCTGCGGACAGGAGACCCTGCATTTGTGCCTTGCGCATCCTTGCGTTTATGTATTATTGTACTACCTTCGGTCACGAAAAGAAGTCGCTCTTGACTTTTGCATATAATTTTGACCATTCTTCTTATTCAAAAAATTTATAAATATATAAAAATATAAGTCGCACATAAAATATATTTAACAATAAACTAAATCATAACAAAATAAATGATATTTACATAACTTTTTTAAATAGGACGAATGGTCAAAGATGTATCCAAAAGTCAACGGCGACGTCTTTTCTTGACCGGAGGTAGTAGCAAATTTGAGAGCACTCAAAAAGAGTTCTAAAGATTAAAAAAATAATTAAAAATAGTTTTAAAATCTTTGAAAGAACTACTAAAAGGCACGAAAAAATCATTACACATTGTCACAACATATAGGCTATATAAAAATAACAAAATTTGTTACAATAATACGCAGCGGTACGTAACGCTGAAAAGAACGAGGCATTGATAACAGGTTTATACATGGGCTAGGGATGACAATACGCTATGGTCATGTTCTTTTTGACCCGATCTGAATAGCTAAACAATTGAACGGCTGAAATGACTGAATTTCGAGAGCTTCTTCAGGTAGTCTTGAGATTGGGATACATTTCGTTTAACTTGCTTTTCAAAGCGTTAGCACCCGCATTCAAAACTGCGAAAAAACAAACTAAAAAAACTCAAAGCATATCGCTTCTCAAAACGTACATAAGTTATTAAGCTGTTAAGCCGTTAAATCGAAAATAACAGAACCTAAGCTTAAGCGAGAACTTAACGCTAGGCTATCTTGGTCCCTTTCACTTTGCTCTGTTGATGCCCTGCTCTCTACATGAGCATAAGCGCCACGACCTTCCATGAGGTCATGAATGATGGTGTTGAGAGGTCGGAGGCAGGTACACATGCATGCAATTGCATCACCAACATGTGGATTAGGGGAGACACGGAGAAGGAAGCAAGGAGAGAAAGAACAAGTGCATTAGTGGCACTGGTGCTTGTGTCAATTTCTCAGTGGCTCCTGTTTGAGCTAGGGTTATTGTTTGGGCAAAGTGAAAATGAACTTTAATTGACGTCTTTAACTAGATGATTCGAAAACTAAAATGGATAATTTAATTCAGATTTGATAGTATTTACCTTGTGACTGCAAGATTGTGAAGAAACAACATGATAAAATAAAAAAAAGATCAAAATACTTTAAGCATAAATGTGTGCAGCTTGATTTAGAAGTGCTCTAATTGTGAACTGCAATTTGATATGCCCATCAAGAATATGATGAGTATTACGTCAATATAGTCATCGTCCAATTTAGCATCAATTTCTTTTTTAGCATGGTTGTCGATGAGCAATTTCTTAGCATGGCCATTGACGAGATTTTCAACAACAACTTCATCTTCGACCACGACGTCTACAACAATTCGACAACACTTTACGGTGTCCTCTCACTATTGGAATCGCTCAAAATCTCGAGGGCCATTGAACATCTCGACGGCCATACTTATGCGGTTGAATGATGCAATTAATCTCGAGCCATTGAGACTACATGTATGTCTCGACGGTTCAAGCCTGACTGTAGATATTGGTTCGCTTCAGCTCGCTCTCGTCGCATTTTCGGTTTTTGGCGTGAGCGAGAAACCATCAGTCTCAACGGCCGAAGCCAGGTCATCAAGACTAGAGATGGGCCGACTCGTGGGAGTGCCCTGTAGAGGACACTATCTCAACGACCACTAGTGGGCCGTCAAGATAGAGCGACCCACACCTTAGATGGCTGTTGGGCCGAGGCATATTGTGCCGGTCCAATTTATCTTTTCAGCCTTTAAATTTTTTATTTGCAGACATGTTTATTTCATTCCTAAACACTAAGTCATTTCTAAACATTAAAAAATGTTTAAAATTTATAAAAATTGGTGGAACCTTCTCAAGCTTACAAAATAAAATTATGTTATTTTCTAAATGTATTTATACTTTTTTCACACGTAATGTATTGTATAATTTCTCTATATATGTTTAAAAATTATAAATTGCGTAGAAAATATTGTAAATGTTGTAATTAGTAACATTACAATGCAATGATCTTTATACATCGGTGTTCGGATAGAATGATAAATGCTTGAAAAATGATGTGCACATCTCACCTGTATTTCATACAACTATCTAGAACATTGGCTAAACATCTGGCCGATATGACCCCCTAAACATGGACCTGTAGTTCTAGAAATAATTTAATTGTAAATAATTTTATGGTGGTGTATGTTCATGTGTTAGGCAAAACTAGCCAACATGCATCAAGAAAATATTTTTTTGAATTTTTAAATTGAATAATATATCTCGGTTGATCACTGGAGGGGGTACGCAGTGCTAGCTGTCAAGACAGATGTCTTTCTCGACGGCCTTGAAAAAGGAGATCCACATAGCTTGGGTAGTCAACGGAGGCCCTCAAGGTAGTTTCTTCTCGACGGTTGCCCAATCATAGCCGTCGAGAGAGCATTCGGTGGCTTGGTATCTCGATCACGCCCACCTGGTAGGACGGCGCGCAGGTGTGGCTTGGTCAAGCAAACCAACGTTGATGGCCTCTCACGGGTCGGGCCGCTCACGACACATGGCATACGCTGAGAGGGGCGCAACATGCTCTTGGCTGTCTCGAAGGCCATGGGCGGTCGAGAAAGACCCGGGGTCCACCTATCAGAGCGACGGGCGATGAGGGGCGGTCGAGCCTACTGATTTCGACGGTTGTAGGCTATCGAGAGTTCCACGAATCGGCTCGCTCCCTCCACGTGGGAGGCGCTGAGGGGGGAGCTGACTCCGGCTCTCTCGACAACTCTTGGCTGTCGAGAGAGCCTATTATGAGGCCTATTGCCTCCTAGGACTCCTAGCCCTCGCTGCCACATCCCACCTGCCGCCGCCTACACTTGCGCCGCCATCGTCTCGTGCCTGTCGCCACTCCCTGCGCCACCTCCATACTGCTGCCCCGCCGCCCCACCATTCCGCCTAGCCACACCCCCAGCCCACCCCGCCGTGCCGCGCCCCCATCCCGCCGATCTGATCTGCTTCCCCGCGCGACTGCATCGCCTCGTTTCATCGCGTCACCTAGCCATGCTAGCGCTCAAGCCTCGGGTCACACCCCTGAGTTGTTGCCGCCACCCACCACTTGCCCCACCCAATAAGCCACCTCGTCGTGCGCCTCCTCACTGCCCTTCCACCGTCGTGCTACCCCGTTGCCCTTGCCCTTGCCGGTTGTCACCACCCTTTCCTTGGAGGTATGTGAAAAGGAATTTGGACAGTAATTCATTTGTTTCCATTACATGTGAAAATTGTTCCCGAATTGTCCAATGGATAGCCTGTGTGTGGCGTCCTAGTGGACAACTCGCGAATTAACGTTTGGGCGTGTTTCCTTGTGGTGCCGCGATCAAGCAAACCAACGTCGATGGCCTCTCACGGGTCGGGCCGCTCACGACACATGGCACACGCTAAGAGGGGCGCAATATGCTCTGGGTTGTCTCGAAGGCCACGGGCGGTCGAGAAAGACCCGGGGCCCACCTGTCAGAGCGACGTGCGATGAGGGGCGGTCGAGCCTACCGATTTCGACGGTTGTAGGCTGTCGAGAGTTACACGAATCA
Organism: Raddia distichophylla; assembly: GCA_005191435.1. Taxonomy (NCBI): domain Eukaryota; kingdom Viridiplantae; phylum Streptophyta; class Magnoliopsida; order Poales; family Poaceae; genus Raddia; species Raddia distichophylla. The sequence continues at coordinate 364,880 of SPJY01003379.1, forward strand.
GGTCACTCCCTCCACAAGGGAGGCGCTGAGGGGGGAGCCGACTCCGGTTCTCTCGACAACTCTTGGCTGTCGAGAGAGCCCATTATGAGGCCTATTGCTCCTGGAACTTAGGCATTTCATGCCTAAGTCCTAGCTCTCGCTGCCACTTCCCACTAGCCGCCGCCTGCACCCTCGCCGCTGCCGTCTTGTGCCTATCGCCACTCCCTGCGCCACCTCCATACTGCTGCCCCGCCGCCCCGCCATTCCACCTAGCCACACCCCCAGCTCGCCCCGCTGTGCCGCGCCCCTACCCAGCCGCCCCGATCTGCTTCCCCGCGCGACTGCATCGCCTCGTTTCATCGCGTCACCTAGCCATGCCGCTGCTCAAGCCTCAGGCCGCACCCCCGAGCTTTTGCCGCCACCCACCACTCGCCCCACCCAATAAGCCGCCTCATCGTGCGCCTCCTCACTGCCCTTCCACCGTCGTGCCACCCCGTCGCCCTTACCCTTGCCCGTTGTCATCACCCTTTCCTCGGAGGTATGTGACAGGTTGTGGAAATTGTTACCGAATTGTCCAATGGATAGCCTGTGTGTGGCGTCCTAGTGGACAACTCGCGAATTAACGTTTGGGCGTGTTTCCTTGTGGTGCCGGTGGGTTCGAGACAAGATTTCAATGACATGACCATATAGTTCTCTTGTGCATAACATAAGCTCTATTGAGCTAGATTTTTTCTTTGTAGCCATTGTTGCACTAGGAGAATTACAGGGCTATATCGCTAAAATTTCTCGTTCCATATATACTGGTGCCACAACGAAACACGCCCAGGCGGCCATTCGCAAGTGGGTTGAGAAGCCTTCCTAAGTCTATTGTGATACCCTGACGTGTACTAATGTTGGCTAGTTTTTAGCATCCCTCTCAACCACTCGCCGTCAGTTCTGATGAAAGAGGAGTTCATGTTTCTTTCCTTAATCGTGGCTGGGTTGAAAAATACTATAAAGAACCTAAATTTGTTTATGAGTCCATTTGTTGATGAGCTGAACAAGTTGTGGGAAGAAGCAGCCTCGACATACGATAGAAAAACAAACAAATATACTGTATGAGGGCCACTTACATGTACTCCATTCATGATTTCCCCGCATACGACATGTTCTCAGGTTTGCGCACGCACAGGCGGCTTAGTTGCCCTGTTTGTTTCGATGATACAGAGGCATTCCAGCTGGGCTTCGGTGGCAAGCCGAGTTGGTTCGATTGTCATTGAGCATTTCTAAAACCAGAGCATTCATCTGGGAAGCAGAACAATGCGTTCAATAAGAACACGATAGTAAAAAGAAAAAATATGACTGTGTGGGTATTGCGTTCATAAAGTAATGGCATGCCAAGTTAGTTCAAGGCTAGAATGGTGACTATGAAGATTACGGTATCTCATGTAATTGGACACACAAATGTAGCATATACTCTTTTCTATATGCAAATGATCTACTTCTACCGCACAATACTAATGTGATACACAAAGCGAAGAACGTAGCAGAGGCCATCTATGGAAAAATATTTGACATAGCTAAAAAAGGCAAAGATAATGCGAAGGCACATCAAGATTGTGAGAAGATATGCGACCGGCTGTTGATGAACATGGTCGAGGGGGGAAAGAAACCAAAAGTTGCATATTGCTTAACAGACTCGCAAAAGGAGGTATTACTTTGGTTTCAAAATAACCTAAAATTTTCCAACGCGTATGCGTCAAACTTCAGGTGAGGCATGAACATCACTCAAGGGAAGATAAATGGCATGAAAAGCCATGACTTTCCCATATTCATTCGAGAAGTCGTACCCGTCGTGTTTCACTGTTATGTAACCAAAGATATCTGGAGAACGCTCTGCGAACTAAGTTTCTTCTATAGCAAGTTATGTGCTAAGGAGATCACTAGGGAGGATATGATGAAGCTTGAGGATGGTATCTCCATGCTCGTCTGCATGTTGGAAAAGATTTATGTCTCCGGGTTTTTCAATCCAATGCAACACCTACTCGTGCATCTACCTTGTGAAGCTCGACTTGAGGGGGCAGTCCAATATAGTTGGAGGTATCCTATAGAGCGGCAATTGAAGAATGTTAGAGCAAGCGTGAAAAACAAAGCATGTGTTTAAGGCTCAAATACCTGAGGATAGATAATAATGTGAATATTCAGATACCTAGATATCACCCAGTCGAGCATAGAGTTCAATCTGAGTTAAGAATTTATCAGGTGTAAGGTCGGGCGGTAGGTAAGCATCTCACCCGAGACTTAACCAGAGATGAATGAGTTGTTGCACTGTTATATTTGTTCGACAACATTGAAGAGTTGGCAACTATGTGGGACGAATTTGTCCTAGCCGAATGAAAAGGAAGTCAACAGCCAACTACTGGTGAGAGAACCCAACTGCTGCGAATGGTGCTGAACATGGCCAACCAAACTTCTTGGCATGTTATTTGAAACAAGCTACTATTGATGCTAGTTTAAATAATGATCTGCGTCAAATGTCACATAGATGAATGTGATCTGTGGAAGTTCATAACTGTTGCGATATAAACGGTTTTCAATTCCGTTTCTCTACATATGAGCGGTCAAAGGCTGATTTGCGATCGGTAAACAACCGTGTCTTATGTCAAGGGACGGGTGGGGTTGACCATTACGACATCATCGAAGAGATAATCAAACTTGTATTCGAATGAAGCAAAGAGCACTCAGTAGTTCTATTTTGTTGCTTATGGTTTGACCCATATGATGATGTCTGACATAAACATGACATTGGCTTAGTGGAGGTCAAGCACACTTCCAGACTCAAAAGGTTACGATCCATTCATTCTCGCTAACCAGGCAAAGCTGGTGCATTATCTTCCCTATCCAGGCCAAAAACCTATAAAAGGCAGTGTTAAGAAAGATTTGAAGTCGTGGTGGGTTGTGTACAAGGTGTGTCGTCCAGGTGGATTGGTGGACCCAACGACTAACGATTACGAGGGTACAACACTAGATCACCGACTGAACGACACAATGGTAGTCGATATTGGATCGAGACCGGACGAACTACAAGTCATTAATGACCCGGATGTCGAAAAAGAACAAGAAGAACAACAAGAGGTTCAAGAAGACCCAAATGATGTCGGACCCTTTTACTAAGATCCTATGGACGTCGACAATAATTACTGATAGTTATAATAAATATCCCAGGTTACATATGCATACCAAGTATCTCACTTTCCATTATTTCTCGAGATTGTGTATGATTTATTTGACTAACTACTTCTTTGATTTTCACAAGCAGGATATGGTGCTGCACAAGTTTGTCAACCCCCCATGACATGCTCAAAAGAAGGAGGAGGAGGCCCCTAAGGCCGGACAGGAGCTAGCTCTGATGCAAGAGAGTGGGATGGTCGAGGGGGGAAAGAAGCCAAAAGTTGTGTATTGCTTAATAGACTCGCAAAAGGAGGTATTACTTTGGTTTCAGAATAACCTAAAATTTCCCAACGCGTATGCGTCAAACTTCAGCTGAGGCATGAACATCACTCAAGGGAAGATAAATGGCCTGAAAAGCCACGACTTTCCCATATTCATTCGAGACCTCGTACCCGTCGTGTTTCGCGGTTATGTAACCAAAGATGTCTGGAGAACGCTCGGCGAACTAAGTTTCTTCTATAGCAAGTTATGTGCTAAGGAGATCACTACAGAGGATATGATGAAGCTTGAGGATGGTATCGCCGTGCTCGTCTGCAATTTAGAAAAGATTTCTGTCTCCGGGTTTTTCAATTCAATGCAACACCTACTCGTGCATCTACCTTGTGAAGCTCGACTTGAGGGGGCAGTCCAATATAGTTGGAGGTATCCTATAGAGCGGCAATTGAAGAATGTTAGAGCAAGCGTAAAAACAAGCATGTGTTTAAGCCTCAAATTCCTGAGGATAGATAATAATGTGAATATTCAGATACCTAGATATCACCCAGTCGAGCATAGAGTTCAATCTGAGTTAAGAATTTATCAGGTGTAAGGTCGGGCGGTAGGTAAGCATCTCAACCGAGACTTAACAGGAGATGAATGAGTTGTTGCACAGTTATATTTGTTCGACAACATCAAAGAGTTGGCAACTATGTGGGACGAATTTGTCCAAGCCGAATGGAAAGAAAGTCGATAGCCAACTGCTGATGAGAGAACCCAACTGTTGCGAATGGTGCTGGACATGGCCGACCAAACTTCTTGGCATGTTTTTCGAAACAAGCTACTATTGATGCTAGTTTGAATAATGATCTCCGTCAAATGTCACATAGATGAATGTGATCTGTGAAAGTTCATAACCGTTGCGATATAAACGGTTTTTAATTAGGTTCCTCCACATATGAGTGGTCAAAGGCTGATTTGCGATCGGTAAACAACTGTGTCTTATGTCAAGGGACCAGTGGGGTTGACTATTACGACATCATCGAAGAGATAATCGAACTTGTATTCGAAGAAAGCAAAGAGCTCTTAGTAGTTCTATTTTGGTGCCTATGGTTTGACCCATATGATGGTGTCTAACGTAAACATGACATTGGCTTAGTGGAGGTCAAGCACACTTTCAGACTCAAAAGGTTATGATCCATTCATTTTCGCTAACCAGGCAAAGCTAGTGTATTATCTTCCCTATCCATGCCAAAAACCTATAAAAGGCAGTGTTAAGAAAGATTTGAAGTCGTGGTGGGTTGTGTACAAGGTTTGTCGTCCAGGTGGATTGGTGGACCCAACGACTAACGATTACGAGGGTACAACACAAGATCACCAACTGAACGTCACAATGGTAGTCGATATTGGATCGAGACTGGACGAACTACAAGTCATTGATGACCCGGATGTCGAAGAAGAACAACAAGAGGTTTAAGAAGACCCAAATGATGTGGGACCCTTTTACTAAGATCTTATGGATGTCGACGAAAATTACTTATCGTTATTATAAATATCCCAGGTTACATATGCATACCAAATATCTCACTTTCCATTATTTCTCGAGATTGTATATGATTTATTTGATTAACAATTTCTTTGATTTTCACAAGCAGGATATGGCGCCGCACAAGTTTGTCAACCCCCCGCGGTATGCTCGAAAGAAGGAGGAGGAGGCCCCTGAGGCCGGATAGGAGCTAGCTCTGATGTAGGAGAGTGGGGCAGGCAGGAGAAAACGAAGCCCAAATAAGGTGAGGGTCGCACCGCCTCAGCAGTCTAGACAACCGATGATCCAGATCAACAGTGACAAGTACACACATTTGAATGCCCTAACTTTTTTTTGACTTCGTCAGTTTTAGTTAAACAAGCCTGTCCTACCTTTGTTTCAAATGTGCAGCAACATGTCCACGGTGGGCGTCAACAAGAGGCACCAGCCTGGGACTGCCCTTGGTTGTCTGACGAGGCAGTACTGCCATGGAAATGATCACCTAGGACGGGACGACAAGGTCAGCGACCCGGCGTATAGCCGGGACGACTATAGGCTAGCCCTGCATGGGGATTGCAATGCCGCAAATCAGGTCATCGCAAGTTGTGGGTAAGCTACATAATAACTTACACATCCATTTCTTCTTATTTCTAACCACATCTCTTGTTATACAACAACGGCAGCTCAAGTTTGCTCCGTAAAAGGTCCTTCAGCAGTCCGGCTTCACTCCAGTCTTCAAAAAGAATGCGAAGTAGAGGGTACATGACATGATGTCCAATGCACGTGTCACGGCCGTCCAGGAGTACTACAGGTCAATAGCTTTTACTCACAATATGTCGGTGTATTCTACATCGGGTTGTACCCCCGTGCCGCTGACGTGTGGGACCGATGGTTCGCCCGGGAGTATCCCACACTCAGCAACATTGAGCCCAAATGGATCAAAGTTAGGTTCAAGGTAAGCTAGTCAGGTAAAGTCTACTTTAGCTATGTGGCGACCCGGCGAGTAGGCGGGCGAGCAGCCCCAGTGTTGGGCTGGCAGGCTACGTGGCGACACGGCGAGCAGGCGGGCAAGCAGGCCCCAGCGCCGGGTCGATAGGCTACGTATCGACCCAACGAGCAGGTGGGCGAGCAAGCCCTAGGCGCCGGGCGATCCAGTCTCTTGGCGCAATGGTGAGCAGGTGGGCGAGTAGGCCCTAGCCAGGCACCCATTATGCGTGTCGGTCCAGCGAGCAACTGGAGGGTGTATGGCCTGGCTGTAAGAGGGAGCAGAGCAAAAAAGGAGTAGGTTTCCCTCCTAAGGATGGGCGCGGAGCGCCCCAGATCTAATGCATTTAATGCGATGGAACTGGTCTGATGGAGTAGGCGGGGGTCTGACGAAATCATTGCCCCCGCCATTTCGTGGCGTCAGCTATGCAGTAGCTTTTGCTGGCGCGTGCAACGGCGTGTAGTGACAGGGAGAGGGGTAGGCGCCCGCCCAGAGATAGGACAGCTATAGTGGCTAGGATCATTTAATGTACACTATTCATTACTCTGTGACCCACGCCCCTGAGAATAGCCAGTTTTCATAGTGTAAGGAGCTTGAGCAAGACTAGGGCTGTTACCCCCTTAGGAGGCCTGAACCTGGGTAAATCTGGTGCCTGTTCTTGTGTTCTTGTTTGAGACAGAGGAGAGGAGTAAGCCAGCTACGCAAAACCCCCACTGCCGAACCATCGGAGTAGTCCTTGGAAAACCTATCAGCTGAAATACACTGACACAATACATTCAACTTCCATGTGTTTGTTCCTAGTTTCCACCTTGCTACATTTTTGCAGGAGATAGGAGGAGCAGCAGAACCTCGTATCCCGGCCGGCTCATCAGTTGTAATTGACAGCCGATCAGTACAAACAGGTGCAGTTGGAATGGTGTCAGCAGGATGCCTGTGAGGCCATAGGGAGGAAGTGGGACAACTCCAAGTCGAAGGAGAAGTCGGAGAAGGCCAAGAAGAATAGGGGTGCCATCGACTACAAGTCTAACACCGGGAGGTGGTCAATCACACAGTTGGGGAGGAAACAGGTAAATATCACTTTTTTCATTCTTCATCACTTCAGATTGTCCTATTAACATGTCTTTTGATCATATAGAAAATTAGTTAGCGAAGATGGGGATTAGATCAATCCCGATAGATGTGTAGAAGTAGGCCCACATGTAAAAGGTGTCGCCTCGTGGACAACACATCTTGGATCCCCATGCATATCTCTTTTGGGTAAGTGTCGAAAACATTGTTCACACCAATACCTTGCATTCATTCATGTGTATAATTCTGACTATCACAACTGCATGCAAGAGCGCTAAAAGGACGTTTACAGAGAGCAGCATGAGGAGGAGAGCAATTTAGAGGCCGTTCCCCTTGACCCTTGCGTGATCCATAAGCACATGGGGGGCAAGGCTCACGGGCGGCTAGCGGTTAGCGGCGAGCACCTACGGTGAGATCTCTTTCACCCATTTGTACATTGTGATTGTAACAGCAAAGCTGACCACTATTTTACACATGTTGCAGGTCTTCAGAGTACATGCCCGAGGTCCGGGCTAGCCCGAGCGGGGGTGAGACCCGTCGCCAGTTTGAGGAGCGCCTGTAGAGGGAAAGGGAGTAGCAACAGAAGAGGCATGAGGAGGAGCGGGCCCATAATAGAGAGATGATAAGGGCCATGTAGGAGAGCATGAGGGCTGCCCAAGAGGACTACCACAACTTGAGGCATTCGTCACTGGGGTAACGTGTTCACACTACTTAATTTCATTTTTGACATGCATATCTTGTCACGTGGACTGATGAACTCAAATATATGTGCAGTCCGGTCCAAGCGGTTACACGCGGCTTGCTGACAGCTCCTCGACCATGTGGGGCTGGCGGGCCGCTACATAGGTGGTTTAGTCATCTACGTTAGCCACCCAGCCCCTCCAAGCACCTACGTTGGTCAGGGAGCCTACGTTGAACAGACGGCACCTCCACTGGGCACATATGGGACCAAGCCAACCTTCATCGCCACGCCCAACTACCCGAACATCGAACGCCCTTGAATCTGTGATCCAGCGGTGAGTCACTTATGCTTAATTAATGCGTTGTCGCATAGCATATAAAGAACTTATCAAATGCCTAATTGTAACATCTCGTTAGGTTCAGGTTTTGCGACAATGTTTACATCTCTGTCCTACGTGACACCTCCTTAGGACGATGCCCAACAAGGTGACGACGCCTTCGGCAACTTGGCCGCCAACCTCGTGGAGCAACTCTTTGACACCCCGCCGCCGCAGCCGTAATCTAACTACTTGCATGCTTGTGTTGTTCGACTTGTGATGTTATAAACTATTTCTATGTGCCATGTGATGTTTGAATATCCATTCTGATTGTGATTTAATATATATGTGGCATTATTATTTGTGGAATTGTGTATATCCGCGATAATGTGGGATATTTGAATGTGTGGGTTGTTTTTGGGGGCAGGTTGCAGCAGCTGCAAAATTATGGTTTTTTTTTTGCAATTTTTTTAAATTTTTGTTGTCCTTCCATTATTCTCGACGTCTAGGGAGTGGCCGTTGAGACTAACTAACAAGAGCCCACCTGCTAGTGTTGGGAGGGGTCGGGGCGGGCTGTGGTGTGGATGATCAGTCTCGACGGCCGTAAGCCGTTGAGAAAACCATATTGGGCTGGGTCAGGAGTCCGCGCGGCCTGCCCCCTACCTGTCTCTACTACTCGCCTCACGTTGCACCTATCCGGGTTCTACCTCACAACGACTGGCCCAAAGCAGTCGAGATAGATAATCTCGATGGACAGTCCTTCAAGACAGGCCTTTTTCTTCGACTTGGCTATCCCAATGACCGAATCTCAATGACCGGTCGTCGAGAGTGACTTCTCTCGACGGTTTCCTAGGCTTTCTCGATGGATTTGGCTGTCAAGATAGTCCGTGATCCGCGTGGTGTCTACTACGTCACTACTTATTATGATGTCTGCGGTTGCATGGTTTTGTCGACCACCACCTCAGCTAGGACGTACAAGCCGATAGCGCGTACGTCATCCAAATCCTGTGCCGTCGCCTCCACAAGTTTGACCTCCACCATGGCCGCGTCCACATCCATTTCTCCTTATTTACAACCACATCTCTTGTTATACAACCACGACAGCTCAAGTTTGCTCCGTAAAAGGTCCTTCAGCAGTCCGTCTTCACTCCTGTCTTCAAAAAGAATGCGAAGTAGAGTGTACATGACATGATGTCCAATGCAAGTGTCACAACCGTCCAGGAGCACTACAGGTCAATAGCTTTTACTCACAATATGTCGGTGTATTCTACACTGGGGTGTACCCCCATGCCACTGACGTGTGGGACCGATGGTTCGTCCGGGAGTATCCCACACTCAGCAACATTGAGCCCAAATGGATCAAAGTCTGGTTCAAGCTAAGCTAGTCAAGTAAAGTCTACTTTAGCTACGTGGTGACCCGGCGAGCAGGCGGGCGAGCAGGCCCCAGCGCTGGGCGGGCAGGCTACGTGGCGACATGGCGAGCAGGCGGGCAAGCAGGCCCCAACGCCAGGTCGATAGGCTACGTATCGACCCGGTGAGCAGGTGGGCGAGCAGGCCCTAGGCGTCGGGCGATCCGGTCACTTGGCGCAATGGTGAGCAAGTAGGCGAGTAGGCCCCAGCCTGGCGGCCAGTACGTGTGTCGGTCCAGCGAGCAGCTGGAGGGTGTATGGCCTCGCTGTAAGAGGGAGCGGAGCGAAAAAGGGAGTAGGTTTCCCTCCTAAGGATGGGCGCGGATCGCCCCGGATCTAATGCATTTAATGTGATAGAACTGATCTGATGGAGTAGGCGGGGGTTTGATGAAATCATTGCCCCCGCCACTTCTTGGCGTCAGCTATGCAGTAGCTTCTGCTGGCGTGTGCGACGGCGTGCAGTGACAGGGAGAGGGGTAGGCACCCGCCCAGAGATAGGACAGCTATAGTGGCCAGGATCATTTAATGTACACTGTTCATTACTCTGTGACCCACGCCTCTGAGAATAGCCAGTTTCCAGAGTGTAAGGAGCTTGAGCAAGACTAGGGCAGTTACCCCCTCAAGGGGCCTGAACCTGGGTAAATCTGGTGTGTGTTCTTGTGTTCTTGTTTGAGAGTGAGGAGAGGAGTAAGCCAGCTACGCACACCCCCACGGCCAAACCATCGAAGTAGTCCCTGGAAAACCTGTCAGCTGAAATACACCGACAGAATACATTCAACTTCCATGTGTTTGTTCCTAGTTTCCAACTTGCTGCATTTTTGCCGGAGATAGGAGGAGGAGCAGAACCTCGTACCCCAGGCGGCTCGTCAGTTGTAATTGACAGCCAATCAGTACAATCAGGTGCAGCCGGAATGGTGTCAGCAGGACGCCTATGAGGCCATAGGGAAGAAGTGGGACAACTCCAAGTGAAGGAGAAGTCGGAGAAGGCCAAAGAAGAATAGGGGTGCCAATGACTACAAGTCTAATACCGGGAGGTGGTCGATCACACAGTTGGGGAGAAAACAGGTAAATATCACCTTTTTCATTCTTCATCACTTCATATTGCCCTATTAACACGTCTTTTGATCATATAGAAAATTAGTTGGCGAAGATGGGGATTAGACCAATCCCGATAGATGTGTAGAAGTAGGCCCACATGAAAAAGGTGTTGCCTGGTGGACAACATACCTTGGATCCCCATGCATATCTCTGTTTGGTAAGTGTCGACAACATTGTTCACACCAATACCTTGCATTCCTTCATGTGTATAATTACGACTATCACAACTGCACGCAGGAGCGCTACAAGGACGTTTACAGAGAGCAGCATGAGGAGGAGAGCAATTTAGAGGCCGTTCCCCTTGACCCTTGCGTGATCCATAAGCACATGGGGGGCAAGGCTCACCGGTGGCTAGCAGTCAGCGGCAAGCACCTACGGTGAGATCTCTTTCACCCATTTGTACGTTGTGATTGTAACAACAAAGCTGACCACTATTTTACACATGTTGCGGGTCTTCAGAGTACAAGCCCGAGGTCCGGGCTAGCCCAAGCGGGGGCAAGACCCGTCACCAGTTCGAGGAGTGCCTGCAGAAGAAAAGGGAGTAGCAGTAGAATAGGCATGAAGAGGAGTGGGCCCATGATAGAGAGATGATAAGGGCCATGTAGGAGAGCATGAGGGTTGCGCAAGAGGACTACGACAACTTGAGGCATTCGTCACTGGGGTAACGTGTTCACACAACCTAATTTCATTTTTGACATGCATATCTTGTCACGTGGACTGATGAACTCAAATATATGTGCAGTCCGGTCCAAGCGGTTACACGCGGCTTGCTGACAGCTCCTCGACCATGTGGGGCTGGCGGGCCGCTACATAGGTGGTTTAGTCATCTACGTTAGCCACCCAGCCCCTCCAAGCACCTACGTTGGTCAGGGAGCCTACGTTGAACAGACGGCACCTCCACTGGGCACATATGGGACCAAGCCAACCTTCATCGCCACGCCCAACTACCCGAACATCGAACGCCCTTGAATCTGTGATCCAGCGGTGAGTCACTTATGCTTAATTAATGCGTTGTCGCATAGCATATAAAGAACTTATCAAATGCCTAATTGTAACATCTCGTTAGGTTCGGGTTTTGCCACAATGTTTATGTCTCCGTCCTACGTGCCACCTCCTCAGGACGACGCCCAACAAGGTGATGACGCCTTCGGCAAGTTGACCGCCAACCTCGCGAAGCAACTCTTTGACACACTGCTGCCGCAGCCGTAATCTAACTACTTGTATGCTTGTGTTGTTCAACTTGTGATGTCATAAACTATTTCTATGTGCCATGTCATGTTTGAATATCCATTCTGATTGTGATTTAATATATATGTGGCATTGTTATTTGTGGAATTGTGTATATCCGCGATAATGTGGGATATTTGAATGTGTGAGTTGTTTTTGGGGGCAAGTTGCAGCAGGTACAAAATTATGGTGTTTTTTTTTGCAATTTTTTAAAATTTTTGTTGTCCTTCCATTATTCTCGACGTCCAAGGAGTGGCCGTTGAGACTAACTGACAAGAGCCCACCTGCTAGTGTTGGGCGGGGTCGGAGCGGGCTGTGGTGTGGATGATCAGTATCGATGGCCGTAAGCCGTTGAGAAAACCATATTGGGCTGGCCCAAAGCAGTCGAGATAGATAATCTCAATGGCCAGTCCGTCAAGACAGGCCTTTTTCTTCGATTTGGCTATCCCAAGGACCGAATCTCAACGACCGGCCGTCGAGAGTGACTTCTCTTGACGGCTTCCTAGGCTTTCTTGATGGCTTTGGCTGTCAAGATAGTCCGCGATCCGCGTGGTGTCTACTACGTCAACACTTATTATGATGTCTATGGTTGCATGGTTTTGTCGACCACCACCTCAGCTAGGACATACAAGCCGATAGCACGTACGTCGTCCAAATCCTGCGCCGTCGCCTCCACAAGCTTGACCTCCACCATGGCTGCCTCCACTACATGAAGGCGTACTCAAGAAAAGCTCATCTTCATCCCCTCAACGTACTTTCGCCCATCTACTCACGTTGCTCTAGACCCAGTCTAAGATCGAGCCCAATTTGCCATCCACGAGTTCAGTTCGGCATCCTAGAGTAGTCCAACTTCAAACGATCATAACTCAGTCATACGAAATCCGTTTGGGACGTTCTTTGTATTCACGGACAAGCACACGATGAGAGCTTTCAAGTGGATCCAATCCTATGGAAAAATTAAATCAAAATCAATGAAAATTGCAAAAACAAGAGGACGTCCAGAATTTGTCGGGTGCATTGCCACCTGCACTTAGGCACGCAAGCCTTGTACGACCTAGGGTTAGCCGGCTAGCCCCTTGGTTGCCCTAGCCTCTCTACCTCTAAATTTAGTAGTCATCACTAGTTTAGACTTTGATTTTGCTTAGGTTTTTCTGTCATTGCAGTTTTGTCGAACCCGGTTTGTGGAACCCCTCCATAGTGAGCTTTAATACTATTCGCAATTGAGTTGCTTCTTCTTCGTTCTTGCTCGTGTTCTCGATTCACTTATAGGAGCTAACCTTCATGGTGAGCTCAACCATGTTTGCACGTGGTTGACAATGAAGAGGACGGTGGTGCTTCAATTGCAGGGTATGGTTAGTTTTTATCAGATGCTGGATCGTCTACGTTGAGTTCTCTACCAATTGACTTACCCGTATCTGTCGGAAGATCGAACACCCCATGTCGCATCACAAGTGCACTAAATATTATTTTTTTGAATATTAAAGCTCAAGGATCTGGCTGTCTGGCTTATTCTTGTCATGACTCAGGAACTCGTTTGGTTCATGAGAAAATTATTAGGTAAGTTCAAGTTGGTTGATCAAAAACCATGAGCTAATTAAAAGTTCAAGCCATCGGAGAACTTAGGACCAAGTCAGGTAGTTACAAGGATTCTTAGTCGGTCTTTTTCTTATATGGAAAAGAGAAGGAAAGAAGAGAGTAAAGAGCAAGATCTTCACTAAGAGTTAATAACACATTCCAATATGCATGTCGACTACAACATATGGATCGATATTAATTTTCAAAAGTGTGGTATAGCTAGTCAATTCAGGATCTTGTTTATAACCTATCTATAGATGACATGAACCTTGTTTACAACTAGCAGTTGACTCCAATATTGGAGGTGTTCTTATTGGACTATCTAGTGAAAGATAACAAAAGGGTTCTCATTCAAAATTCAATTTCATGTGGTGCGAGGTGGCATAGTGAAGCATAGAGATGTCGCCTACAGGGGGTGAATAGGTGTTACCAAATTTTCAACCAAAATTTACGTGGAAGCTACAACCCCGGACAGTTCATTCCTAGACATCGGATAGTCCTATGGTTACCGGAGTATCCAACAAAAAACATCGGGCACACTGACCTACAAACAGAGTTATGTTTGAATCTTGAGCTCGACTAACAAATATGAGTTAGCACTTTCACCAAAAACCAATCCACAACACAAGAACAGGTAATAGCACAAGAGGATGCTATACATCTAATAGCACATGAGGATGCTATACATCTAAAAACACAAGCTCAAACCGAAAGAAATCGAGCTAAAGAGCTAATAGAGTGGAAAGCATAAAGTTAAGAGGAGATGCATCGATATTTGTTCACAAAGTTTAGATCCTTGAGAGGATCCTATGTCTTTGTTGAGGTAGGCTCAGTTACACTTGAGCCGGGGTCTCTTTCAACCTTGCCCTTACCAAGGTTGCACCAAGACCCCTCGGCTTCAATCCTTGATTCCTTTCCTTCAAGAGGTGGAACCGGCCTTCACAAACTTTCTCGACACACCATACAAAGCTTTAGTGCCTTGGGGTGATGCCTAGCCGTCTAGGAATCAACAACCTCTAAGAGTAACTAATCCGGCAAAGAACGAGCTTGGAGATGAATAGAATGCTAAAAAAATGAAGCTAGCTCAAGAGGTACTCGATATCACTCATCAAACCCTACCCAAACCTCAAAGTAAGAGGAATTACGGTTGGGGAGAAGATTTAATGCTCAAGAGGTTGCTAGAGGTGAGGGAGTGAAGTGCTAACCCTAACTAGATTGGTGTGGGGTGTAAATAAGTGAGGGATTCAGGTATCGTTGGGACAACTTTTTGCGCACACCAGAAATTTCATTTCAGAGACCAAACATTTCGGTATAAAATACGCTCGAAAGTCAGAAAAACCAAAATCTTGAAATTCTAGACATTTTCATCTCCCACGTACCAGATACTCTAATCCAATCACTTGATACTCCGGTGAAAATAAAATAAAATCAAGGGAAAGACAAAGAGCCTCAAATCTTGAAATTTTGGACATTCCAATCGCACAGACATGGGATACTCCGATACTTGGACCGGATACTCTGATGAATATTCAGAAAATTAAATAGAGAGGCATAAAACTTAAAATTTCGGACGGTTCGATATGCCTCAAACCAGAAACTTTGGTTCTTTACACCAGACAATTTTAATCTAGAAAGTGTAAAACCAAGTGTTTTGAAGTTGGGATGTGATTAGTGTCTCTCTACTCTGCTATACGTCATCTAATGAGCATTGGAGACATCTAGAAGTTGTTTTTCGTCAAATCTCTCTTAATAATACGGTTGTCTTTACAACTCAAATTAAGAAGCTATAAAACACAAGTTTAGGAATAATCAATTTTCTTTTCTTTTCTCCTTTTGAGGGATTAATGATGCTCTCATATCCAACACAATGGCAATTAAACCTGCTCATTTGCTCAATCAAACCACTAGTGCATTTTGTCGTTTTCTCATTAATCACAAAAACAAACTTGGGGCCTAGATTCACTTTCAATCTTCCTCTTTTGGTGATTGATGACAACCCGATAAAACTTATTAAAATTATACTAGAAAAAATATAGTGAGTTCCCCCTAAATGTGTGCATTACATAAATTTGATTGAAGGTCACATGCACATATTTATCGAAAATTTTCAAGGGCTCCCCATATATCTGCAAATGATGAGTAACACAAATGAGCAAATTTGTAGATAGATATGCAAATGGCATTGCATGGGGGCACACAAAGAATATAGAATAAGATATTAACTAATTAACTAACCAACCATACCAATTTACATCAAATCACACAACATAAGAGCAGTTATTACATACAACTGATTAATCTAGTTTACTACCAAGTTTATCAAACCAACCAGAATTAAAACATGTTTAACAAATACCCCAAGCTTAATCAAGTTTAGTTCACCACTATCAACCAAGAGAAGACTGCAACATATATATAAATATAATAAGCATTACTTCCTCTCCTCCTTTCGCATCAAGACTCCAAAAGAAGAGGGAAGGCGTAGATAATCACTCTGAATCCTCGTAGTCTTCATCATCACCATCGTCGTTGTCGTCCTCGTCCACCACCTGCGACGCTCTAAAAATCTCTTCAAATTCAGCATTATCATTTGATTCATTCTCTCAAACATTTGGAGAACTGGGCTGCTAAATGTCGAGGTGACAATGGATCTCGTTGATCATGCGGGTATTCTTGTTCCGCTCAGCCATCTCTTTCCTACCCCAAGCAAAATATGGCTTTCAAAGCCTTCAGAATATTGGAGAAGGAGGCTGCATCGACTGGAGGAGAGAGTGGAGCTGCTTTTGTTGCTGCTACTCTGCGGTCAAGAGTCTTGATTGCCCTCACTTGATAGCATGTGTTCTCAACATTAGGATGAAACTTCAACCCTGTCACCTCTCGATCATGCAGATAATGTAAGGGGCATAACCCCAACTCCTCTTCCATTCCATGGAGATGTAGTTAATTTCTTCCCAGATGAACTTGAAAGCATCAAACTTCCTCTAATTTTCTCCAACTCTATACAGAAGAAACTTGGAGTAGGACATGTTGCTAGAGGCATCACCTTTTTGGGGGGCTAAAGTCTTCCTGAATAGCTTGTTGAGAATATAATAAAATGGTGCAATACCCATGGTCTTGTCGGGGTTGAACTTCTTGCCTTCTTCATAAAGAAAATCTAGCTTCTTGATGTCCATGACACCCTCATTATGAATATGCTCTCTGTTCTTTCTAAAACCAGTAGGAAAATTGAGGATTTTGGCACAGTCCTTCACAGAATACCACATGTCGTTAGTCATCCGGTGCATACTGGAGTGAACATCCTTCTCAATGAATAAGGTGGCATAGAACTGAGTTATGATTTCATCGCTTTATGAGCACCGGAAACTAATGATGTCCTTAAGCTCATGGTTCTCGCATGCCTCAATAACCTCATCAAATATTGGATCGTAAGTCTGAACCATGTATTCCTAGTCAATCCACAGCATGAGCACAATAGGTGTCTTCTTGTTGTTGATTAACAAGATTCATAGTAATCTTGTTGCAAAAATTTACAAAAGCGAGGGTCGGTGAACTGGTGCTTGACTCACTTCCTTTTGACAAAATCAATTTTCACTTTGTAGTTTACCACTTATCGAGCGTGAGCAGACAGAACGATTCTCAGATCAAAACCTCTTGTTCTTCAATAGCTTCGTGTTCTTCCATCTCCACATCTTGATCTGGAAGAGGAAAAGCTTCTGGCATGAGGAAGTTGGTCTCTTCCTTGCCACAGCTTTGTGAGGGAGAGGGTTCGACGATGGATCACTGCAAGCTTCCTTCCTCCGTTCATAGCTTAGATGGGGTTTCCCTCCTTGGTCTACCACTACTACTCCTTGACCAGTTTCCATTGCCACGGATTGAAAATATAGATGCAATGTTACTAAAAGGAACCTAGATCACCAAGGAGTATACACGAGAAGTCCAAAGCTTGAATTAGGTTTACGGTTGACGTCAAATAAACACCAATTTACACGTCAACATATTCCGGAATTCCGGCATTTCGGAGGAAAAATCAAGGATTATACTAACATTTTATTTATTCTAATAAAGTTCCACGAATTTTGGTGAGTTTTGGGTCCATAGGTATAAAATGGAAAGGACCGGAGCCGAACCGGGCAAAAAGCCAGACCGGCCGACCTGGCCACGTCACCAATCTGGCTCTGGCTTCTCTCAAGTGGCATAAAAGCACAAATAGAAGACATCTACACTATCCATGACAGTCGGTTTGATCAAATGGACACGATTGCTTTATAAATGAGCATAGGATTCCCTTGGATTCCTTTCTTGCGCATGTCAATTTGATCCACCGGCATAAGGGGTTAATATACACCATCAAGGAAGCATCCTAGAAGAAATCCACGGCCGAGAGGCGAAGAAGGTGGGTCGGCCAACCCACCTAGGCCGGCCGACCCCCTCTTGAGGCCCTCGGATTCCCCTTTGGAGGGTGGCAAGATGACACGTGTCCCAAGCCGTCGCACTCTCTCATTGGCTCCGGAACACTATAAAAGGACCCCTACACCTCACTTTTGGAGAACACACAACACATTCATCATCTTCATTCCACTTATTAGAGTAGCTCTTAGTTAGTAGTAGTTGGGAGTTAGAGTCAAGTCGGGCTGAAGCTCGGAGTTCCGAAAGTGTCTTGGGAATTCGGGTTATAGCTCTTGCAACTCACCTCTAGCAACCTCTTAAACTCTAAATCATCTCCCCAATCCCAAATCCTTCTCCTCTAAGCTTTGGGTAGGGTTTGAGAAGTGAGATCGAGTGCCCCTAAGCTAGTTCCATCCTTTGAGCACTCAATTCATCTCCAAACTTGTTCTTTGTTGGATTTGTTACTCTTGAAGGTTGAGAACTCCTAAACGGCTAGGCATCACCTACGAGCCATCAGAGCTTTGTGTGGTGTGTCGTGGGAAGTTTATGAAGGCCAATTAAGCTTTCGGAAGGGAAGGAATCAATTAGTGAAACTGAGGGGGTCTTGGTGCAACGTTGGTGAGGTAAAATGTTGAAAGAGACCCCAGCTCAAGTGGGACCGAGCTGCTTCAACAGAGATGTAGGATCTTCTCGAGGATGTAAACTTCAGGAACAAACATCGACGTGTCTCCTCTTCACTTTTTGGTTTCACCTCACTTAGCTCTCTAGCTCGATTTGCTTTGGATTTGAGAACTTGTGTTCTGAGTAGCACCTTCGAGTGCTCTTGAATTTGTCTATGTTGTGGAATGGTTTGTGGTGTAGGTGGTGTCGACTGGTGGCTAATCGGGAGTCACCGTCGGCAATGAATTTGTTGCGGGGCTATGCGCTAGAACCAAACTAGATGGTAACATAAGACAAGAGTTTATACAGGTTTAGGCACTCAACTCAGAGGTAATACCTTAGTCTTGTGCTCTTGGATCATGTGTTTGCGTGAATTCGCATTTGAAGATGTAGATGTGTCTATGACCCCTACCCCTCCCTCTATATACTGTAGGGGATAAGGTTACATGATTCTATCCAGTACGTGATACTAGATTCTGTTATATCAGCGCACGATGTGCGCTGATATTTATAGGTACAAATCTCCTAATTAGATGGATCTAAACACTACACTCGGGAACATCTTTGGCGACCAAGTTATGTGTAGCCCGAGTGGTCTTCATCCCTATCCAGCCAGCTTGGATCGCCCCCCATTTGTTACCTCATGGGCCTTCTAGAGCATACCTGGGGCCCATGTAGTCCACATGTGGTACTTTAGATTCATGAGCTTTGCACAAGATCCAACCCTAACTCTATTTGCAGGCCGGGCAATTCGATGATTTAGATCGGATACTCCGGTAATCGTCGGACTATACGATGTTTGGAATCGGATTGTACAAAGTCAAAAGCTTCCACATAAATTTGGGTTGAAATTTTTGTAACACTTATTCACTCTCTTTAGGCGACATGATTCTTAAGGATGTCATTTTTTTATTTTCTAAAGTCAAAATGTGGCACAATGGTTATAATATATCACTACCGATTCCGCTCATTCGCTACCTTCAGGAACCAACAATAATGCCAATTTTGAACCAGCAGCGATGGGATGTTTTGTAGCAGCCTATTTTATGACCCTATAGCATCTTTAATGGTGCTCGTGGATAAGGCCACAAACTGGTGATCCAGCTTCGAATCGTGCCCACGTGGCATGAATTAGAGATAGCATGAACCATTGTCCTTAGAAAATGCATCTTTTTAGACAAAGGAAGCTATACTGATCTCAGACAAATACATCAAGGAGATACAATTGATCCAAGACCACTTCTGGCCTCTGCATAGCTAGGATGCACACAGCCAAAGAAAGATAAAGAAAAACGACATGACAAAAAAAATCATGTCGCAGCAAGCTACAACACACAATTAAATCTTCAAATTTGTGCATCACCATGACAACAGTTGGACTGAAATGAAGGCTCTTGTCGACTGGTGACTAACTGGGGGGTCACCGCCGGCAATGATTATATATGGGGCGTTGCACAAGATCCAAACTCGATGGTAGCACAAGACAAGGATTTATACAGGCTCAGGCCCTCATGGCGGAGGTAATACCCTACATCCTGTGCTCTGGGATTATATGGGGTATATGTGTACAAGATGATCAGGAGATGTCTCTCCATGGATGGGTGTGGAGATGTTCCTCTAGATGACGAAGATGCTCAAGATGTTGATGCCGAACTATGGCCCCCTACCCCCTTTATATAGTAGAGGGGGTGGGGTTACAAGGAGGAGTCCTAGTCGGTAACGAGGTAGGATTCCTATCTCTATCCTCTAGTAGTTATCTGGGATTACAAGTATATCTTCCCTATAAATTAGGGATATACTTCTTTCCTTGCCGAGCAAGCCTTCTAGAGTCCGAGTGGTGCACGTCCTTATCCACCCGACTTAGTCCATCCCCTGTCGGGTGGTCTCGTAGGCCCGCCGTGTGGGTACCCGGGGTTTATGTTATCCACAGTAGCCCCAGAGTGCTTTATAGTCGAGTTGCTGCTGCTCTTTACCGCATCTTGGATGAGTCATGCTTCATACCGAGTGCTTGTAGATTGTTGCTGCTCCTTCTCGACTGGCCTCTGCCTGATATCTGCGAGGAGACTGTGAAGGACTCATAGAGAGTTGTTAGTGATACCCAGTCCAGGATTGCCGGAGTTCTGGCGGTTGGCCCGTTGTAAAGCGCATCATCTTGATTTTGATGAAGTGGTATCTGTACTCGTCTTGCGATGTACAGCTGGCGAACCAACATGGGGCGTACCATTGGTTTTGGGCTAAAGAGCCGAGTGATACATGTACTCGTCTTGCGATGTACAGCTGGCGACCCAACATGGGGCGTACCACTGGTTTTGACTGAAGAGCCGAGCTCATATACTGTTAGAGTCAGGAATTGAACCTAGATCAACTTCTTTTTGGTACTGAGGAATATTGATTAGAAATAGTAGCAGACGTGGTGTCTGAGACTAGGACTAACTTGGTTTACACCCGGACCCACGTATATGTGGTAGGTGGTAGGTGGTGACAGCTCTATCCATCCGTAGATACTAAGTATCTCGTGCGTAACCCACAGCGTCCGGCCTTGGACCAGTAGAGCCCTATCGGAATGATCATAACCATTCAGGATTCCAATTCAGGATAGCGGGTGGTAGTGAATGTCCGAGCTCCGACGACGAATACCAAGTGAACCACTATTTGATTACCCAAGCTCACTCAATAAACTGAATCACACGATTTTGAGAACTTATTAAACTTGTCTCGTTGTCCTCCCAACTGTCTATCTAGCTAGAGTAGCTTTCTCTTAATTTGTGTGAATATTTATCGTGTGTGTGTGTCACCGGTCCTTTCTATTTATCCTAACCCCCGTTACCTAGACTGGCTGGTATTTTAAATAATTAAGATATAGAGGATTGTCTCTTTAAACCCTCGTTCCCTGTGGATTCGATAACTCTATGAATACTCCTGGTGAAAACTACAAGAGATATCCGTCCGCTTGCGGATTAATTTCTTTAAGCGTAAGTATCGCCAACATTTACTAGCAACATTAGAGAATCCGGTGAACAGGGTCGGATAGTCCAATGTGTATCGAAGAATTCGATGGTTTAGATCAGATAGTCCGGTACCTATCAAAGCATCCAACCTCTGACTACCAGATAGTCTGATCTTGTTAGAAACCGCATAAATCAAGTCATAGATTTTTCCACATCTACCAACGAAATATAGGTACATTGCAGATCATGGGAGTGTACAAGGATCTCGCAACAATCTACTGACTTCTTCATATCCCAACTCACCTCTAGCAACCTCTTAAACTCTAAATCTTCTCCCCAATCCCAAATCCTTCTGCTTTAAGCTTTGGGTAGGGTTTGAGAAGTGAGATCGAGTGCCCCTAAGCTAGTTCCATCCTTTGAGCACTCAATTCATCTCCAAACTTGTTCTTCGTTGGATTTGTTACTCTTGAAGGTTGAGAACTCCTAGACGGCTAGGCATCACCTACGAGCCATCAGAGCTTTGTGTGGTGTGTCGTGGGAAGTTTATGAAGGCCAATTAAGCTTTCGGAAGGGAAGGAATCAATTAGTGAAACTGAGGGGGTCTTGGTGCAACGTTGGTGAGGTAAAATGTTGAAAGAGACCCCAGCTCAAGTGGGACCGAGCTGCTTCAACAGAGATGTAGGATCTTCTCGAGGATGTAAACTTCAGGAACAAACATCGACGTGTCTCCTCCTCACTTTTTGGTTTCACCTCACTTTGCTCTCTAGCTCGATATGCTTTGGATTTGAGAACTTGTGTGGTTGAGTAGCACCTTCGAGTGCTCTTGAATTTGTCTGTGTTGTGGAATGGTTTCTGGTGCAGGTGGTGTCGACTGGTGGCTAATCGGGGGTTACCGTCGGCAATGAATTTGTTGCGAGGCTATGCGCTAGAACCAAACTAGATGGTAACACAAAACAATGGTTTATACAGGTTCAGGCCCTCAACTCAGAGGTAATACCTTAGTCATGTGCTCTGGGATTATGTGTTTGCGTGAATTCACAGATGAAGATGTAGATGTGTCTATGACCCCTACCCCTCCCTTTATATACTGTAGGGGGGTAAGGTTACATGATTCTATTCAGTACATGATACCAGATTCTGTTATATCAGCGCATGATGTGCACCGATATTTACAGGTACAAATCTCCTAATTACATGGAGCTAAATGCTATACTCGGGAACATCCTTGGCGACTAAGTTATGTGTAGCCCAAGTGGTCTTCATCCCTATCCAACCAGCTTGGATCACCCCCCATTTGTTACCTCATGGGCCTTCTAGAGGATACCAGAGGCCCATGTAGTCCACATGTGGTACTTTAGATTTGTGAGCTTTGCACAAGATCCAACCCTAATCTATTTGCAGGCCGGACTATTCGGTGATTTAGATCGGATACTCCGGTAATCATAGGACTATACGATGTTTGGAATCGGACTGTACAAAGTCAAAGGCTTCCACATAAATTTGGGTTGAAATTTTTATAACACTTATTCACTCTCTTTAGGCGACATCTTGATTCTTAAGGATATCATTTTCTTATTTTCTAAAGTCCAAATGTGGCACAATGGTTATAATATATCACTGCCGATTCCGCTCATTCGATACCTTCAGGAACCAACAATAATGCCAATTTTGAACTAGCAGCGATGGGATGTTTTGTAGCAGCCTATTTTATGACCCTATAGCATCTTTAATGGTGCTCGTGGATAAGGCCACAAACTGGTGATCCAGCTTCGAATCGTGCCCACGTGGCATGAATTAGAGATAGCATGAACCATTGTCCTTAGAAAATGCATATTTTTAGACAAAAGAAAGCTTTGCTGATCTCAGACAAATACATCAAGGAGATACAATCGATCCAAGACCACTTCCGGCCTCTGCATAGTTAGGATGCACACAGCCAAAGAAACATAAAGAAAAACGACATGACAAAAAAATCATGTTGCAGCAAGCTACAACACACAACTAAATCTTCAAATCCATGCATCACCATAACAACACTTGGACTACGATGAAGACTCTCCAAAAACAACACCTCCAAGAAGGGAACGACACGAAAGCATGCCGTCATTGCCATGGTCCAAGCAGTAAAGATCAGACCATAGGTTTTCACCCTGTAGAGCAAATTCATCAAACTCCAGACAATGCCTTCAACAAGGGAGCGACAACGATGCCGCCATTGCCAGGTACAACCAGCTAAGGTCAGATCTAGAGATTTCTCTCCGGAGTCAACGAACCGGTACTCAAAAGCACCGCCAAATCGAAGTCCCCCAATGTTGCCTCCCCCTTCTTTCCAAGCCAGCGCCACCATAACGCCTAGTCTTGGCCAACTACAATCGGCCACAAACTTGTTGACATACATACCCCTTTCAGATGAGCACCCCACAACGACAGAGTCGCGAGATAGCCAAAGGGCACACGTCTAAGAGTCTGCAGGATCCATCTGAAGGCGAGATGAGTCGCCCAAATAAGCGAAGCCGTGAGTCGATGTCAAGGTGACTTCTACCTCCGGGCCATCAAGACAACCACTGGTTAAGATGAAGACGTTGCGAGAAGTAGTTGCACAGATGTTGCCTCCGCCAGATCAATGCGGATCTGGAGAGGAAACAGAAGGGGAAAAAGATGAGAAGGGCCGCCTTGTTGCTCCATACTGATGGAGAGACGCCGGCTGACAGCGCCGTGGAGGCCCGGCGGCAGCCACGGGAACGGCCGGCCGAAGTCGCAGCCGTCGCCGGGAGGGGCTGAGCTCGAGGGTGCTACAAAGAAGATGCCGAGGAGGACGCAGGAGGTAGAAGGCAGCTAGAACTAAGGAGCTCGATCTCGTTGGAGGGAGGCGCTCGACGGGGTGGCGGTGGCGGCTAGGGAGAAACCCTAGCCGCCAGATAAGATAATGTGGTCCATCTCTTAGAAGAATCTAAATGTAAATATTTTACCCAATCCCCGACAGAAACCATCTCAAAAAGCTCTCAATAATAACATATACAAAGTGGACCAATTTCGAGAAGCATATTCAAGATCCTCTCAAAATCCAACTTAACACATTCAACTCATTTTAGCTTCGATAGCTTATTCGTTCAACTTAGGCATTGTTCTTTTCAACTTAACAGCTTAATGACTTATCTACGTTTTGAAAAAACGTATGATTTGGATTTCTTGAGTTTGTTTTTTCGCTGTCTCGAAGGTGGGCTCTAACGTTTTAAAAAGTAAGCCAAACACAATAGATCTGAATCTCAAGACCACCTCGGGAGCTCTCGAAATTTAGTCATTATAATTATTCAGCCATTTAGATTAGCTAAAAGAACAGAACCTTAGTCACTTCAAACATTATGTGAGAGAGTCACTCCGAACATTGCATTAGAGTACCTCCAACCATTACTCTAAATTTATCCTCTTAAACATTATTTACTACACATCTATCCATCTCTCTAAAATTCATTCACATAACACTATATTTTTTAAAGAGTTTTATTTCGATGACTCTTTTATCTAGCCTTTCAACGACATTCTATCCACCACTATAATGTTTTAAGGGTCCGTTGAAGGTACACTTAGAGCATGTGCAGCACGCTCCACATCACACAGCCTGCATCATGTGCTAATAGCGCCGCTCCCGCCTGCCAACCCGCTCGCTGTGTAATCTGCTACGTTTGAAATATCTCCCGTGCACGAGCACGCTCTGATGATGGCCCACGCTGAAAGCGCGCCTGCTGTGCATACTCTTACCGCGTAAAGTCTAGGTGTCTAATCCCACATCTTAAAACATTATTCATGTGCGTATAAATAGTATTTTAAAGTCTGGGATAGCGGGGATGTTGGGATGCTCCGAGGACCAAATAAAAATAGCTAAGGGTGTGTTTGGTTGCCTATTTTTGCCTCCGCCTGGTCCAAGTGCATGATAGGTTTGTTTGGTTGCCTTGAAATACTGTTCCAACCAGAGGTGTGTTTAATTACTTGGAAATATTGTTCAGTAAGGGGTGTGTTTGGCTGCCTGGAAATACTGTTTCAGCCAGAATAAGATGTAAGATGGTGCAAAAACCTTGTAGCACCCAGGCTCAATTGGAACAGAGAAATTGGGCGTACCAGACGAGCCAGGATGGCTGTGCATCGTGTTCTCCCCTAGAGGCCCACGGCCACACCTTTCCACCATGCCATGCTTCAATAAGGCCTTGTATATTTCAGCTTAGTGTAGCGTAGCGTAGCGTATCTGTAAAATTTATCTTTTTTATATAGCCTATTTGGCTTAGTAATTTGTAATGATTTTTCTTGGGTTTTTAGTACTCTTTTTAAAGATCCTAAAAATATTTTTAAATTATTTTTTTATAATATTTAAACATTTCTTTAAATACTCTCAAATTTTACTGAAACGCTACGCTACGCTACGTTAAGCTGAAATGTACAAGGCCTAAGTGTTAGGTAAGTATTCCCCTTTTTCTTTTTTTATATCTTTTGATTAACACCTTCGATTATCGAATCGATTTCAAAAATGAATTCAAGACATTTTTTCGAACAAAATTATATCACACTTGACATATAAATTTTAAATATTTAAAATTCAAAATTTAGACTACAAAACACTCGGCCAATCATAATCTTATTATGGCTACATGCATCGAGCGGCTACTCGGCGGCGGACGCCGACGCGGACGGCGGACGGCCACGTGCCCCACACGAGTCACGTCACGAGCATACCCGACTACCCGAGCATCCGATGCGAGTGCGACCGAGGCCCGCCCGGCCAAGCGGTCGGCGCCGACGCCGAGTCGCTTACCGTGGGGCCCACCGACAACCGGCTGGTGGGTGCAGGTAGGCAGCCACACACGCTAGATGACCAGGCCGACCAGAGTCACCACCTCGCAACCGCGCCGCGACCTTCACCGAGTCCACCTAGCCCTCCCCGCGGCGCCGCCGACTTCTCCGCGTGCCCCCGGCTCGCCGGCGGAGAGGGGCGGGGGGCCAGGATGGATTGCTGCCGGCGCGTGAACCCGTTCCGCGTGTGCGGGGGCCTGCGGGTGCTCGGGTACTTCATGGTGGCGCTCGTCGCCGCCATCGTCGGCGTCTCCTACTACGCCGTCGTCGTCTACTCGTGGGGCCCGCTGCTACTCGGCGGGGGCGTGGTCGCGGCCGTCGCCACCGCCGTCATCACCGCCTTCCACGTGCTCGTAAGGGCCGCCACCCTCCTTCTCGAGTTCTCGTGCTCCCTCCCTTGGCATGTATTTTCGGTATGCTGTGAGAAATTCGCAATGTGGTGCTAAGGAAAGGCCTCTAGATTTTAGAATTATTAAGTTCTATTTCCACGTCTTCGCAGGTCACATTGTGTGCTCCTGCCTTGTAACTGCGATGCGCTCACGATTTTGGGGATTCTAGGGTTAGTGAAACTATGTTTGTCAAATGCGCGTATAAAACATTAGAATCAGGATGCAGGACACATTTCTCAGATTTTATTCACTGTCCAGATGTGTTGGTTGTGTAACTGAATGGCAACTCTTCGTGGTTGACTCATGCAGAGACTCAATTCAATTGTTGTGTCGTTGTTCGCTGAGTTATATAAACTGCATATGTTGGATGTGGTATTCATTGTTGGTATTGCATTATACAACTGCCAATGAGTTGCAGCCTTTTGAGATGGATGAGGTCAACTGTAGGATGAATAGTCTCATCTAATTTACTGAAGAGAAAAACCTTTATATTTCCTGTATTTCAACACAGCTCATCACAATTCTAAAGAAGCGCAGTGTTGTTGTAAAATCATTATTGAGGCCATTTTATATTGTTTCATTGACATAACTGTGTATGTCAGAATGTAATCATGAGTCATATTTTACCTGTGAATGATTTTCCCTTTCCAAGCTAGTCTTTTTAGATGTTTTCATCAAACAAGTCGGCACAGGAGAAATAAAACATATTTGGTGATACCATCAACACTGATATTTCAATTAATATTTTTTAGGCTGTTTTCTTTCATCGCCGTCTTCTTTTGTTTTAGCTTTGCAAGCATATCGATCGAATTTCAATTCCTATATAGTTAACACGGGAAAGAATATGCAGATTTCCTCCAACTGGACTGTGAGAACACTTCATTTTATGCATAATAGCTTTAAGTTATATCTAGTTTCTATCATGGACTTTTCCTTTTAAAAGAAGAAAAACAGACAATGATTGTGTTTGTTTAAACTTCTTCAGGGATCTTGTTTCTTCTGCAGCTTGCGTTGATTCTATGGTGCTACTGGATGGTTGTTTTCACTGACCCTGGTTCTGTACCTGAAAACTGGAGACATGCTGCTGAAGATGGTATGGGTATGAACAGCTCTAGGACCATATCAAACAATATTTCTACAGATAGTGGGGATTCTGCATTATCCACTTCAGAGGGGCAAGGAAGTGCTCCCAGATATTGCTCTCGCTGTCAAAATGGCAAACCTCCACGTTGTCATCATTGTTCTGTTTGTAAGACACTTTTCCTTGTGATATCTAATATCTAAATTTTTTTTGCAAGTTCATCAAACTGTGTATATTTGAGAATCCTTTTTTCTCTTCAAAGTTGCATATTGATCGGTTGGCTGTGATGTAGATTGTGTAAATTAACTGCTTTTTGTAAGTCCAAAATTCCAATTGCAAATGAACATCAGCTATTCTGGCATAGAAAGTAAATCAGCCAGATCCATATGCACCGTCAAGAAGTTATTCACATTTTTCATTTAGTTTTGCTGTTGATCTGTCATCTTGTGTACCTTTATTAGTTTATTTATATCTTGTCCTCACAGTTTACTAGGAATTGGTTTAAGCCATATATTCCTTATATGTTGTTTGTGACTTTTGAGTGACTTTTGACTGCGCAGGTGACAGATGTGTGCTTAAAATGGATCATCATTGTGTTTGGGTAGTAAATTGTGTTGGGGCAAGGAACTACAAATATTTTCTTCTTTTCCTGGTAAAACAGATACGCTATATTTAGTTTGCCTTCTTGGCAACATATCCTGTGTACATAGGCTTCCTGAGTTCCCATATACACATCGTGCACACCAATTAACAAAAGTTATAAAAATTCTGAAAAAAATTGTAGATGTACTTCATTGGTTACTCATGTATAAAGTGTCAAGATCAAATTCATTATATATTAAGAGTTATAAAAAAGAGAAAATTATAATAAATTTGAATAGTTTAAAATTGATAGAATTTTCTCTTTTTTAACTCTTAAAGAATTTGAAATTAAAATTTGATACATAGCTAGAGTAAGTTCATGAGTATATCTACAATTTGTTTCTGTTAGTTGGTGTACACGGTGTGTACAAGGGAAGCCCTATGTACATAGGATACTTTGCCTATCTTCTTTGCATATCTATGTGTTATATATTCATATTTTCATGGCTTTGTGGCCACATGGATTCCAACTGTTTGATTTGTTAGTGTGCAAGTTATCATCTGTTGGTGCATGCTATCAGCATAACCGCACACAAGTATGGAGCACAAATTTGTTGCAGAAATGGATGTGGACATATACCAGTTCAGCTCGTGCATGCTGAAAACTAAGTTTTCTTTAATTAGGGAACCTATGTAGTGTAGCCAAAACCTTCAATATTGCCTCCAAGTTTACCTTTGTAGTTTGTACTGTTGTGGTGATTCTTGCAGATATGTAATGAACAGTAAGTACTTGAGGATACTTTTGTTTCCTAGTTGGCATTTTTTTTTACCAACCACTAACAACCCGTGTTGGTTGTATCATGGGTCATGGGCCCAACCAGCATAATTAAGCATGAGCTTAGCCCATTAGTAAGTAGGAGGTTCTTGAATTACTGTTTGTGCATACTGATCATGCAACTTAACAATGACCTGTAGTGTCAGTATTAAGTTAATCTCATTGGGAGTTGTAAGGATTTAGAGCATACCTATCAGATGTCAACTGTTAGAGAATATCCTATATAGCTGGTTTTAGCTGTCTTACAGCTGTCTTTTAATGGCCATTATTATCCAGGCCATTGTACCATATTTAGTTACTGTCCATACGTAGAGGTTGTGTTTCCTTTCTTAGGACCTAGCCTTGTACTATATATATGTGTAACTATATATGTGTACCTTTTCTTATCAATGAGAATCATCTAATTCTCTCCATTCCTTCTTCTATCATCAACCTTTCTATATATAGAGCTATGTATCCTTTGTTGATTAAGTAGTACTTAACAGGTAAGTTAAATCTATTAGACTCTCTCTCTCTCTCTCTCTCTCTCTCTCTCCCTCGCTTGCTCTCCCTCTCCCTCTCCCTCTCGCGCTCTCCCTCTCATCATGAATGTACTACATAATTTACTATCTATATAATATCTATCCATGAGTAACATAACTCCCAAGTCACAAGAGCATAAACACGCAACAAACAAGACTAGATGATTATGCTTCCTTTTTACTAATTGGTAATCTAAAATGGTGTTCTCTATTTGGCTGTATAGTTCCTTAATTCTGGCTTTGTATTTCTGTTTAAATGCAATTCCTTTGTTTTACAGGTCTATTCATTCATTGAGACAGTGCTGGATACTTTGGTATTACTCCCCAACTTTATTGAATTCTTTCAAGACGAAAGTAGGCGTTCCAGCTCACCTGGCGATATTGCTATTCTATTTCTTTCTTTTGGTAAACCTTTTCCCATGAAGCATCAAACTTACCCTATAGGTCTACAACTTACCAGTAAGCCTTTATTGCAGTTCTCAATTTGGCATTTTCTCTGAGCCTTCTCTGTTTCATCGGCATGCATATGTCTCTTGTTACAAGTAATACAACTTCAATTGAGGTAATGTTGTAAACGATAAATCTTCTAGTTTTATTGTTTAAGCCTTGGTAATTGAAGAAACACATTGATTAAACATTTAAGCTTCATGTTGTCATTTATCCCAGATTACGAGTTAATCGAGCAAATGAACTGAATGTGGCTATCATGTTCCACCAGATTCAAAATGCAATATTAATTAATAGAATCTTCATAATTCATACAAATATATTCGGACTGTCCAGTTGTTTTGATCTAAAGGAAATCAATTAGGATTTTTTATTACTTCATGTACAAGAGATTAAGAGTGTATTGTTCTGAGTTACAACTTGCAAAAATATAGTATATGCATGCAATTCTCAAATCACAACTATTTAGATGTTCCTCCCTAGTTGTGGTATCAAGAGCGAAGGTCGTGCTGGCCAGGTTCCTGCATTGGTGTTAACTGTTAAGCAATTATTGGTGTTGTGTGACAACAATGGAAGAATGCGAATGTTTTTTTTTTCAATGTTGTGGTGTTGTGGCAACAGTCCAAGCACTCCTTTGGATGTATTCTTTAAAGTTTGGAACAAGCTTGCCATTGCTGGGAATTGCAAATTAAGAACATATCTGCAACCAATATTTTGTTTGTCTATTTTCTGAAAAGAAAGGCTTTCTCAGTTGGGTAATTTGTTTTTATGTGATTTAGGTTTAAAAAGTTGAATTTATGAGGTTAAAGAAAATCTAAGCTACCACTTCCAACTTGATGCATATATTTAAGGCAGAGCCACTTCCAACTTGTTGCATATATTTAAGGCGGATGCCAGGAATCGGACGTCTGATCCATCAGATTTGCTGACGTAGCATAATGTCAACTCGGGAACTTGAAAAAATGTTTGTTGAAACCTGGGAATCCTACTGATGAAACTTGGTGTAAAGCAAAGTGAACTTTAAATTGTTTCTTTTAAAACTTGGGGAGAGTACTAATGAAGGGAACTTGGAAAAGCCTGTTGAAACTTGGGAACCCTACCATGAAACTTGAAAAATCTACTGATGAGACTTGAAGTAAAACGAGTGAAACTTGAATAATTAAACTTGGGGAAATACCGATGAACTTGATAATATGCTGGCAAAAGTTGAAGGACCAATGGAACCTCAAGTTCACTATTGTTCAATGAAACACCCAACACAAATGAGAAAGTTTCACAGGAACAAAAATCAAGTTTCAATGGTTAAAACCCTAGTTTCATACGCACATGTTGGAATTTCATGACGAAACGGAGATGGACCTAATCCTAGCCCTCTTTTCTAGATCCGGTAAGCTCCCATGCCGTACTCGCCGGATCGGGCTGCCAAAAGCTTGCCGAGCTCGAAGTGGAGAGTGGTAGAGAGAGGAGTGTAAAATAGAAAGAGAACAAGAGATGGGAAAGAGGATGCATGAAGAAAAGAGGAGAGCAGATCTACGGCATCGATGACCTGTGCCAACGGCCACTCTTTAACGGTCGACAAGCAGAACACCGTGCGGCCACCATATTGCTCGAGCAGCAAAAACCTGCTATGAATGAGTGGTAGCGAAGAAGATGTGCCCCAGTTCACTAAAAAAAGGGGAGGCAAAAGGATGGGCCCCACCCACGTGAGCGTGTCTGTGTGGGGGAGTTTTCGAGTGCGGGCGTGAAAAGGGAGAACAAGACGCTTGGTCGCATCGAGAGAGAGCGAATGTGAAAATCGCGTGGACCCACTCGCGTTGGCGTCCCGTCAGATCCATCGGACACAATCACAGAAGCGTCTTATATTTAATGTGTAATTGTGTACTTCGTGCTACCTGGGGGTGTTCATTAATCAATTTATCTTTTCTTCTATGTTGAACAAAAATTAGTGGTACAATGGAAGGTCCCCTTCTATATTGAGCTCATTTAATTAGATACCTAGTTGCATTTTGTTTTATGGCATTGATTATTAGATTAAAATCATTAGTACCCTAGTACACGAACAATCTAGATTCTGGCTTGAATTTCTTTCCTGCTCTGCGGCTCATCAGTTTGGGAGCTAGATCTCAGTTAATTAATAACATGTTTTCTTATTGGAATGCCCAAATGATACGTTTGTTTGCTGTATCGAACTTATTCCAGCTCCATGAGCGAAGGAAATCAGTACCATGGCAGTATGACCTTGGATGGAGAAAAAACTTGGAGCAGGTTTTTTTACAGCCTTCTTATGTGTTCAATCCCCTGCATTTCAACCCTACCATCTGCAATTTTTATTACTGCAGGTTTTTGGCACGAAAAAGTTGCTCTGGTTTCTTCCCTTGTACTCTACGGACGATCTGCACAACATTCCTGCGCTTCATGGTCTTGAATTCCCTACCCGTTCCAATGCAGAGGTCTAAATTGCATCTGACTTCCACCAGCTGTGTATTCTAATCATTCCATAGGGCCATCCCACTTGTAGTCTAAAGTGCCTGATTTCTGTACAGAAATTCATTTTTCCGTGGACAAGTTGTGAATTACAACGTCGGCATGTATCAAAGAAAGCTACTGGATTTGCTAATTCTTTAGTTGATTTAAACAACTACTCCTATATAACTCATTTTTTTGTTGCTTTATGATTCTTTCGATTCCCATGTGTTTGTTGGGTTGGTCCATGATCAATAGCTAACCCATCCGTGCGTTTGTTGGGTTAGTCCATGATCAATAGCTAATACGCGCGATATATTTCCCTGCATCACGTTTATTGATCTACACATGAGTAAATAAAATAAAATAGGACATAATACAAAGGAAAAACGGTTCATTTTACATATTGAAACTACCAAATAAGTCCAATGTAACAACCCGTGATTCCGTGATTCCAAAATTTCAGTTACGCTTGCATTCATATTCATGGTCATGCGTATTTAGGATAATATTGCATCATGTTAGTATGCACGCAATTGATGTTGACATCTTCAAACAAAAAACTAAAATTGGCATTGCTAGATACAAAGTAGCAACCGGTGGTCAAATATTAGAATACAACGAATTGATCAAGGGACACTTAACCCATCTACATCTTTATTACTATATATCTACTCTATAATTAAGCAGTTTTGGTCTAGATCTAACTACGGATCTCATTAGTCCACATCCTTTCATCCAACAACCATAATTGGATCACTTAAACTTCGTTTAAATTACTCACCTTTGTCACTCCATCTATCTAAACTTGTCATGTACGAGTACAATTGGCAATTCGTCGAGCTAGCCTACAGCGACGTCACCGACGCGGACTCCCTCGCCGCCGCCTTCCACGGCTACGATTATCTAATGTATTATGATCTCAATTCGAATTCGGATCGAGCAATAATTGTCCATAAACTGCATGTATACAGTATACCTATACAAACTCCTACCGTCCTATGACGCATGTACAAACTCTTAGGGTCCTACGATGCGTGCATGCATCGTGCTCGTGCGGGGGACGCTGGTGGCCAGAACCTATACGCGCACATGCCGGCCGCTCCAAGCGCCGCCGTCACCGCCGACCACTGTGCGTGACCCGTCGTCGCTCCTACGCCTCTCCCCCGTCGTCCAAGCGCCCGCGCTGCCGCCGCCATGAACCGCCATCTCTCCTATAAGACATTAAGGCTTTTCGTGTTTCGTTTATTTTTTGGTGTTTTTTCTTTGCAACTGTAACCCGCACGAAGATGCTTTCAATCTCGGTTCTGCATCAAGTTGCGTAGGTTTATTTCATTTTAAAGAGAAAAGGCAAAATATTGAGTTTTCAAGTTGCATAGTTATTACTTCAACGTGCTTTGCACATGCACGCTTGCTAGTCATTAGACATTACTTAGTTTTGAAAATCTAGATTACTTGTTCAGCTGCACTTAAGCCTCCTTTATCCGCACCCAGTGACTTGTGGATCTCCTCTTCGATCAGCTATGGTGGGTGATGCAGCAGGGTGTTGTGGTTTCTCTTCTATTCTCACCAATTTGTTTGCCCATTGACACCCTTTGATGGGTGAGACCTGACCAGGGTTTACAAAACCGGCGGTTAAGCGGGTTAACCGCGCTCTGTGGGTGGCCGGTTAGCAAAACCGCGGAGGCTAACCATTTGAAATTCATGCAAATAAAATTTGAAATGAAAACTTATATAAAATTTATAAAAAATATTAATTATTCTAAGCACTTTGGGTTAAACAGAATTTAAAAATTCAAAATTTTTATAATCATTTCATGTGTTTTGTGTTAAAAAATACAAATCTGCCAAAAACCACGGCTAACCGTTAGAGACCGCGCCTAACCACAAAAACCGCCGGTTAACCGTCAAAAATCACGGCTAACGGCGAACAAAATCGGCAAGGCGTAATTTTAAATTTACGCTAAAACTGGCTTAAAACCGCGTCTAGCCGCAGTTAGACCTGACCCCACTTATCAAAGGGATACCTTAGGACTACAAAACCACCTCTCCACAACTTCTACCAGCCATTTATCACAGTTTCTCACTTCTCCAAAGTCTGGACAACAGTAGTAGAAAGAACAACGAGCATTGCTCACCTTCTTTCTCTCTCTCCAAATCCGATCTGCCCCCAAATACCAATATTCACGGGCTGTTTGGTTGGCGACCACGCCACGCCAATCCATCCATAGGCGCGGCATGGAATTTTGGCAGCCGTTTGGTTGCCCGACGAGCCAGGGCGTGGGCGCGAGGACGACGGCGAGCCGAGCTACAGTCAATGCATATGCTCGAGATGGCGAGGGCGTTCGTTTTCGGCGCCATCTCTCACCATCGCTCGCGATGGCGCGCCCTAGATTGGCATGGCGCGTGAGGGCTGCCATCCAAACAGCCCCATAGTGTTATGTACAGTTGAAAAGCTTAGGAAATTAGCTATCTATTCCTCACCATGTTAAGCACATGCAGCAAGCTTTGCTATGGTCGTTAGTCCCTTTTTATCTCCTTTTTGGTTCTGAGACAACAAGCTGATGATTTTGGTTCCTTCTCTTTTGTGCAACTTTTCTCCATTAGGCTATAGAGTGAGCAAGAATTCCTTCACTGCCTCCTAATCTTTAAATCTATCCAAGTCATTGCATGACCAAGGATTTGGGTGAGTTCTTGATGGTTTCTTCACCCATTTTATGTACAGAAGTGAGATACTATGGTCGTTTATCACATTGTATGTCACTTTGACTCACATATAAGCTTAGAGATGTGTACGAGAAGTAAATCCACGAATATTGAAGGATTAGGAGCAAATACATAGCTTGCGAGGTCAAGGGGCCGCAAGAAAAGACGAAGAACAAGCCCAGGAGCTGTTGTTTTCAATCTCTAGACAAATTGGGAAATTCCTCTTTAATCTCTCCGTTCTCAAGAAAAGACGAAGAACAAGCCGAGGAGCTGCCGTTTTCAATCTCTAGACAAATTGGGAAATTCCTCTTTAATCTCTCCGTTCTCAGGCCCCCGGTCTCTAAGAAACCATCCCTTGCTTGGTGAGAACATTATTCCATGTATCCTTCATGTTTTCCATCATCTATAACTCGTACCTAAGTTATTTGCTCACTAAACCGAAGCGCTCAAACCACAAGCCTGAAAACATACAGTTTTAGCACTCCTTTGTACAACAGTGCACAAAATGTTTTTTACAAAATCACACATGGCTCAAATGAAAAAGTTAAATACATGAAAAAAATGTGCCATAAAATTTTGTACACCTTTCACGAGAACACTTTTGTCATCCGAGCACATTTGCACTCTTAAAAGTTGTCCACACCGAGCAACATACGTGTTTTGGCAAATGCAAGGTGTCGCATGCCATATTTGATATGTGCATATGCCAAATCAGACATATTGAGGTCTAGTCATCCACCAACAAGCTATTTTTGCACAAAAATAAAATCAAAACACTTCAAATGCCCATATCTTTCTCATCCAAACTCAAATTTTGATGATTCTTTTGCAAAATTTGCATGAGCACATGAATATTTTGAATCCATAAAAAGATTTGAAGTTTACATCCTTTAAATATTTTATTTGGATGTTATTTATGTTCTTGTCGATAGTCCCAACATTTTGGAGGAGCCTGGACTTGAACCAGAAGCTCCCTACCACCACCAGTAACACCAAGGCACTTATAAATCCCTCTCCTTCTAATCTTATCGAGCTCTAGTTTGGAAATGCATGATTTAAATTATGTTCTATGACTTGTTTTCATGCTAGTTTGATAAGTATGTTACTTGGGGGTAGAAAGTAGTTATATCCTTCTTAGTGCTCTAGATTTGATATTCTTAATCCTTGCTGCCTAAGTAGGTACTATTATCTATGTTATGTCACGAATGCTTAGTAATGCTTAAAGTCAACAAGGTAACATGATATGCTCAATTATGATTTGCTTGATGTTCAGTTGGATTGTTAAATGACTTGGTTACATGGACTACGTATGAGACGTGAGTTTGTCTTGAATGGGTGCTAGGGAATGATGGGGATAGATGCTGGACATGTAGCCCCTTTTGAGCAAATAAGGATCGAACATTAGGTACCCTCCTCTCAAGTACTATACATACGATCACACGTGTTTAATGGGGCACTTGGTCAATTCTATGTGTATGCTTGTGCCAACGGATACTAATGGGACTATTGTTGTTTATTTGCTAATGTGTATGGAGCACAGCCGTGAGCTACTTCCGTGGGGACCAATGAACGGTCGGATCTTTTCAGCGAAAACGATCATATTTGAAATATTAACGAAACTAGTTAAAGATGAAAAGTAAGCCTTTGTTTTCCAAAGTGTCGGTCCCTATACACACTTTGAGGGGACCCATTTAAAGCATTAAAGTCCTAAAACAACATGAAGTTAACTTACGGATAAATTTAAAAAGCTAAAAAGAAGGAATATGCACAAAACCCGATATCAGCTAAAATTCTTATTTGACACCAGTATTCAATTCTTCTAATGGGCCACGTCGGACCCGGGCTTCCGCTTGCTTTCAACACCTTGGCAGCTTTATTGAACCGCATCAGCTCGTGACCTGCCTCAGTTTTTGGGTTTCATCAGCTTTTAGCCTTTGCCAGCTTTAGTTTTGAGCAAGTAATCTAATGGGATATTTTCTAGTGTCAACATATGCCCTCATTTTTGTAACATCAGGATCATGTTGCAAAAATCTATCAGCAAGTCGATCATTACTTCCACAACCAGCGCACTCAGCGATCGACTTCTTTATTAATCGGTTTCTTCTGCCTCTTGCAACCAGCTTCAACATTCCTCAGGTACTTATCCTAGTCCCTTCTGTGTAAAATGGGTATAAATTAGGTCCAATAGGTGACCCCGATCCCAAAATTTTTATTTCAGAAGACGTGCCACTTCTTCCTTTAAATTGTACTGGTTTTGCTTTGGATGGATGGAAGAACAACTTTCTTTCATGGCTACCACACTTGCCGGATGGAAAGGCTGCTTATTTGAATGCAATCGGCAAACAAAGTTGAATGGGCTATTTTTCAGACCCACAAACAGTAAAATCACAAACGACTTTATGTGTTCCTCTGTGGAGAAACCGTAGTTTTATGAAAGTCTTCAGAGTAGACACTTATGTTGACATTGACAAATCATTCAAAAATAATTGCATTGTATAAAGCCACACGTGAGTGTGTTTGACTTCGTAGAATGACACCATATTTTTCAGACATGTGGATTGAATATTGGGCTGCACCCCACAATTATTTATGAAATTAGTGCAGCATGTGTTGCACAAGTGCAAAAAGGATATATCAAAAGCAATTTAACGAAGCATATAGCTTTCAAATATTATAATGCACATGAGTTGTTTTAGATGAATGCAATTAATATACAACATGCAAAGTCGTGTGAGAATGTAGCAGATTTATTCACTAAGGCTCTATTTTTTTGAGCTGAGCTAAACGGATGAATAGCTGAACGGCTGAAATGACTGAACTTCGAAAGATTCTCAAGTTAGTCTTGAGATTCAGATATATTTCGTTTGACTTGCTTTTTAAAGCGTTAGAACCCACCTTCAAACCAACGAAAAAACGGACTAAAAAAACTCAAAGCATACGTGTTTTCAAGACGTAGATAAGTCGTTAAGCTGTTAAGACGTTAAGCTGTTAAGTTGAAAAGAACTGGGCACTTTCCTCCTCTTTTGAAAGATGAGTGAAAAGCATAGGGATGATGAAGCTTAGAAACATGGAGCGCTGGTTTTTCCGGAGGCGATTCTGAGGCGACTCCGAGGCGATCCTTCAACTCTGATCTAATGGATCAACTCTCCCCTCGTCCAGATTTCATAAGTGACTGGAACTTCGATTCAGGATTGTCTTTTTCGCGATCCATCTTTCGACGCTTTGGTTGTTCAGTGGATTTTGGTTCTTCATCTCCTGCGTCTCTTCCTGGTTTCTCTCTGCTTGCAACCTTCTCTCGTTTCACTTTTCGGCTTACTGAGGAACATGTCAGTTGGGTGCTTCAGTCTTGTTTGGGCGGCTCCAGATTAGGTTTTCAGGTTCAACGCTGTTATGATTATGGTTTCCAATTCAAAGTGGCTTCAAACAAAGTTGGACACGCCGTTAAAAATTTGCGCTCTTTTGCAAATAAGGATTTCTGTGTTCATTTCTTTTTGTGGAGAGATGGTGGTGCTGATTATCAAAAGGAATACATTTCTTGGTTATTAGAGCATTCAAATCAATGGACTACTATTTCTTCAAAGAGTAAGAAAAGAGGTTTTATCAATTCTTCCAAACGTGTCTTGTTTAATCCTGTCACTGAGATCAGGGAATTTTCACCAATGATCAGAGATTTTTCACCATTGATTTCTTCGATTGATTCAGTGACCTTTGGATTGTTTGTCTCTCCTCTGTTTCCGACTAATCGTTACAAGTTTGGAAAGAACAAATCACAAGTTTCTTCCATGGTTGTTTCTCCGACTATCCCGCGAAATCTAAAGTTTCAAATTCCTCTAACGACCCTATCATCTGTTGGTATTGTGGCCTTATGGGCCACTCGGCCCATTTTTGCTCGGTGAAAAGAAATGGCCTCTCTGGTTATGTTTGGAGGCCCAAGTCTAAGCTGTCCCGCAACAAGTCTTCTTTGGTAAATTCGGAATTTTCAGCTCTTGTTACTTCTTGCCCCTTCATCTCCTCGACTTCCTCGGTTCTGGTGCCTTCCCTTTCGACTCCTGCAACAACTATGGCGGATACTCCTGTTCTCTTTCCGGATCGTTTTCTTCTGGAGGGCATGAATGAGGTTGATGTGGATCCTCATCGTCGACCAAGGGCAGAAGTCGTCCTTAATGGTGCTCCGCGAAAGGTACATGAAGCTTTTGCTCTGGTTGATATTGATCCTATGGTACCTAGAGGGCAGATTCCTCAGATGATAGTTGCTATTATCAATATGATTCATCATCAGTTTGGGGACATCGTGGTCAACCGTACTATGCACCCTTATGCTTTAGCCCTTTTCCAGTTCTCCTCTTCGATGATGCGAGATTTGGTAGTGGATAATAGTCCTTTCTTTGTGCTTGACTGCCTTGTCCGCTTTAGAAACCATGATAAGGGTGCTAATTGGAGGAATGCTTTCTTTGAGAACGCCGTCTGGTTGATGTTTCTGGGTTTCCCTTTGGATTACCGTAAAAAGGAATTTATTGACCAAGTGGTCTTTGCTTTTGGTCAGTTGATCTCTTGGCACCCTGACACTAACATTCCTGCTGCAAGGTTTTACTCTGCCTTGCTCGAGAGAGATTCCTTTCTGGTGGAAACAATTGCTATCTTTGTTACCTGTTTATAAAGGAATTGCGAGTTGTTATATTGGTACTGGTTTTTCTGCCCAAGTTTGGACTGATGTTTGCAATGGAGATATGCTATATCTTCGGCTCCCTCATCTTTACTCTTTTGCTCGTAATCAATCGGCCTTAGTATCATCATATCTTGCTAATGATGATGTCCAATCTCTTTTTTTCCTTCCTTTATCTGTTCAAGCTTATGAGGAATGGTTAACTCTCCAAGAGTTATTGAATCACTGGCGAGATTCTCCATCAGTTCCAGATCGTCGGACTTACATTTGGAACAAGGAGCAGTACAAGTCATCTGACTTTCTTAAGCATTTTTGCTCAGGATTCCAGACACATTCTATTTTCAGATGAATTTGGCAGTGCAAAGGATTAATGCGTTGGAAAGTTTTCATGTGGCTTCTTTGTTTGGATCGTCTCAACACAAAGGACATGCTTTGTCGGAAGAATTTTGTTACTGATTTCCAGTGTATCCTGTGTGACTCTTCATCAGTGGAGACAATGCTGCACCTTTTCTTCCATTGTCCTTTTGCGAAATCCATTTGGAACTATCTTGGTTTCTCTTGCACAGCTTCCTTTGAACTGATGGGATTTCATTCAGATTTGGATAATTTCTGTCAGCATTCTCCTCTTTCTTTCTATATGGATATTTCTATCTTGGCCTACTGGAATATTTGGAAAATTCGAAATCGACAAATCTTTGATGCTATTCCTTGCTCGATTTACTCTTGGAAGGAGGGTTTTAATTCAGATGTTGCTCTTCTAGTTTTAAGAGTTAACAGTGTTTTAGCTAACTCTATTGTTTCTTGGCAAAACTCTCTCTCTGCTCTTTAGCTTTGTATGTTTGTAAATATTTCTTTAAGTTAATATATATATTGTAGGAGCCTCTCCTACAGTTTTCTGATAAAAAAAATGAAGCTTAGAAACTTGCAATGGCAAGAGGGGCAATTATGCAAGATTAAGTAAGAATCTTGAACACACAATTCGAGTACCCAACTAAGAAGCAAATCATTAAATCAATGTTGGGTGGATTTGTACTCTTTCTTCCTTAAGTTAATTTTCATATCAGCTTCTCACATAAGGTTTTTAACGAGGCTGTAAGTGCAGGCTCCTGGGCCTTAATTGGTTTTTAGTAATTGATGACTCAGGCTAATCACGTCGACAACCACATCAAGACTAAGGACCTTTATTTAATAGTTTTTCCGAGTCTTTGCGTGTGTTAGTTTAGACGCCTGCATATCATCCTCTGTCTGGTTGCAGGGTCCCACTGAGCACAGTCCTGAGTCTCTCATTCACATCCAAACTTTGAGCGTGTTCGAAAGGGTTAGGAGTGACACGACTGTCAGGGTTTCGAGAGAAATCTGGAGGAACAGTTTTCCGGGGTTTCGTAGTTGCTAAGTCTCAAAGCTAGATATTTCTTGAGGCGCGAAACTTCCCGTCTTGACCATCCAAAAACCCTCGCCAAGTTCACAAGTCGGCAAACTGCCAAAAGCCGAAGCCCTAGCCGGAGCCGGGAGAGAGAGGAGAGAATGGCGTAGCCCGGTCAGTTTCACCGGACTCGTCTGATGGCCGCGATTAAATAAGTCCGAAACCTCACTGTCTGTCGGGCGAAATATTTAAGCTCATCGGACGCGTCTGGCGACGTAATTATTTCGGCCTCGAAGTTCCCGAAGCGCCTCTGTCTGGGTCTCGCGCTCACCGGACGCGTCTGGTGCACCGTCGGACGCGTCCGGTGGTTGTCAATCCGATTGCGGAACATGTGTCCTGTCCCGGTGCGGGCATCCGTCGAACACCAAGTGAGCGCGTTGGAGAAGTCGCAGGAACGCTAGCTGGACGTGTCCGGCGGGCCACCGGATGTGTCTAGTGGATTCGGCAAACCCCAGCCGTGCCTTTGTCTGTGCCGGCTTAGTGCTCACCGGACACGTCTCGTGGGTGAACAGACACGTCCGATGAAGCTGATTTTCCAGCCATATTGAATCTGAGACGTCCATTATTTAGGGTTTTGTCTTGGGCTATAAATAGGAGCCACCAGCATGAGGAAGATGAGAGAGCCTTATTTTGCAGCCACCTC
This sequence comes from Raddia distichophylla, assembly GCA_005191435.1. Classification (NCBI taxonomy): domain Eukaryota; kingdom Viridiplantae; phylum Streptophyta; class Magnoliopsida; order Poales; family Poaceae; genus Raddia; species Raddia distichophylla. Next base: position 406,738 of record SPJY01003379.1, read on the forward strand.
TTGCCCATAGTCACCCTTGAGAGCTCCTCTCATGGAGTGCCTCCCACACTTGGCCTCCATATGTGCTTGAGAGAGATTGAGAGAGAGAGAGAGAGGTTGAAGAGAGGAAGAAGTAAAAGTGGTGCCCTACCTCCTCTTCATCCATATATGCTCTCTCCCATGAAGCTCTTGGCCTAGCTCGATGGTGGAAGAGAGAAGGTGATGAGGTGAGGTCTCCGGTCTTGTGCTCTTGGGATCCTACCATAGAAGGAGATCGTCACCGCCCTGTGCTTCATCAAGCAAACGACTACATCAACCTCACCTAAAACCCATCATCCGTTGGTGGTCACCGCCTTGTGTAGGGGTGCATCCTCTCCATCCATTGGAGCCGCAAGCTCATCGTGTGTCGGCAAACACCTCCGTGTGTCGTAGGTGCCTCATGTGTTGAGATCGAAATCCACCGTGTGTCGGTGGTCGGTGCCGTGTGTTGGTTCCGGGGTGTGAGGAGGTCTCACGTGTGAGAGAACTCGCTTCCGATAGAAGGTTTGGAGCTCGCCTACCAAGTGTTGGTGAAGAGCTACCACGAGTGGATTAAGGGCTAGGGACGAAAGGGTCCCGACTTCTCTGTGTGAGAAGTTTCCTCAACGGAGACGTATGTGCTCATATGTTGAGCACCGAACTTCGGGAAACAACTCAGTTTGCGCCTTCTTGTCCCACTCATTTACTCCCGCACATTGAATTGATCGCTTGCGTGTGAGTGCCATCGTGCCTTCTAATAGTCGAAATTGTGTTCAAGTGTTCATCTTTTTGCTTGATTCCGCTTCTAGAACTCTAGATCAATCACATGCTAGCATGGGTCATTCACCGGACTAATCACAAATTGTAATTGAAATTAAAATTTTGATTAGGCCGATTTACCCCCTCTCGGCCTTAGATTCCTTTAGAGGCAAATTCATGAATACAAGCAAAACGTGTGCTATGTACTCTTTCTCAAAAAATTTTCACACTGATTTTTTGTGGAGTTTTGGGGGCATATACATTATGTGACATGGTTCAAGAGGGGGAGTGTTGAGAAACCAACACTGTCGCCCGACCCGTTCCTGTCTGGTGCTTGCGTGTGGTTGGCGTGGGGTCTGTCTCCACTTGTGAACCAAGTCAAAACCCTAGCATATGTAGTAAATATATTAAAAATATTTTGATTTATTATGTACGAATAATTAAAGAAATAAATATTTTTTCTCTGCATCTATGTGTTTTTGTGTTTTTTTGCTTACACATATTGAAACTTTGAACTACACTTGGTGGGTTGCACAGTAATCTTTCCCGCGAACGGCAATGAGCTGATTTGTTTCAGCTTAAATTAAATTAAATTTGTTATTTTTTGTGTAAGCTAGATAATGTAATAATTTGTAGTTATTTTTATAGGGTTTTAAATAGTTGTTTAGTAAAATAATTTTTCATAATTTTTAATCCGGACGTCCGGCCGTCCGGACCTGTTGACGTCAGCATGACGTCATCATGTAACTTGCGCGAATACCTACTAAAACTTGTAAACACAACTGTGGAAATTTGAGAGAGACAGTGCAACCTGAGGACGAAACTTGGGATTTCAGAAAGTTTTTGAGAATAAGAACCAAGTTTCGATAGTACAAAACCAAGTTTCGGTAGTGCGATATCCATGTTTTAGTGGGCAAATCCTAAGTTTCCAGAAAATAAGAACAAAGTTTCGAGATCATGAAATCTCAAGTTTCTTGTAACTTGACGATGAAACCTAAGATTTCAGAAAAGCGTCTCTCGAGGAAGTCCCAAGTTTCAATAGTGCAAAGTTCGAGTTTCGGTAGGCAAAGTCCCAAGTTTTAGAAGCATAAAAAGGTACATTTTCATTGGGGATAGCCCCCCAGTTCCAGATCGAGAAAGAGAATGTTACATATGTGCAACTCGGAGTTTCGAACACACGAATCCTAAGTTCCCCAGAGACAAACCTCAAGTTCCCCATCTGAAAATGGGGGATTGACCTCCTTCTTTCCCAAATCCAACGATGTGACGGCAAGCTTCACACCCTCTGTGCCCCCCTCATCGATGTGGTCACTGGCCCCCAGATCCGGCGAGCATGGCGAAGGAGGAGGTCCCTGGCGACGCCCCGTACGTGAGGATGGGGGGAGTAAGGGGCAGCTCCAGCCGACGCGCGAGAAAGGGAGCAGCGGGGATGGCTCCGGCGTCCTCCCGACGGCGAGGAGGAGCGCAAGCGGCGTCCCCCCTGGCGGCCAGGAGGAGGCGCGCAGGCGGCATCTCCCCAGCGGCGAGGAGGAGGAGGCGCATAGGCGGTGCTCCCCGGCGGCAAGGAGGAGGCGGATACTAGGGAGGCGTGCGGAGAGGAGGAAGCGTGCGGGGGGAGGCCGCGAGCGAGCGAGGAGGCGCATGTGGAGTGAGTGAGAGAGGAGTCCGGCCGGCCGGACGGACGTCCGTCATAAAGTGTTTTCGAAATAATTTTTCATAATTTTTGAAACTTTTGAATACATCTCTCGAGGGATCACAACCTTTTCAGATTAATGTCTTGTTCTTTTGAGCTGATCTGAACGTCTCAACAGGTGAACGTTTGAAATGACTGAATTTCGAGAGATTCTCGAGGTAATCTCGAGATTCGGATACATTTCATTTGAATTGCATTTTAAAACGTTAGGACCACATTTAAAACAGCAAAAAATGGACTAAAAAAACTTAAAACATTTTTTTCCAAAGCGTAGATAAGTTTTTAACCTATTAAGCCGTTAATATGAAAAGAACTTGATAGAGCATTCCCAATAGCCCCTCCATCCAACCCCCATAAGGTTGTCTCCAACAGTCTTCCCTAATCATCCTTTACCCTAAAATAAGGGACAAATTCTTCCCTATGTGCTCGAACAGCACACCCATTCCGTTCCCTAAAATAGAGAAATTCTCTCCAATCCCTTATATGTAGGGATTTTCTCTCCTCTCCCTATACAATTCTCCATATATGGAACACTGTTGGAGATGGAAAATATATATAGAGAGAATCTTTTTAAAGGAAACCTGTATATGAGGCTATACGGGATCAAATTTTAGAGAATTTCTCTCCAATCCTTTATATGTAGGGATTCTCTCTCATCTCCCTATACAATTCTCTATACAGGAAATGCTGTTGGAGATGAAAAAATATAGGGAGAGAATCTTTTTAAAAGAAGCCTATATACGAGGCTATACAGGATCAAATTTAAGTAAGACTAAGGCCCTCTTTGATAGCTTGTTTAGTTTTAGTTTAGTTTTTGTTGGTAAAATTTGATCACCTTTGAAAGTAGTATGTAAAGGCTAAATAAATTATTTAAAAAATATTTTTGAGATCTTTGAGAAAAACCCTACAAAGTTATAAAAAAATTATTTTCAAAAAATAAAGTGAATGGTGTATAACAAAATAACAAAAGTTGTAATCCCGACAAAAACTAAACTAGAACAAGGTATCAAAGAGGCCCTAAAGAGAGTCTAAAACACTTCATGTCACTATTCATTAGACATAAATAGTATTTCACAGAGTGTGGTAGAGCACCTGTTGGGATGCTCAGTTTTCAGCTATTTTCGGCTCAAACAAATAAGACCCCAAGCGCGAAATTTCAGAACTGTGTGATCGCTGGGTCCCGTCGCCCGCTGCGTCCGCCTTCTTCTTTCGTGCGACGGCGCGGTCAATGGTCATAGCAACTTCCCGCTCACCGAGCTTCTCTCAAGAAAAAAAATTCCCAATCGGATCGAGTCCGATGGCGGCGTACGACCCGAAGGACGACGTCGACCGCCTCTTCACCTGCTTCAAGTGCGGCGTCTCCCCTCCGCGTAAGCTTGGGTCCGCAGTAATGGCACCACCACCACTTTCTCGATTTTCTGAATCTATTCGGTCAAATCCAATGGCTTCAGAGTCGGCGTTCAGGGAGAGGCCACGGCGGGAAGGGAAGAGGTCGCGGCCTGCGACCGCCGCGGCGGAGAGTGGCGGCGGGAGCTCCTCTTCGACCCTCGCACCGGCCTCGGCGGAGAGGGTGAGCGAAATCTTTTTCTTTTCTGAGGTTTTACCTAACTTGTATAGTTGTATGAAGGAGGAAGTGATTTTCTGTGACGCTTTTGCCCCCTTCCAGCAATGCGCGCCTTCCTCGGCTGCAATCAAATTTCGCCGTCGCAAGCAGATGTCTCCGATCGTGTTCTATGGTTCCCCGCAAGGTGTTCCAGTGAAGAAGCCGCTGAGCCTGTTGAGGCTGCTGCGTGAGATCCGCATTGACCTCAAGAAGCAAACCGATTTGGTCCCCAGGTGTCTGATTCGACAGATGTCGCGTTGTGTGGCTCAATCAAAGCGAATGGGTTCCTTTGTTCTGAATGCTGTTTGTTGGGTATTCACTATTCAGGGATGTTGTTTGGGCTACCTTCCCTAGGCAAGAGGAGGCAATCAGGTTCTCGAAAGCGCATGCACGTACCAATGTCTTTAGCTATCAAGATCATTTGAGTGGGCAAAGAAGATTCCTTGTATCTACATATAAAGAGTTTTGGCGAAGGTTGTATACTTATTACATCGTTTTCCTCTCTATCTCTTACATAGCGTATAGCTTCATACTTTCTATGTTGGTAAATGGCTTGCTACTAGAGGGTGAAACAAGCCTATTTCTTTTCCTTAAATTGCCACACATTTGGACAGCACATATTTATTCTGCCGCCTGTTACTGACTTCTTCCAGGTACAGTAATATGGATCCAAATATTCGGCACCACTATGAAGTTATACAGGAGGCAAGTCTCCATTTCTTACTGCTTGTTTCCTTACGCAGCAAACATTTATATCACCTCTTGACTCCCTGGATATGATGTGGAGAAAGCATGGGTTAAATCAATAAAGCACAATAGCACAAGGATGCCATACGGCCTGTTTAATGCATGACTCATGGATTTTGGAAATTATTTCAATAGAATCCTTGTCTTACACTTTCTAAGTCGAGTGGCTGTTGCACATTCCTTGCAATCCATTTTTGTGTAGGGATTTTGTTTTTGACAATTATAAGAATATCTTTATATTTGGACAAGTCAATCTATATTCGTTCAATTGATTTTACCATGAATGGCCACATCGTCACTTACTAATGTAACATCTCCTTTTACTACAGAGTTCACCTTGCCACATTTACTTTGATCTTGAATTTGATAAAAGATTGAACAAGAAGAGCGATGCTGATGAAATGGTGGATATATTAGTTTCCATGACATTCAGTGCCTTGCACGAAAAATATTCCATTGAAGGACATGAAGAATGGATCATAGAGTTAGACTCATCTACTGAAGGTGGTTCATGCTTCTTCTTTTGCATTGTTAGTCTGGTTCAATCCCTGAGTTAACAGGATCATCTTATGGAGAATGGTAATAGCCTGTGCATCATTGGAATATGGACAGCTGGTGGCCATATGATTTCGTGTGAAACCACTCCATTTAATTGGGATGCTACCACCTTGTAAGAATGTTGAAGTGAAGATTTAATTGCCCTTGGGAGTTGGGCCTAAGCACACGACTGAATTCTATTTTCATTGTGTAGATATATGCATGGAAATAAAGTAACATATATAATTGGGAGAATAATAATACTACTGTGCAATGCACCTATTGTTGGAACTATTATTGTGTATAGCATTGTAAGCTTTAAATATAACGAAATAATTTTTAGCAGAGTTAGAGAAATTAATGTGCATATGCATATTTTCTAGGAATTGGCTATGGTTCAAGCTTTTAGTTATTTATGAACATTATGAAATTTTTTTTTGCCACACTGCTCATCCTAAAGGTGAGCAATGAGGAAAAGGTAAACAGAATGTACGAGGAAAGGTTGAAAAAAGCTTTTTAGTTGCAACTCTTTTGTTTGAACCGTAGTGGTTCACATATTTTTTACATTACGTGCTAATCAATTACCATGACAACCTTTTATTCTTATTGGTACTCACGTAACAACTTCTTTCGTTTTCTTTTCTTAGAAAAGTTTTCACGCCATCTAGTTGTTCGTATACCAAATACTGCATTCAAGGACAACTCCCATGTTGGTGCATTTATCTCTGAGGTATTATTCAGTTTCTATCTCCATGTCAATATTGTCATCAATAAATTTATTAATTTTGATTGCTGCACTTCTTGTCCTATTGGTTATATTCTTGAGCTATAGTTCTAGAAATAAATGCTTCTGCGAGTTTTTAAATGGCATGTAGTAAAAGCTTTGTGGTTAAATATTTTTGTAGTGGATAGTGTATACTATAGCGAGCACAACATGCCCAACTAGATTTGGAATATGAAAAAGTCCATCACACAACCCCTAGATGTAAACTGTGCTTAACTGAGCCCAGAACAGCAGCTCCCAAAACACAAATCTGCACAGAGTAAAGGCTAGATGCACTCCCAAACCATGAATAGAAACATTAGTGAGGGGGTATGTTTTTAAATTTTACCCTAGAGGCGAATGGTGATTCGCAAACCATTTTCATCTCCTTTCTTTGCTTCCTCTCCTCCCAATTCTAGATATGCCATGCTTAAAATGTTGATTATGTTCTTTTTTTAAGTAGTACCTGTATATGAATGTTACTGCACATATAAATCTTTATTTTGACACTGAAGTTTTATTCTTCCTCACAGGTTTGTTCACGGATTGCAGCTCAGCGTGGAGCCAATCATAATCTTGATAAACTGTATATTTTAAAAGATAGCAGCAGTGGAGGTCATGTTGATCAGCTCTTTGTAGATACTGCTGTTTACTCCCGTAATCGTTGTTTTCGTTTAGCTTTCTCATCAAAGTCTGGGAAAAAATCATTTCTTGTGGCTACTGGACGTTTCAAATGTAAGAATATGGTGAGCTCTTGATCACAGGCTTTTTTTCTGATACTAGATTGATATTATATAAGCTTCATCCTGTTCTAAAATGGTGTTTCGATAGATATGGATTTATGTACAACAAGTATCCTCACTTGCTGGCATTGTTTTTTGGGAAACAGTGAACTGGACTGTACACTAATCTGAAACACTATTTAGATTAAAGTATGATATCTAGTAGGCACAGATCATAATTGTTCCCACCAAGTCTTCCTGAATCTTGAAATTAGATTAGTTAAGGGTAATGCTAATTGACTAAGTTGTTTCTGAGATGTTTGGTGTTGGTAGCTAGTTTTTTATCTGTTGAGGAACTTTTGCAACAAAAATCTAGAGTTCTAGAATGTCAGAAATCTTGACCAGAAATCTTTGGAGCTGTTTTTTTATTGAAATTTAGTAGACTTCAATGTTTATATTGTTCCCTGTTCTGAAAGAAGTTGTGAACCGTTAATGTCAATGTCAAAGATAAATGTTGATTAATTTAAGAAGAGTCCTAGCAGAGTGTATTATACATGAATGTAATTGTATCCTGTATATTTATAACATGTCCTGTATGTTATCGAGAAATGGAAATGACAGTACTAGCATGCTTACAGTTTGGAACACTCCTCAGGAAGTAGATGCCGCAGCTAGTAACCGACAGCTTCACAAGTTGCCTTTGTCTGGTACAGTTATGCATGGCCAGAGTCCCTAAAAAGGAACCTTCTCTATATTTAGAGACGCACAATCCATATATCACTCCAGCAACAATCTCTATGTCAGTCCCTAAATTTAGAGATTCTCTCTTCTGTCTCTATCTTTTCGAGGATACAAACTCTACTGAAGAGAGGATGAAAATATAGGAAAAAATGTTTCGAAGAAGGGGATATAGAGACCCAAATTTAGGTTCCCGAATTCTGATCTGCTTGTGCATCCTGATTTTTGGGTCGTGACGATGGATATGGCATATATGATACATTGACCTGTGAGGTCTTTTGTTAGTCCCGCTGATCGAGACTATGTTCGTCGTCGCCACTGAGCTTATGGCATGGCTGGTTCAGCTTAGGGCACGACTAGTTCAGCCGCCGATGAGGCCGAGATCCGTGAAGATGCGTGGGTGACCAAGGCCGCCCAGGCGCTGTCCATGCCGGGGCGTCATCGGCCAGCGTTCAGCCGAGGGGTGGCGACGATTCCTTGGAGTCCTCCAGCTGCCCGCCCAAATTCGGCGACTTCCCTAGCTAGTTGATTGGTAGCTCCGGCGCAATTGTTGGCGGCGTCCCCGTAAATGCCTTTAAGAGGGAAACATGGAAGACGTCATGGATGCGAGCTGAGGGAGGAAGCTCCAGCCGATATGCCACTGGTCCCACAGTCTCCACCACCTTGTACGGCCCAAAGTATCTTGGCGAGAGCTTGTGGTGCTTGGATGGCCGAACCGAAAGTTGGCGATGGGGTTGCAACTTGAGCCAGACCCAGTCACCAACCTGAAAAGAGAGAGACCGGTGCCCAGCATCATAACGCTGCTTCATCCTGTTCTGGGCGCGAAGAAGATGGTCGTGGGCTTGAGCAAGCAGAGCATCTCGATCCACTAGGAGGCAGTCAACTGTGTCAATGGAGGTGGCTCCTTGATTATAAGGAAGGAGACTTGGTGGAGGACGCCCGTAGACCAATTCGAAGGGAGACATGCGAAGGTTGGAGTGATATGAGGTGTTGTAGCAGTACTCCGCCCATGGCAACCAGCGTACCCATGAGGTGGGACGATCAGCAGCGAGGCACCGAAGGTAGGCCTCAATAGTCCTGTTGACCACCTCCGTCTGGCCGTCAGTCTGGGGATGATACGCCGAGGAGGTGAGCAAGCGTGTGCCACAGCGCTTGAAGAGGTCTTGCCAGAATGCGCTGGTGAAGGCAGGGTCCCGATCCGATATGATGGACCCCGGCATGCCGTGGAGGCGAACCACCTGGTTGAAGAAGATGTTGGCCACTGTTGAAGCTGAGGCCGGCCGCTTGAGGGCGATGAAGTGACTGTACTTGGATAGCCGGTCGACGACCACCAATAAGGCTGACATACCTTGCGATTTGGGCAGGCCGACCACGAAATCCATGGAGACGTCGGTTCATATGTGTTGAGGGACCGGTAGTGGTTGTAGTAGACCGGCTGGGGTGAGGGTACTGGCCTTGAACTGCTGGCAGATTGGGCAGGCGGCCACATATGCGTCGACCGTGCGACGCTGCCCCTCCCACACGAAGTATTGCTGGACGCGCTTGAGTGTTTTGGTGGCACCCTCATGCGCCAGGTCATGGTAGGCTGCGACCACCTTGCCGGCAATGTCGGAGGAGGCAGGGATGTAGATGCGATCGCCCTGGTAGACGAGGCCGTCCCGCGTGGTCATTGTGTGCTGAGTGACGCCCTCCGGTGGAGCCTTCTGATCGTCCAGCTCCTTGCATCGACTCTGGACGTCCGGATGGTGGCGCAGCGCTGTGAGCCATTCCTCCATGATGGGGCTGGTTGGCGCCGAGAGGGCTGCACAAGATGCGGGGGTCTCAAAGGCCCGCGACAGCGCATCAGCCACCCGGTTAGTCCGCCCTGGTCGATATTCCACGGAGAAATCAAACCCCATCAATTTGCTTAGCCAATGTGTTGCGGTGGTGTGGTGAGGGCCTGCTCCAGGAGATGCTTGAGACTGGCATGGTCGGTTCAGACCACAAACGGGCGCCCCCATAGGTAAGGCCGCCAATGACGGATTGCCTTCGAAAGACCGATGAGCTCGCGCTCATAAGCCGCGAGGCGTTCATGCCGGGCCGCCAACTTGCGGCTATAGAAGGCAATCGGGTGCCCCTCTTGTTGGAGAACCGCCCCAATTCCCGTGCTCGACGCATCACATTCCACCACAAAAGTGATGTCGAAGTCCGGTAGTTGGAGGACTGGTGCAGTTTGGAGCGCCTCCTTGAGAGCATGGAAGGCGCAGTTGGCCGCACTCGACCACTCGAAATTGCGGTGACGTAACAGAGCAGTGAGGGGCTCGGCGATGGTCGCGTAGTTGCGGATGAATCGCCGATAGTAGCCTGCCAGTCCCAAGAAGCTACGCACTGCTAACGAAGAGTCTGGTGTTACCCAGTTGGCGATGTCCTGAACCTTGTTGGGATTGGCGGCAACCCCGTGGCCAGAGATAACATGCCCCAAGTAGCCTACTTCCGGTTGGCCGAAGGCGCATTTGGAGCGCTTGAGGAAGAGCTGGTGGCACCGCAACCGCTCCAACACCAGGTGGAGGTGCTGCGTGTGATCTTCCGGTGTCGCGCTGTATATCAAGATGTCGTCGAAGAAGACGAGGACAAACTTGCGAAGAAAGTCGGAGAGCACCTCGTTCATTAAGGCCTGGAAGGTGGAGGGAGCGTTACAGAGCCCGAACGCCATAACCAAGGACTCATAGTGGCCATGGTGGGTGCGAAAGGCCGTCTTCTCAATATCCTCCTCGCGCATCCGAATTTGATGGTACCCCGATCGAAGATCCAGCTTGGAGAAGACCTTGGCATCATTTAGTTCATCGAGGAGCTCTTCCACTACGGGAATTGGAAACTTATCCTTTATAGTCTTCGCATTGAGGGCCCTATAGTCGATGCAGAACCTCCAAGAGCCGTCCTCTTTTGGCGCCAAAAGGACTGGCGAGGAGAATGGAGAATGATTGGGGCGGATAAATCCCTTTTCCAACATTGCTGTGCATTGGCGTTCGATCTCGTCCTTTTGGCGATAAGCGTACCGGTAAGGACGGACGACCACTGGATCGGTGCCATCTTGTAGGAAGATGCGGTGGTCGCAAGACCTGGAAGGCGGCAGACCTTGTGGCTCCTGGAAGAGGTCGCCGTAGGAGTCAATGAGGGCTGTCAGCGAACTGGGCTCCACTCCCAGGGAGTGAACATGGTCGCTGGGTGCTTGCCGGCCAACTCCCTGGAGCGTGATCGCCCCATTGTCCCGCTTGAACGTCATCCGTAGGTCTTCAAAATTCCAGTGTACATCCCCTAGTGGACACAGCCACTGGATGCCAAGTACGGCATCAAAGCCGTCCAGGGGAATCACCAGGAAGGAATCTGTGAAGGGGTGCCCCTCCACTGTGAATGCTTGATCTACACGGCCCAAGCACGGCAGCTGCGCTCCATCAGCCACACGCACTCTTCGGCCGGCACTGGGTTGCTGCTTGAGGTTGAGGCGGTGAGCGGCAAAACTGCTGAGGAAATTGTGGGTACTGCCCGTGTCAACCAATGCCAGCAGCGGTTGTCCTTCTACCATCAAATAGACTTGCATTGTTGCGCCTTTGGTTGGACCGCGCACAGCCAAAGCCGAGAGGGAAGGCTGTTCTTCCAATGCCTCGTCGTCATCCACCTCTTCTTCCTCACTCATGGTCTCCAGGTAGAAGAGACGCTGACAACGATGTCCTCTGCTGTAGACCTCATCACAGTTATAGCAGAGCCCCTTAGCCCTTCTCTCAGCCTTCATCAGCGCTGAGCCGGCGCCGATATGGGGAAGAGGCCACTGTTGAGCCTTGCTGCGTCTGGGTTGTCGCCGTAGTTCGATTCGGTAGGGCCCCTCCAGTCTGGGTTCCCGCTGAAGCCGCCGAGGCTCCAATGCGGCTTCCAGCCGCTTGCGCGGGGGCCTTCGCCATGGTAGCTAGGGAAGTCGCCGAATTTGGGCGGGCAGCTGGAGGACTCCAAGGAATCGTCGCCACCCCTCGGCTGAACGCTGGCCGATGACGCCCCGGCATGGACAGCGCCTGGGCGGCCTTGGTCACCCATGCATCTTCACGGATCTCGGCCTCCCGGGCCAGCCCGATGGCTTCCGCCAGGTCCCGTGGCCTATCTCGGCGGACATCGGCGGCTAGAGTGCCGGATAGTCCCGCCGTGAAGGTTTCTATCTGGTCCTCCTTCCTCATCTTGGGAGTCCGGGCTAGCAAGTGCTGGAATTCGCGTGCGTAGCCGTCCACCTGCCGGTCCTCTTGCTTCAAATTCACGAGGTCACCAAGGGGTCCCGCCGACGATTGGCGAGTGAATCTCCGGACGAATGTGTTGAAAAACGCCTTCCAGGAAATGGCCTCCTCTTGCTCCCTATTAGAATATATTAGCATATTCCCGCTGGTTTAGACTCCAGCCTGTGTATAGCTCAGCCTGTATAGCTGTACGCCCCTGTACTTACCATAGTTAGGCACCTTCCATACTTAGGTGATTATCTTCCTAATTAGGCTGACAATCCTGTACTATATATTGGGTGTTTTACCCCTCAATGAGAATCATCTAATTCTCTCCATTCCTACTTCTATCATGGTATCAGAAGCCTAGGCTTTCTTTTTCCTCTATGCGCCTCCTCCCCATGGCAGATCCTCCTGCTGATGGCGCATCTCCCTCCCCTGCCACCAATGCTCCTGTCCCCAGCGCTGCAGTCCCTGTCTCCAGCGCCATCCTCCCCTACAACCCAGCCGCCAACCTCTCCACTATCAATGTGCGCTCGCACATCCCCTTCTCCCTTGAACTTGATCCACCAAATTACTCCCGCTGGCGCGAACTATTTGAGATCCTCGTCGGCAAGTTCGGTGCTGCCCACCACCTCTCCCACGATGCCCCTCTTCCAGCAGATCCCATCTGGACCACCACAGACATGGCGGTCAAATCCCTCCTCTACGCCTCTCTTTCTGAGGAGATCCTCGGGATCGTCCTCCATCGTGGTGCCTCGGCACGCACCATCTGGGAGAACCTGGAGAATCTATTCCGCAGCAACAGGACCTCGCGAGCCCTGTCCCTTGAAGCTGAATTTCGCAATTTGGCGCAAGGGAACCTCTCCATCCTTGCCTACTCCCAGCGGCTCAAGTCCTACGCCGACACTCTCGCAGACATTGGCCAACCTGTTCGTGTCTCTCCATTCCTACTTCTATCACTCCCAATTGTCCATTACTTCTTGCGCCTCTCCTCTCAGATGTAGACCGGCCATTTGAACATACCCCGCGGCGGGAATGTCATGCGCGCGGGCGTATCGTTCGCATTGGCGAAGCCACAAGAGAGGGTCTTCTGTGCCATCGTAGAGGTCCAGCTCATACCGTGGTCCACGAGGGGTCCACCGTTCTTGACCGCCCGCGCGCTCTGGGCCATCGCACTCGCGCGTTCCCCTGGCGCGGTCTTCCTCCGCTGCATTCTCCGGAATCCGCCGTGCCTAAGGTACCATTCCTCTAGCGCGGGACGTCTCCTCTTCCGGGGAATTCCGGACATCTTCGGCGGGTTGCTTCTCCTGGCCCCGAGCGAGGCCTTCAATGGTCCTCTGCAGCGCCAAGATGGACGAACGCAGTTCTTGCCGAAGATCCTCTACTGCCTTCTCCAGCCTTCTCCACAGCCTGGAGACGGGTCTCCCCTTCCGCTCCTACTTGCGCCATGGAGACCGATCCGTCTCGCTCCTTCTCCGCGGCCAAGGGTTGGCCCGCTCTGATACCAGTTGATACGCCCCGTCGGGATGATCCCGATGGAACGCCCGAGTCCCTGGTCGGAGACCCAAGGAATAGGAAGATGAAGATGCCGTCGGAGGTAACCCTCCTACCAGCAATAGCGAAGTGGTAATTGGCTATGACGGAGCCACCGGCCGGAGTCGACGGCAGCGCCTGAGCCTGAGTTTGGGTGGCAGATAAGCTGCCTTTTCTGTTCCTTCCCTTTCCTCTTTATTCATCGGTTCCACCGAACCATAACAAACAAACGAAACAAACTAACAAACAGCTAACAAGAGATCCTACCAAAGTGGATCGCAAATAAAGAATGAAGTAAATCCCTTAACTACTCTAACTGACGGCGCCGAACATAGACCCGGTCTGGGACTGGCCGAGCTGCGGCTGCATCACAGGCTGACGGTGGTTAGTGGGTTGTTATCTAGTTAGCCTCGATAGCTTATCTTCTTATCAATTTGTTAGTTTGTTTCACCCTTTCTAGCTAGTAGTTCGTCCAGTGTAATCAGCGCCTAGCGCTTGAATAAAGAGAAAGGAAGAAGGAAAAGGCATGCTTTCGGTGCCACCAAACTCAGGACTCATGTGCTGCCATCGACAACTGGCTGGTGGCTCCGTCAGCTGTTATCATAGGGCTACGTCGCTTTCCGGCGGCGCCCTTCTCATGTTCCGGCTTGAGACTGGGAACTAGGGGCGTTCGATCGAGAACACCCACATCAACTAGTTTTAGGGTATCTAATATGGGCACCATGACGAGTGACGACTTGAAGGCGTCGGTGGTGGGGATCGAGAAGATGTTTGTCGACCTCGTTAAGGCGATAGGCAAGCAGTCGGCCGGCGACGCTGGCGGCGATCCCGGTGGGATGGAGGCCAGCGACGCGCACCACAGTGGGTGCGGCGCTAGACCGCCGGCGCACCTATGCACACTGGTTCAAGGACAAGACAAGGAAGGTGAGTCCAAGCGGGATGGGGTCAGGATGGTCGAAATAATTGTCGCTGGGCTCCACGGGCACCTTGGTGTGAACTTCCTCCGCAGAATGGCACTAAAGATCCTCTGTTGTGGTTAAAATAGTTTGAGTGCTTCGGCTGCGCTCACCAAATTCCGCAGCAGGAGTATGTCTAGATGGCCGGCTTCCATCTCCGTGGAGAAGCACATGAGGTGCTGGATATCTGGGAGCTCAACTAGGAGGTATCGTGGGATGATTCAAGAAGACCTTGCAAGAGGTTCAAGTTCAATCTCCATGCAATTGCAGGACCACTTAGCGACTTAGTGAACTTGAACCAGGGGGATAGCCGCATCAACGACTACACGCAGGAGTTCCAACGACTCCTTGCCCACACCCCAAAGATGAAGTGTGATGATCAAGTGGAGATGTTCACGGCCGACCACTAGGTCACCCTGGCCTCAGATTTGCTTTGTGATCGTCACGGGGACTTGTCCGATGCATACGGGTTGGCACAGGAGGCAGAACGAAAAGAGGATGCCTGGATTGCGAAGGTGGTGAAGGATTGGCCGCCACTAGGTCAGCATCAGCCAGAGTTTAGCCGCGGTACGGTGGCTGTGACGACGGTCTACAACAGCAGTTTGGGCACAACGGCGCCTGGCCCGTGCCACACTCGTAGCGCCTCTTGTGGGGGCTGCGGTGATCACTCCTTGGTCAAACCCGTTGGCGTCGACGAAGGCGTACAGCGCTGACGAGCTCAATGGCGTTCTTCGTGGCTTTGTCATCATTCCAACGCCGTCTATCCCTCGATGAGATGGCGGAGAGAAGGGCCAAGGGACCCTGCTTCAATGGCGATGAAGTCTACTCCAAGGGGCATTAATGCAAGCACATCTTTCACCTGGAGGTTATGAATGAAGGAGAAGATGAGGTCGGCGAGGATGGGGAAGCCGTCCTTTCCATGATGGTGGTTCGCGGGCCAAGGGTGGGCATCACCATATAGGTCTCCAAGGCCATTCGGTATTGGCATTGCGACCTTTTGGTCCGCCCGTTCCTCATCTACAACCAACCATGCAAGCCTCAAATATCTTCTCAATCAAGCTTTGGTTACACTGCCACAACAACATTGGCTCAGTAAATTGATGGGCTTCGACTTTATGGTGGAGTATAAGCCGAGGCGGTGCAACAATGCAATCGACGCCCTATCCAGGAGCTTCGATGAGCCGGTCGCTTGTGCTGCACTCTCGGTTGCTGCTGACTTTCCTGTGGACAAGTGGCGTGAAGTGCCACAAGCGGACCAGGAGGTCCAACGTCGTTGTGCTGAGGTGGAAGGCACAATGCCCTCAACCCTACCCCACGCCAAGCCTCCCCTGTGGACCACAGTCGATGGGCTTGTCTACTAGGTCGATCGGCTCTTCATAGGTGACATCTCCACTGCGAAGGGATGTGGCCGCTTACCATGACTGAAGCATCTAGGCCCCCTAATTTTTTGATTATTTATTGAGGGGTTGTGATGATGATCTCAAACATCTTATTGGACTCATTTTAGAGCTTTTAGGCTCAATTTTGTGAGTGTTTTCCTTGGTGGTGCGGCATCAAGCTCAAAGAAAAGATTAAGGACATTTTGCTAGTTTAAGTTTGGGAGTAGTATCAAGCTTGTACTAGGTTTTGTTCTTTGCCATACTATTAAGGGGGGTTTCACATTATTACTTATTTGGGTAATAGTTCTCTCAATCACTTAAAAATATCTTGGAGCAACCTAATAAAAAAAAAATCTTAGCCACTCTCTTTTCCAGAAATTGTTATGTTAACGCCGGACAAGATATCAACTTTTCTTTCTTTCTGTCCGTTGTTTCTCTAGTAAGATTCAAGTTCACGCCGAACAATACTTTTATCTTTTCGTCTGGTGTTCCACCAGAAACATTCAAGTTAACGTTAGACAATCTTTTCTTAAGCCATGCGTTGTGTCCGGCGCCACCTCCAGAAAAATTTAAGTTCACGTCGGACAGACTGACGTAAGCATGGTTGCAAATCAATCTCATTTAGTTCCACCTAGTAAGATTGATGTCTGCGTTGGACTTGTCCGTTTCCAACTAAATTTCCGTAGCTTTCCCCGCAGACAAAACTATGTTTGTGCCGGACAGTCCGTCATGTGAAGTGTTATTCTGAACTTCTGTCCGCCGCAAACTAAATTTTCTCTGTTCAAATATTCCTAACGTTGAATTGTATCCGTTGCTAAAGCAACTTTGACAGTGCTTTTGCAAAAGTATTTTTGTCATCTTATTAACGGCTAGAATTACTTTCAACGGCTAATATCTGCCCCTCAGCCTATATAAAGGACGCAGAACCTTCTCTCAAGTGCGAGCTTTGGCCTTAGAATTTCATTCTCATACCTATCAGCCAGTTCTTGAGCCCCAGTTCTACAGCTACATCATATTGTCACAAAAAGGCCGAACATTTCAATTGCTCCAAAAGTATCCAGATCTGATTGAGAGTCTATTATCCATTTCTTGTTACTTTTGGATTATCAATCCTAGATGGCTTGGTGGTGGTGTTCTTGAAGAGCTTGCCAATAGTGATTGTGGAAGCCATCAAGATGGTTTGTGATGGCTAAGTGCTTGCCTACTGAAGTGGTGAAAAGTAACCAAGAGTGGAATGAGGCTGCGGGATCGAGAGGGAGCCGGTCCTTGGTGAAGGGCTTGCCTCAACGGGGAGTAGAAGGACTCTGAACCTCGGTCAAAAAATCTCTGTGTCCCTCTCTTGTTCGCTGCATTTAATTCCCATTGTTTACTTTTGGGACTTATATCTTGTTAGTTCTTCCGCTGTATTTTCTGATCCTTGATTAGCTTATGACTTGCTAGTTAATTTGGGTAACAAACTGCTAAAGGTTTGAACTTTAATTGAAAAGTTTTAAAAGTTGCCTATTCACCGCCCTCTAGGCCAGCTAGATCCTTTCAATGACCTCACCCATGAGGGAGCACACAAGACTTCCGCAGGTTCAACAACGTTTTTATTGGGATGGACAACGACAGACCATTGATTCCTATGTTAGCCAGTGCCTTGTATGTCAACAGCACAAGGCTAGCACATTGGCACCTGTTGGACTTCCCTGGCTACTTACGGTACCTCATCATGTTTGGTCTGATGTTTCGATGGACTTCATTGTTGCCTTGTCCAAATCCTTGGGGATGACAGCCGTATTGGTGGTAGTTGATCGTCTCTCCAAGTATGGTCACTTCATTGCTCTCAAGGGGCCCACCTTGGCACCGGTGTTGGTGGATATCTTCTCCGATCACATAGTCAGACTTTACAGCATGCCTGAGTTGATAGTGTCAGATCGGGATCCGGTTTTCATCGGTGCATTCTAGCGGAGCCTCTTCAAGAGATGTGGCACTCAACTGCTCACTTCTTCGGCGTATCACCCTAGACTAAATGCTAGACGGAAGTGGTAAACCGCACTATCGAGATGTACCTTCGTTGCTTGGCCGCTGATAATCTGTCAACTTGGATTAAGTGGCTTCCGTGGGCAGAATTTTGCTATAACACCTTCCACTCCGCTCTACGGATGACACCTTTCGAGCTAGTTTTGGACATCGGTCGACTGCCAGCTGGTTGATCGCGACACCTTGGTTGAATAAGCTAGCAGGCACCTTCTCCATGCTTAGAACCTCATGAAGTAGTACTACGATGTCCATCATCGTGAGGTTACATTCTCCATGGGATCGTGGGTGTGGCGCCGTCCTCAACGTCACCGCTAGTTCTCTTTGAGGCTGAGTTCCCAGCACAAGCTTGCTCCACGGTTCTTTGGTCCCTACAAGGTGGCTACCCGCATTGGCCAGATGGCATATCGTTTGGAGTTTTCCAAGGGAGCTTGTCTTCATGATGTGTTTCATGTCTCCCTATTGAAACCCTTCGGGAGCACCCCTCTTGCTTCGCCACCATAGCCACCCCTTGACATGGGTCCATCCTCGGAAGCGGCGTGTCCAGAACCGTACCAACTCCTATAGCAGCGCTTGTCAAAGGACATCGTCAATTCTTGTTCACTGGGCTGGTGAACCTGTGGAAAGCTACTTGGGTCGATGCCATCGTTCTTTGTCAATCTTATCCAGATTTCAAGCTTGAGGACAAGCTTGATGTTTAGGGGGGAGTATTGTTAGTCCCGCCGACCGAGTCTATGTTTGTCGTTGCCAGTGAGCTCATGGCGCGGCTGGTCCAGCCACAGCTGAGGCTCTGGTTGGTGGTGGTTAGTGAGTTGTTAGCTAGTTAGCTTCGATGGCTTACCTTATCAATTTGTTAGTTTGTTTCCTGTTTCTAGCTAGTAGTTAGTCCAGTGGAATCAGCGCCTAGCGCTTGAATAAAGAGGAGAAAGGAAGAAGGAAAAGGCACGTTTTCAGTGCCACCAAAACTCAGGACTCAGGCTCTGCCATTGACAACTGGCTGGTGGCTCAGTTCAGCCGGGGCAACGTCGCTTTCCAGCTTTGCCCTCCTCACATTCTTGCTTTAGACCGGGAACTAGGGCGTTCAATCGAGAACACCTTAACATCTTTGCCTATTTTTTGTAATGTTGCGAGTGTTTTAGGTTTAAATCTGCCCTGCAGTTTCTATCTGCTAGCAGATGCATCAAATCTGCTCAGTAGATGCAGGTGTTCATGTGACACTATATATAATCTCCTATTTCTATTTTCTGTCCTGTTTATTTTCTTAAGTATGTGTTACCCTTAGCAGACAAGATTTAACTATGTATGTTGCCCTTTTTGAAAAGCTGAGGAGATTTGGATATTTCTACCACTATTGCATTCTGACAGCATGTTATAATTATTACAGAATGATAAGGAAGTCTTTATGGAGTCACTCATTTGCAGATTAGATGATGACTGTGATAAACTTTTGATATGCAAGCTGGATTTGGAGTGCAAGAAAGCATTGCATTTTGACTCTGAAGTCAGCATATCTCGAGTGAGTATCTACAGTTTACATCAACCATTGATTTTTAACTGTTTGGATATTTCTCTGGATATAATCTGAAATCTGAAGTTGTTCTATTCTTTTGCATGCTACAAGTCATTCTAGTTATTGGTAGATGTATGGTGAACTGACCATGGTTACCCTTGTTTAGATGCTAATTATAGACATGCTCTTGCAAAATTAAGGGTATATGAAGGGAAGGGTGTGTCATATTCATCTGACAAGTGTGGAGTGACATACAACCTGGAAATGATGTAGAAATCTAGAATGACATAATGTCGAGAACTTGAATGACTTGTAATGCAAGTCACATACAGTAGATCTTTAAATTTTAGAAGCTCTAAATGAGATCAATGTTAAAGAATGTGAATTTGTAATGTTGTTTCCCCTCCTACATTAACAATAGGAGTCAATACAGCTGGTGTGAATTCACAACATCTTAGCTGTACGAGGTATCTTGGTCAGCCGAGCTATCTGAATAGACAAATACTGCAATTGGAAGCTTGGTTAAATGAAATGCAATTATTCAAAATATGTGAAACTTTTGGTTTAAAAGTTCTGAAAATTTCTAGTTCCCAAAAGATTTGTCGCTAGTATATTATCCTGTGTACATGCTTCTTCTAACATTTTCTTTTAAAAAAATTAATCAAGTATCCTTTTCTTCTTCTATTCTTCTGTGGACAGATTCAAGAAAGAAACTGCAAGGATCCAATTGCCACATATCGAAGTGATTTCCCTCTTGAAAACACTTATGGTAGATCTCCTTTTCCAGCTTTGGATGGCTTTATTGAATCCGTAGCTTCCTTTGGAAATATCTCAGGTAGTTTGTCTTTCTACTATCTTTTTTTGGAGAGAATTGTTCCTCTCTAATTTGCTTTATATATTCTGTAAGATTTTTCATTAATGTATTTGGATGTCTGAGGTTGTGTTCTTGTACGTACTACATAGTCATGACAAAGAACTTTATATAATATATTCACTAGAGTAATTATTCTCCATTGCTATTGGCTTTTGCCTTTTCGATACTGTGGAAGTTCTAAGGATCAAGACTGGATAGGCTTCATAAATACCATAATTTGTGATTTTTTAAAGGATGAACTTAATTCATGAAATAGAACAACTAATGCATACATGTAAACTGGTATTTTACCCTGACAACCTGCTTATTTGCAAAACGACTGCAAATTGTTGTTTCGATGAATAAAATAATAATTTGACTAGTACAACGTAAGGACAAATTTTATCTTAGTACTTTTATCTGCATGATCCTACAGAGGCAAAGAAATGCTCCATCCTTTGTTTAATGATATTGCAGGAAAAGTTCGATGCTGGTACTGGTTCTCTCAATATAGCTTGATGATCTATAGCATGTCAAGGAGCAGGTACTGTGAGAATATTGGAAGAGAGCATAAAAGCAATCATGGTAACATTAATATTTGAGATCTCATATCGTTTATTTTTAAAAAGGAAAAAGAGCTCATAACATTTTACAGTTACTCTGATATTCTTGGATGTCAGCGCATCACCTATTAATACTGCTAGCAAATTTGGTGCTTTAAGCAACAATTAGGAATTATTCCCATACTGTAGTTATTCTACTGTAGTTATTCTACTGTGTTGCTCATGCTATCTTTGCTACATGATTCCTT
Source organism: Raddia distichophylla (assembly GCA_005191435.1). Lineage (NCBI taxonomy): Eukaryota > Viridiplantae > Streptophyta > Magnoliopsida > Poales > Poaceae > Raddia > Raddia distichophylla. The sequence goes on from SPJY01003379.1 coordinate 427,596, forward strand.
GGTTTACACTTGGTGGAAAATAGTTTACAACGGCCATGTATTACTTTGAAAAACAATTCCTTATTTTTTTGTTAGTATATGCAATATATTATTAAATAATATCATACTATTTAGCATGTTTGCTAGGCGAGGCGAGATCTTTGTTTCTTGTTCTACTTGTTGACACAGGGAACACTGACAGTTCATTGTAAGCGCATATTGTAAGAATATCTTTCCATTATAAAAGAAGCCACCAGTTTAATAAATAGAAAGCTGCCATAACGAAATTTCCCCTTTGAGCTTTGTCTTCTCAGATTTGCTACTTCTTGTTGACATTACCTAATCGATAACTATGGTGCACACTAGTGATGTACATTGCTGATTTCCAAAGAGCCGCATATTACCAGAAGTGTTATGACCCCGACTGCCAAGGTAAGCAAGGACCATTATTCCGCAATTCTCATCCATAGATTATCCTCGTTTCTTAACATCACTTTGGAACAGGTTACCGCTCCCCACTGCGCTCTGTACCCTGGGAAGTGATCCCCGACCTCGGATCCGCTGATTCAGCCCAGGAAAAATATCAGGGGGAAGTCGTCGAAATCAATATCGACAACAGCAACCGCATTGGGTACATGTCTGATGGCAAACCTACTACAGAGAGTGGCGAAGAGGATCCCAGCTGGTGGGAAGAGGCGGTGAAATTTGCCGACAGCGTCGACGACATGGATCAAGCTCCTGGCCTGTGTAACCTGGTCAGCGGTCTCTTTCTTTTACTGCTTTTTGCTGTCCTGAGTTCATCCATCAACATCAAAATGGTACAAACGTATAACACTGATGATCCACGTATCTGCAGGAGGATGCCGATCTCGACGATGCTGCCTGGTGGATGGATGCGGAGAGGATCATGGTGCAGATCGAGGAGCAGATTGGATCGCAGAGCAACGCGTAGGAGCTAGGCGGCCACACGGACGTATCTGCAAGTCTTAGGTTATGACTTACATAGAGGCAATCAGGGGATCATGGTCTTGCTTGCTGCCGTTGGTGGCGCCACGGGCACATGCGGCGGCGCATCGCCGGAGAGCGGGCGCGCATGTGAGTGTGATATCACCGGCGCGGCCCCTGGCCCCCTGCTGAAGCTGCGGCCTCGATCGTTCTCGCCCTGACGTCTGATTTTAGTAATATAATATAAAATAACCTGCTCGTGCCCCTTGCGCATTTAAAATACTAGGCAAGATATATCGGCTGACACGTTTCATAGACGAGGGTCACATGCGCGACTGAGTGCCGTCTTTTTACAGTGCGCCACTTACTGTTTGTTCCGTTGTTGAAAGTTATCTGAAAACGCTGCGACTCTCGACAGGTTTTGAAGAGAAAAAAATTATTAAAAAATTTAGTAATTTTAAAACAATTTAAGATCTCACAAAATAACTGCAGCATACTAACATTTGACTTGTATAAAAATCAAAATTTTATTTAATTTAATTCAAGTTGAAAAGGAGGAGGCTCGATTGCAGATGCCGTCTTCATTTGTTTTCAAGAAACGTCTACCTTATGTTATATTTATTCAAATTCAAATCACCAAAGGGAACTGTTAGTACAAGCAGTTTTGGTGCGAGTGAGAACAATCCGCGCTGGTGTTTAGTAAAGAAAAGGTCCCTTAAAACTCAAGAAATTTGTCGCCTTTGTGCGCTATTTGCTTTGCAATCGAATGAACATTAGCCGAGTAATCGTTAGAATGTATGCAAATCCCAATCACCAACGACAAAACTTCCTGCTACGAACACCTTTGTTGTGAACGAGAACAGATGAACAATCCAGGACGCTGCTTATAGAGAAACATGCCACTTTCAGTAGTGATCAGGGAATATCCTTGCATTTGGAACGAAAATTCCTGCATCGCATTGCTTTTCTCCTGCGCTGTGCATGTCGCAGTTACTTTCAGAGGAGAGAGTGAATGAGTGATGGATGAATGAATGGAGCATTCTCAGAGCCACACCGCCCTTTACCCTCCGCTCTTGGCAGTTGGCTCTATATATACACGCTGCGTAGGTGCACTGCTGAAATAACAGAGAGAGAAGACAGAGAGGGAGAGGGAGAGGGAGAGGGAGAGGGATAATGGCGATGGCGGGGGTGAGCAAGGGGCTGGTGCTGCTGGACTTCTGGGTGAGCCCGTTCGCGCAGCGGTGCCGCATATCCATGGCGGAGAAGGGCCTCCCGTACGAGTCCCTGGAGCAGGAGCTCCTGGGCCCCAAGAGCGATCTCCTCCTCCGCGCCAACCCCGTCCACAAGAAGGTCCCCGTCCTCCTCCACGACGGCCGCCCCGTCTGCGAGTCGCTCGTCATCCTCGAGTATCTCGACGACGCCTTCCCCGCCGCGCCGCCGCTCCTCCCCGCCGACCCCCACGCGCGCGCGCGGGCGCGCTTCTGGGCCGACTACATCGACAAGCGGGTGTACCCGTGCGGGACGCGGCTGTGGAGGCCCAGGGGCGAGGGGGACCGCGCGGCGGCGCGCGCGGAGATGGTGGAGACGCTCCGCGCGCTCGACGGCGAGCTCGGGGAGAAGGCGTTCTTCGCCGGCGAGGCGCTCGGGTTCGTGGACGTGGCGCTCGTGCCGCTCACGTCGTGGTTCCTCAGCTACGAGCGCCACGGCGGGTTCAGCGTGGAGGAGGAGAGCCCGCGGCTGGCGGCGTGGGCGCGGCGGTGCCGGGAGCGGGAGAGCGTCGCCAGCGTGCTCACCCCGCCGGAGGAGGTGCACGACTTCATCGGCGTCCTAAAGAAGATGTACGGCGTCGAGTAGATCCGACCACGCCGGCAATAGACGTCACGCAGCGGCATGCCAACAACCGGCGTTTCTTAAAAAGTAGATCTGATCGCGCCGCGGTGGACATCACCATCATCATGTTGTGTTCAAGGCGCATGGCAGCTAATATATTAAAGTAGAGTTAAATGAAGTCACCATACTGATTCTAAAATATTAAAAAATCTCATTTTAATCATATAGAGAGAAAGATTTATATCATCAATTATTATAAGAGGTCTAAATTATAACGACCTAGATTAAAAGTTACAATAATAAAATAAAAATTATTTAAAAAGAGTTCACAAGAAGTCACTGTCAAATACAAGATCTATCTCAAAAGAGAAGAACACCTTGCTTATTATTATCGTATAAATAAAGGTCTTGTCCCTCTATTAAGCTATGGGGATTAGCCAAGTTATTTCACAATATTAGCTTGATGTTTTTCGTAGTAGCGGAGTAATTTTATTCACTTCGGTTGTGACGTCGGATGCATTGGACACCTCCGCGTCGGTGTCTAGCGTTGCGTTTGCATCACGCGTACGGCCTTTTGCACAGAAACACACAGGCACAGAAGCAGGAGTCCATACTATAAAAAGTGTATAAACGGCAGGTATGTCACGTGGCATGGTCAGTCAGTCAGTGTCGACCACGACGCGCACGGCATGGGCAGTATCGACCGGGACAAAAAAGAGCGCCAGGCTGTGGCCTGTGGGCACGCTGTATGCTGGGTCACCGTCGCGAGAACCGTGTAAAGTCTCTGGAATAGTTCTCCCTCCGTTTCAAATTTCAAATTGTAGTTCACCGTTGATTTTTGGGCACGCCTTTTAACTATTTGTCTTATTTAAAAATTAGTGCAAATATGTAAAAATATAAGTCATGTTTAAAGCATGTTTAATAATAAAACAAATCATAACAAAATAAATAATATTCAATATATTTTTTAGATAAGACGAATGATCAAATAGAATATTCGAAAGTTAACAGTGAACTACAATTTAGAACGGAGGAAGTAGGCATCAAGGCATGACACTTTTGGCTCATAGGTGACTCCGGAGGAAAATACATCTAAAGCATCGTGATCAACGACCAGAGGGAAAATAAATAGGATTTAAATTGAATTTTAACTATTTTCAATCTATATTGACAGGAATAGTTGGTGTATATATCGGATGCTTCGGTATAGGGTCGGTGTATCCGGTGTTACCACCGGAAGTATTCAGAGTCTTGCAGTTTCAACATAGCTCCCTGATACAAAAATTGACACAGTTTAAAATCTAGCCATGTTGTTTATCTCAAATTTTAAACATTGTTTTTTGGAAGTGTCTATTAGCTACTACCGAATGGATCTGAAGAAATATCACCAAAAACTCAACCTTTTTTTTATTTGAATGCTCAATTGTCAAAAGCTATGCAAGAACGTGAAAGATATTAAATCCGCTCCATCTCTTAAAGCTGCTCATGGAGATGGTTCTTTATGCAATTAGATGTGGGTAAAGATTAAGATTTTCCATTCATAACCTTCAAACACACACAAAAAAGGATGAACAAAAATCAAACAAAAAACCACATGAACTAGAAAAAGCATGCAACAGAGATAAAAGACACAAATTTGCAAATACCAACATAATTGATGATGAAGGTTTATGGCTGAATCTTGTGGAGGAATGATTAGTTCGGATTTGAGGTATTCAATTCCCTTGAGCTCTCTCTCCTCTTTTTAAAATCAAACCCTAAGTCATCTACTTATCAAACCTCTCTACCTTCTTCTAAAAGCCTCAATAATACTTTCTCCAGATGGGCTCACCCAAAACCCATTAAGTTAGATGACTACCTATTTACTTGCACACTTCTCGAAGTGGTGCCTTCCACATGATTCGATAGCCCGATTGGACCTAACTTAGCACCTAAGCTTGCCCAAAACCATGAACCATTCTGGAACATTCTTGTACCATCACGCGTCCAACTCCCCATGTACCACTTCCGCTCGTGGCCTTGAAAACCTTGACGACCAAAACTAAAACATTTGATTAAAACTTTGACTTGAGACAAAACTAAAACAACAAGTATTATGAAACTGGAAGGAGTAATATTCAACCAAAATTCAAACATTTGATTAAAAACATACTAGATTGTTTGGTCCAAACATCGGATAGTTCAAAGTGCAACACGACTGCGAAACGGAGAACCCAAAATCCTAAAAAATTAGACATTCTGAAGGTTACAGGACTAGACAGTCCGGTATCCAACACCGGAGCATCTGTTACCTTACAGTGCTACCAAACAGAGAGTCCGGTCAACCATCATCTGGATGGATGACTATTAAATATCACGCCGTGCAAACTGGCAGGATATTCAAACCGCCAAATAGAAAGACGGTGGGGGGCTATTTTTAATTTTAATCAAAAATATTATTTTGTATTTTTGAAATAAAATATAAAGTTTTACAAATTCGAGTTGCGCCAGCGTGTGTGAGTGCGCCGTGCCCTGGACCTGCGTGGGAAACGGTCGGGCCACACAGTGCCGGGGTGCACTGTGTTGGTCGTGGCCGGGGTGCACTGTGTTGGTCGGTCTGTTGCTCTTTCTACATATTTTCTTTAAATATTGTGGAACAATATAACTTTTGAATTTTATATCTTTAATGACACATGTCTAAATTTTTTTTTAAAAAATACTTTTTAAAAAATGCATATTATTTTACAACATAGTTTCACAATTTTATAAAATATTTTACATTTCTATTAATTAATCAATATTAGCAAAATAGTGTTAAATTCATATTTGCGTTGTGAAATCGTTTTCTAAGTATTCTTAAAATAAACTCTAATGTCATAAGATGTTCATATGAATGTGCACATATATTATTTTCTATACTTACTGTTATAGTCTAATGTCGTAAATTTTTCACATGCATGTGCACATATAATATTTTCTATACTTGTCCGTTTGGTATTTATTAGTTGCTTTATACCATCTTTAGGTTCGGGCGACAAAGGTTTAGTCGCCAGTGCTTCAAAGGAGAAGACCGTCTTGGATCAAGGCAAGTTTCAATGTTGACTAGACTGCAATATTCTGTGATATTTTTGTTTTGTTAAATTTTATGAAGTGTCCTCTATAATAAAACTATAAAACCACATGTGTAGGATTAGTTAAAACATATAACACTTGTTATACAAAAACTAAAAACCATAGGAATACTATTACGTTATTTATCAGCCAAGATACACTTGCTAGCTAGACAAATATCTACATAGCCATGCAACTAGCTCATAAGAATTTTGTTATCTTCGTGACTAGTGATGTTTTGTTTTGTCATGAAAATGGAAAATTTGTATTGTCAGTTTGTAAAACGCGAACCTTTGTGTAGCTGGGGATACCAGCATCATTGTGTTTCTACAAAACTTGATTTTTGGGTGGATAGTTGCTTGTTGGGTGCAGTTTAGCATGAGATCGAGGCCCAGTGTGGGAACTACCCTAGTACCTGAGGATCTATTCCTTGTGATTGTCAATCTTAAGTACAATAGTGTGACCATATATGCTAGTATGGGCTAGCATCTGGATATCATTCGAACTCTTGATTTGGTCATCCTATGTAGTAGAGAAGGTGCAAAAGATCCATGTTGTCATCCTTTAGGCTCACAAGGGGAATTGAACCAACAGGGCCTATGGAATACATGGACCCCAGGCAGTGGCGGAGCCAGCCCATGTGAGGAGCCTGGGCCCAGGCTGGTTGACCCTTGACGCCGCCTGACTGGCCCATCTTAGGATCCATAATTTGCAGCCCAATAGGCACAATCTCTCTCTTGTTAACAAGCCGGGAGCCTGGGCCTGGGCCCAGGGTGGCCGGGCCTTGGCTCCGCCACTGACCCCAGGTATCTGCATGGCGGGCTGCGAGGACTACCCAACAGGGGGTGGGCTGAGCTGGCTACACGCGCACAGCGGACACCCGGCCTACAAACCAATCTTATGCGTCAAGCACAAGATAAAGATAGAAGTCTCTCCCAAATAGGGAAGATATGATGGTAATCCTAGAAAACTACGTATCCGGCAAGGAAGGATAGAAATATGAATACTACCTCATAATCGACCAGGACTCTACCTTGTAACCCTGCCTCCCACTATATAAGGCGGGTAGGGGACCCTGGTTCGGCACATCAAACACATACACATCCCTTCGCATTAATCATCAGATCATCATAATCCCAAGAACACAGGACTAGGGTATTACCTCCACTGCGACGGCCTGAACCTACATAATCCCTTGTCTTGTGTTACCATCGAGTTTGGATTCAACGCATAACCCCATATAAATCATTGCCGACAACAATCCTCGGTTTAACAAACGTCGACAGTTGGCGCGCTAGGTAGGGGCAGCGTTAAGATCAATTTCGTCAAGCTCGATGGCAGCAATCAACGACATCGTCGGCACCTTTGCTCCCTACCAAGCTTTCCGCTTCGGGATCCTTGACTTCATCGCCGTCAAACTTCGACAAGCTCACATTCTTGGACTCGAACTAGATCCGATCTGAGTGCGACATCAGCAACAACCGGCCTAGACTCCTCTTTGTGTTGGAGAATGCTGCCGCCGGATACCAACGCGTAATGCGCCAGAGCTCTAATCTCGCTCTTTTGCACTCGGAGTAGATACGATCTGGGAAAGACTTCACCAACACTACAAGATCCAATCTTTCAGATTCGGACAAGATCCGATCTAGGAGAAACTTTAACAGCGATTCACTCGGACCCCGTTCCTATTGGGGAACGTCGCCGCCGCCTACCGCGAGTAGTGCGCCAGGGACTCAATTCCCGACTCGGATACGGCGAGGACCCGACCGAGAATGAATCTAGGATGGTGGCCGTCATCAGCAACAACTCACTCAGGCTCGACGCTTGTGGGCCCACCGTGGGGCACTGGCTTTATCAACTGTGAGACGAACGCGAGAAGAAGATGCGATCTGTTCACGTACAAAATCAGGACGGAGCTTGCGTCGCAATTTCCCGTTGATTCAAAAAAAGTTTCGGGGTTAATCTTGATGCGTTGAAGCTTATCTCGTTGTCTTTCCAACGGAACCAAAAACATCTAAATCCGAGTTCGGATGTGGCTGTGGTGTCTGTTTGAGGCAGACTACGCGGCGAGGTCGCGAATCTCGGCAAGCTCGTAAAGCTCGTCGTCGTCGGCGAAGGCGTGAGGATCAGTGTCGTTTCTGAATTTTTTGGGGCGTAGAGCGAAATTAAAAACGGAGGCCTCTAAATTAAGTGTCAAAATATTTTTTATACTAGTATATATCAATTAAAAAGAGACTATTCAATGTATTATAAAATATGTTACCAACAAAAAGATAAAAGTATAAAAGTAAGATTTTTTACCTCAAAAAATTTGTAGAGATCATCTTAGAAATGTTAAAACCCTCACTAGGCCGCAGGCGCTACCGCGCTAGGCGGCAGCTCGGCTCGGCGTCGAGGCTCACAAGTCGCAAAAGATCAAACGAAGTCATGAACTCCCTGTCTCGCTGAACGCTGAAAAAGCCAAAAGCGCCGTGCCAGCGCCCGGTGCCTGCCGTCTCTGCGGCTCTTCCTGCTCTCTGGTGCCAGTGGCCGAGCGGCGGAGTGCCGACGATGCGATGCAGCATGCAGCGATGTAGGTTTTGGGGCATTCGGCGTTGCCGCGTTTGGTTGCCAGGTTGGGCACTTGGGCCTTCACTTCACGTGTATGTGCGGATTGGGTCATTGCGACCGCAATATACGTGCGTGGTACGTACATGTTACAGGCCAAGGCCATAGCCCATATTGGGGGTGGGGCCCGTAGGCTTGGGGGGCCAGAGGCACATGCACTGCCTGCCCCTGTAGGCACGGCCCTGGTGAGGATTTGCTGTGTTACATCTCGTGGGACGTCGAGGACCAGCGAAGATCTTCACAATCCTTCGCCAACCACATGGTGATCGTCTCTGAATGTGTTCGCAACTTCGCCGACCAAGACAGAGACCTCGGTGAGCACGTGCTGTTCGACCCCGACCACGGTGCGTGTTGCTCTGTATTAATCGAGACTTGAACGACTACTTTCGTACGATTACATGCAGATCGTCTGCCCTGGATTTCCGTAGCAAAATTTTCATTCCTTTTCTACAACGGCACCACGAGCGACTAAGTACACAGCTCGGCGACACACCTACGCCAGCGCCCCAAGCGTCTAAGTCTACGGCTCGACGACACGCCTACGCCGACGCCGACGCCCGGAGCGCCTAAGTACACGACTCGGCGACACGTTCGCGCCTACGCCACGAGCGCCCAAGTCTACGGCTCGGCGACAAGCCTACGCCACGAACGCCCAAGTCCACGGCTAGGCGACACGCATAGGCCAGTCCCCTGGGCGCCCAATTCTACGGCTCCGCAACACGCCTATGCCGACGCCACGAGAGCCCAAGTCTTCGGCTCGGCGAGACGGCTATACCGGCGCCTAGAGTGCCCAAGTCCACGGCTCGGCGACATGCCTACGCGGTGCCCCGAGCGCCCAAGTCCACGGCTCGGCGACACGTCTACGCCTACGCCACAAGTGACCAAGTCTATGACTTAGTGACACGCCTACGCCGACGCCCCGAGCGTCCAAGTCTATGGCTCGGCTACACTCCTACGCCAGTGCCCCAAGTGCCCAAGTCTACGGCTTCGCGACACGTTTACGCTGGCGCCCCGAGCATCTAAGTGTATGGCTCGGCTACACGTCTACAACGGTGCGCCAAGCGTCCAAGTCTACGCTCGGCTACATGCCTACGTCGCCGCCCTGAGCGCCCAAGTCTACGGCTCCGTGACTCATTTACGCTGGCGCCACGAGTGTCAAGTCTACGGCTCCGCGACACGACTACGCCGGCGCCACGAGTGTCCAAGTCTATGGTTCGGTGACACGCCTACGTCGGCGTCCCGAGCGAGTAAGTATACGGCTCGGCACCACACCTATGTTGGGCCATGAGCTACCAAGTTTATTTCTCGGCTACACGCTTACGCCGGCGTCCCGAGCGTCCAAGTCTATGGTTCCACGACAGGCCTACGCCAGCACCCCGAGCGCCAAACTCTACGGCTCAGCGACACACCTACGCCGACACCCCGAGCGTCCAAGTCTACGGCTCCGCGACACGCCTATGCCGGCGCCACGAGAGCCAAACTCTACGGCTCGGCGACGCGCCTACGCCTGCTCCTCGAGAGCCCATATCCACGGCCTGGCGACTCGCCTACGCCGGCGCCCCGAGGGCCCGTTTCCACATCTCGGCGACACGCCTACGTCGGTGCCCCAAGCGCACAAGTCTACAGCTCTGCGACAGGTATACACCCGTGCCATGAGCGCCTAAGTATACCGCTTGGCGACAGGTCTACGCCGACGACCCGAGCGCCCAAGTCTACGGCTCGGCTACATGCATACGCCGGAGCCCCCGATCGCCCTAGTTTAAGGCTCCGCGACACGTTTACGCCAGCGCCACGAGCGCCCATGTCTACGGCTCCACGACACGTGTACGCCGGTGCCACGAGCGTCCAAGTCTACGGCGCGGCGACGCGCATACGCCGGCGCCAGGGTCGCCCAAGTCTACGGCTCGGCACCACGCCTACGCCGAGCCATAAGCTACCAAGTCTATGGTTCAGCTACACGCCGGCGCCCCGAGCGCCCATGTCTACGGCTTCGTGACACGTCTACGCCGATTCCCTGAGCACCAAAGTTTATGGCTTGGCGATACATCTACGCCTACACTACGAGCATCCAAGTCTACGGCTCCGCGACACGTCTACGCCGGCACCATGAGCGTCCAAATCTACCGCTCGACGACACGCCTGTGCGAACACCCTGAGCGTCCAAGTCTACGGCTCCACGATATGACTACGCCGGCGCCACGAGCACCCAAGTTTGCGGCTCGGCCGAGCGCCCAAGTTCACGTCTTGGCGATGCGCCTACACCGGCGCCACGAGCGCCTAGGTTACAGCTCGGGGACGTGCCTAGGCCAACGTCCCAAGCGCCTAAGTCTACGGCTCAGCGACACGTCTACGCCGACGCCACGAGAATCCAAGTCTACGGCTCGGCGACACGCATAAGCTGGCGCCATGAGCGTCCAAGTCTACGGCTCGGCACCACGCCTACGCCGGGCCATGCTACACGCCGGCGCCGCACGCGCCCATTCTACGACTCCGTGACACGCCTACACCGGCGCCCTGAGCGCCAAAGCATATGGCTCGGAGACACATCCACCTTGGGCTCCACTGAGCCGAATCCACCATTTCCCTCTTTCTCTCCCTCACATCCTATGTCCTTTCCATATCGTATGACTGCTACATTAGCAATACGTGGACTTCATACTATATCAATAAAAACAATCCAAAACCCATTTTTTGCGGGTAAAAGGGCCACATATTTGTCCGGTTTGCATATTCAGGGACCAAATTAACCTTATTTAGAATCTTTTCTAGGCGTAGAGCGTACTATATTTGTTGTACTCCATATATAGTACTACACACATAGGTACCTGAGATTGATATGTGTCACCTGTTGCGTCTATGCTGATTGGTGCAAGGCGTACACTATCCGTAAGGCCAGATTCCCGGGCGTCCAACGTGTGGTGTTCGCCGTGCGCAAATCCGACCAAAATCTCGCCTTTGCCCCCCGACCACATCACAAAACCCACTCTCCGTCCGTCGCGGTCTCCCCTCCGATCGGCCACGCACGTAGCGCAGAGAGAGACGAGAAGAGACGCCATGGCCACCGCCTGCCGCTTCGCCGCGCCGCTCGGCCTCGCCGCGCTACCTTGCCGCCGGCTTCCCGCCGCCGCTGCCGCAGTCCGCGGCGAGCGCAGGGCCCCGAGGGGCGTTGCGGCGAGGGCGGCCGGCGGCGAGGGCTCGACGACGGAGGCGCCGGAGATCGTCAGGGTGGCGCAGGACGCGGTCAGCATCCTTAACTACGCTCTCGCCGCCGCCGCGCGGTTGATCTCGTCCTCTCTTTCTCTCGCTGGCTCTGCGCCGACGTACATGCGTCACTTTGAGCATTGTCTCTAGGCATGCAGTGGGCCAGAGTCGAGGACAAGTACGCCGTCGCCGCCATCGGAGTCGCCGCGCTCGTCGCGCTCTGGACGGCCGTGGGGGCGATAAAGGTATACGGGAGAACACGCATGGTTAGCTTAATTAGCTAGCTACTTGGGGAGTCAGATCCTTTGCCATGGAGATCTCAAGAGATTTTTTTTGCGCGCGCATGCAGGCGATTGACAAGCTTCCGATCTTGCCTGGTGTTCTTGAGCTCGTTGGGATCGGGTACACTGGGGTAAGTCTAAGAGCATGCATTGGGACATGTTCAGTTTGCTAAGATTGAATTGTTCTGACTTCTGTGAACACCAACGGCTGCTACTTTGTGTTGATGCAGTGGTTTACATACCGCAACCTCATCTTCCAGCCAGACAGGTAAGGAGTTCTTGGTGTCCTTATGCATTCATCATTCTACCATAGCCACATATATATCCCATTATTCATTTTAACAATCACATGTAGGTGTTTCTTATTGAAATCCACATGAATAAACAAATATTACACTGGGAACTTGTTCACACGCACCGCATTTCATTTGTTGTGCCGCGTCAATTATTCAGAATTTCCAGTTCTTGTTCAGTCGGTACTGCACTCAAATGATTTTATTGTGCCCTGGTTCGCGTCTGTTAGGATTTAGAGCCCACTGCAAACGGCCCACGTATGAGCCAAAACGCAGAGAAAGGGCTTACCAGATCTTAACGGGCCAAAAGGCCCAACTGGAGCAACGACTAAGGACATGGGCCCACTCAACCCAAAAACCCAAAAGACTAGCCTGATGGGAGAGGGATGCCTCCACCTTTTAAGTTGTACTCCCCCATCACCAATAACCGATGTGAGACTAAACCCAACAATCTCCCCCGTCACACATCGGACCACTTCGTCACAACGGACAACTTCGTCCCAGCGAATGTGTGGAAATAACGGAGATGTGGGTCAATGCTCTGATACCACTTGCTAGGAATAGAGCCCGCTGCTAACAGCCCACGTATGGACCAAAACGTAGAGAAAGGGCTCCCCAGGTCTTAACGGACCTAAAAGGCCCAACTGGAGCAATGACTAAGGCCATGGGCCCACTCAACCCAAAAGGCTAGCCTGAAGGGAGAGGGGTGCCTTCACCTTTTAAGTTGTGCTTTCCCATCACCAATAACCGATGTGGGACTAAACCCAACAGCGTCCTTTGCTAAGGAGAAAGAACTTAGCAGGCAGTACACACTGCCTGTTGTACTTTACAATAGTATAACAACGCATGGCTTTCGCAATTGAATGGCCAAGAATAATGCCTGCAGATTTTGACATGGCAAAAGAAAAAAAAAAGATGCATCACTTTTTGCTTGGATGCCATCATAATAATCTTTTCAATTTCACATTCTACTACGAGTCTATGTCCCACAATTGCATAAAACAAAACCATCCTAGATTCTTACCGTGTTCCGTAATTTAATGGATTGCAGGGAAGCTCTGGTCAGCAAGATCAAAAGCACCTACGACGAGATCACCGGCAGCAGCAGCAGCAGCTAATCAGGCAGCATCTGCACTGCACCACGCTTTCTGCGAGCAGAGGATTGAGCAGCAAATTTGCGAGCCAGCATATCCAAATCAAGAGGGCTGTTAGTCGCTGTTCCTCTTGGCTTATGTCCGGGCGAAAACTTTGCCGACGAGTTGGTCCCCGTGCTTCTTCTCATATAATGATTATGATTTATGATTATGATTAGTTATTGGGACCGACTACAATGTAGGCGGCTACGTTTTACGTTTTGTGCAGGCTTTTTTTAAGTTCAAATATATAGAAATTTCGCATACAAAAGATACTGAAAAAATAATACAAACAAAGTGAAAAAAAGGACTATATAAGAAAATCATCATATTCAAATGCGATTTATCATAAATGTATGTACATCTTATCACCAACCAATATATTCAATTAAAATATATTTTAAATTAAAAAAACTATTTTTCAGCAAAACAAAAGTGGCAGCGCCGCACAACCCTACGTCTACGTGCATGCATGCGCAAGCATGCAGCAGTACCAGCGCTGCATAGGGCGCAGGTTGCATGCGCGAGCTGCTATGCCGGCAACGGCTTGCGCGCGTGGCCCGGCGGCCGCGTGGGCAGCAGTGCAGCAGCAGCAGCTCGGCCTTGCGCTCGGCAGAACATCGCGAGCCATTCAAATTCGCCTGTGCGGACAATGCGATTGCAGACGACTATAGCGAAGCAAAACCGTTATTATTATTAGAGTTAATTCCTTATTTGCCATTGTCGAACTTCGCGTTTTCTTATTTGCCACTGTAAAAGTTTGGCTTCCTTATTTGCCATCCAGTTAAATTTCGGTGTCTAATTTGCCACTCCGTTAGTTTTGCTGTTAACTGTTGCTAACTGCCTCATTTTCAGTATAATCTCCTTTTAATTCGATAGAAATTTCCTTTTTACCATCATTTGATTTGGACAGATCCATCGAATTTTGTCTGAATGTTTAAACTTTTTACAATATTTATATTTGATAGGATTTCATTTGAATTTGATAGAATTCAACAAAATTATATTTACATTCATCAACATTTAACATGATTTCATTTAAATTAGACATAGTTTCAGAATTTCATTTGAAAGGTCAAAAGTTCACCATAAATAACCACACATTTAACATGGTAATACATCACCATCCAACATGAAACATGGCAATAGATCATGATACATAAGTTCAAACACGCATCAAAAAATGAAACTCAATGAATACATCACATGCTTAGAGCATCCCCAATAACCCCCTATCCCACCCCTAAAATACTATTCATACACATATGAATAATATTTTAGGGGGTGGGATGGGGGGCTATTGGGGATGCTCTTAGCCTTCTCTTGCTTTTATGGGTTGTATTGTAAGTTCAAGCTCAACAACACATCAAAGAGTACTCCACATCAAACATAACAATACATCATGATACATAAGTTCAAACACACATCAAGCATGAGAATACATCACATGCTAAGCCTTCTCTTGCTTCTGGTGCCCATTGCAGGGCTAGCATGATCAACTTGTTTGCTTCTTGTGCCCATTGCAGGGCTGTCATGTGGCACCACAACCTATTGCTTCTTGCATGTTGGTTTCGTTGCATCCATCGTCGTAGGAGCATTTAATTGGTGAGTGAGATGTGTGGTTGAACTTGACACATGATACTCAATTTGAAGGGCCTCAAGTTGAGTTGAGCTAGTGCCAGGTTGATTTGAGCCGTTTACTGACCTACACCTGAGCATGTATTGTGATTAGTGTTTTAGAAAATTTGAGAATTAGCGCAGGATATCTCAAGTTACATCTTACCTTATAGATTTCCCAGAACTTGGTGTGTCACCTTTTTTCTTTGTCATGCTTGTAGGGTCAATGCTTTGGCTATAGACAAAAAAAGATATTCATATGATAGAGCCTAAAAAAACAGGTTTCAAGTGACTAGTGTGTAGGCCAACCTTGGTGGAAAAGTCATAGAGGATTGAGGTCCTTCAACATCACAAGGAACAATGCTAGAGTCGATCAATGCTTTGCTTGTTTTCCTCTTCCTCTTTGGTGGTCCTCTGTATGAGCAATAGGTAAAGCGATGGTGTAAAAAATAGAACATGCAAAAAGGTTTAGAAAACAAGAGCACCTCTCAACCATCATAGCTGCAATATCATATGGATCACCTGCCTTACATGTGAGTCAGTGATGCCCGTATTCCTTACAAATAGGACATTTGTGCTTCCGTTTCGACTCTTTGCTTCCCTTACCCTCAGTACAACCCTTAAACCTCTGGGCTCTTGTCCTACCATTTGTGGCCTTTAATAGTGGTGGATGCATGAAAAATCCATGTTCAGATTTAGGCTAGAAGGCCTTGTCAAGTATGGTAGGGATTAGTTGACTATATGTAGCTCTAAATTTCTCAATAGAATAAAATGAGTCTACATAGTTCTCTATTGATATGTTGCTCAATGATGTGATGAAAGCTATATCATTGATGCATGGAATTCCAGTCACTTGCCATTCT
Organism: Raddia distichophylla; assembly: GCA_005191435.1. Lineage (NCBI taxonomy): Eukaryota > Viridiplantae > Streptophyta > Magnoliopsida > Poales > Poaceae > Raddia > Raddia distichophylla. The sequence continues at coordinate 443,435 of SPJY01003379.1, forward strand.
CTACAAGAACAAGTCTTGTCTTTCAAATTCACCACAGACCTAAAGCCACTCCCTCCCAACATAGTAGCTTCACCTACTTCGTCGGAGACCTCAAGAACGTCCATGTTTAGTTCCCTACTCCTTTCATTCAGCTTCTTCATTATGTGAGGAAGAATCAAGCCTTCCAACTTGTTTGCTACTTTTCTCCTTTGGGTCCACTTTTTTATAAGCAGTTTCCTAAGCTTGTCCATGAAGTCATCCAAGTTCAAGTGCTTGTATTGTTTTATCCAATTATTGAAGCACTCTTGCGCTATCTTAACTTCTGGCCATACTTTCAAACTCTCATCAAAGTAATGAACATGAGCCACTTCCATATAACCCGGTGGGTACTGAACCACGATTGATTCAACAAAGTCCTTAAAACTTGTCACATGATTATCATTAACCTTATCTAAAGTATACCATGAATAATCCTTTCTGCATTGTTTAGTTTTACCATATAGTCTAATTCTGAGCAAAAAACTTGAATTTGGATCCATCCTGTCATTGAAAATAGGAACATAATTTTGTTCAGTTCAAAACCTAACTGCTAATATAGATCAAGATTAATAGATATAGAGAAAAATCTCAGGCAGGGTAATCACCTTCTTCGCGGCAAGGGGCCGCACTTCGGGTCCCCAACGCAAGGGGCAGCGCTTTGGGTCGCCGCCACCACCAATGATGCGCTTTGGGCCTTCAGCTGCTGTAGCTCGCCTTCAGCTGCTGCCGCGAGGTGAACGCCGCCACTGCGCAACGCTTCGGGTCGCCGTCGTCGCCGCCGCCGCCGTGTTAGGGTTTTGTCCTGGAGAAAGCCACGCGATGGGTTATGTGTTGCACGCCTCCAAAAATAACTGACAGTGGGCCCTGGCCCTTAATGGTGACCTATCAGGATCCAAACGGAGTGACAAATTAGACACCGAAATTTAACTGGATGGCGAATATGGAAGCCAAACTTTTACGGTGGCAAATAAGAAAACGCGAAGTTCAGCGATGGCAAATAAGTAATTACCTCTTATTATTATTACGAGGTACAAACAGTTATCAAGTTCACAGTCAGCTGGACAATGTGGCTTGCAGGACGACAAACGGGCACGGCTGGCTCTTTTGTATTTTGCTTGGCTAGCGCAATAGTATGGTCATTCGACGTGATTAGATTGGCTCTTTCAGGGACCACGTTTCGCAAGAGATCACACTACTGCGGATCGCCCTAGGCCAAGCGGCTCGTAAGGCCTGTGCAAGCGGTTTTATAACCGCTTGCAGGCAACCGCGACTGATGTCCGAGGGGCATCACAAGCGGCTCCCCTCTGCAAGCGGTTCGCAGGGCTCTGCGCGGGCTGGCCTGTAGGCCACATGGGAGCTCTCTGCAAGCGACTGGAGGCACCAACCGCTTGCAGAGAGGCATCTCCGCAAGCGATTGAATAACTGCTTGCGGAGACGTGCACTTTCCTAGCTGGTTAATTTGGGGGCGGCGCAAATAGATTTTTAAATATATATATTTCGGCAGGGTTTTTTTAATTTGTCGTTTAAATTTAAATACATATACGATAGCTTTAGCTTATACCTGTACTATAATCCCTATACTAGCTAATACACAGAAGTTACGTTGAGTCACACCACCGTGACAGTTATTACAATAGTATGGCACTGAGATTTTACAATCGTAGCGGAAAGCCTGTTAGGATTTCGGTGACGTAAGATGTAGACGACAACGGAGTCATAATATTCGGTAACGTAGTTCATTACAATTACCTATGATGTGGAGCTATGACTATGCTCACTCCTCCCCAATCATCGCAAGCACACCGGACCATTTGGGTTGCGGCCACAAACCGATCGCTGACCTCTGCACGTCATGCGCTACAGTTAGGTCGTCGTGACCGGTTACACCAGAGGTGCCCCCTATTTATAGCGGAGACCGCAGATAAGAGTCCGATCCTACGATGACCCTCCCCTACCTATTACATCTCAAAGTCCACGTAATTAGGGATGGCAACGGGCTATTCCCTGACGGGGAGTCCTCCCAGTACCCGCCCCCGACACAGCAAAAGTTCCCCGCTCCCCATCCCCGTCCCCGGTCATGGGGAGGATTTCTCCCCGTCCTCGTCCCCTGTCGGGTATATGGGGACCCGATGGGTGTGATTCCTCGACGAGGCGAGCGATGGATGCCTAGACGGCGTCGTGCGTAGAAGTAGGGCACCCCAGCGGCGGCTCTGAGGCGGACGGCGTTGAGGACGGCGATGGAGACGGCGGGCGGCACTAGGGTGGACGGGCGGCGCCGGGGCGGAGGGCTTCAGGGGGCGGCTAGCAGCGCTTGGGCAGAAGGGCGGTACCGGGGGCAGCAGGCTTCGGGGTGCAGCGGGCGGCACCTGGTGTGGCGGGAGCGGCGGGAGGCGCCGAAACAGATGGTCTAGCTATGGCGGCTTGAAGATAATAGGGATAGGGGCGGCGGCAGCTTGAAGACTCCACAGAGGAGGCGGCTTGGAGGAAATATAGTGCGGCTAGATCGTTAGATCGAGGATCCAACGGACCAACAAATGTTTTAGTTTCGGGTCTCGACCGGGTCCCTGCGGGGAGGAAATTTACCCGTCCCCATCCCCACGATACCCGATGGGGAAATGATTTTCCCCATTTCTATCCCCACGGAGGATCAATTCTCCCCATACCCGTCCCCTAATAGGGGAATTCCCCACCGAGGATCGGGGAATGGGCCCCATTGCCACCCCTACAAACTGGCTCATACATGTATTTAACATAAACTCTACCAAACTGCACCTTAGTGAATACAACTTCACTACCAGAAGCTTAAAAATGTCTCGCGTGAACACTCGTGTACTCGAACTTGAGTTGATACTTGGCAGCTTACTCCAAGCCATCCAAAGAGTCTAACTTGAACTCGGAGTCTCGGACACGCTGCCTTCTAGAACAAACACCTCTATCTTTTGAACTCTGACTTCTTCATGATTCCAGCTGCAACAATACTCTCTGCACCTGAAATTCATAACTCCCCTGCAGCATGTACAAACATGACATCATCTCCTCAATCAACACAACTTTGCTACCTTTTATGATTTTAACGGCCCTTCCATCTACTACAACCTAGAATATCATCCCATTATGTTAAGGTTTAGAGTAAATTTAGATTCCTCTTTAGTCCTAACACATGCTTCACACCCCCGAAGTATCTAGTCAACTCCGCTATACATCATGGCCTTTGATGGCTCTATCTATACTGGCATAATAAACTATGTCACCGCCTTGTACGAAGAAAGCACTAGTTCTTTCTTTTTGTCGAGTCAATCCTATTGGTCACAATTTGCACCGCCCAATCTATCTACCATCCAGAATATATCCCCGGTCTCATCGTCTAATCCGTTCTCCACCTTAAACAAATTTTGGCCTGACCGCCTGATCCGTTCATCTCAGACACAGATCGTTGCTGACTTTGCCGTTTAGACCTCTCTGATCAAACCACAAACAGCCTCTATGAGCACCTCTCCTTCAGAACCCGGATCTCTTGCCTTATTTTAGGACCCGCACTCAAACAGATTGCTCCTATAGGCTACATATCTGATTTTTTCGCATTCAAAAAACCCTCTTCTACTATGTCTCGTGGCTCCCATGGATCTGACTATCCAATGGTGAGAAAATCCCAATCGGTCTCGAAATTCATATTCCAACGACCCGCATTTGTCTCGGCCTTGATTTGCTCACATTCTCCATGAAAATCAATCAGCTCCACAATGTAACTCATCCTTAGATTCGGCCGAGGCTTGCTACCTGTAAGGATGGGAATGGAGAAAAAATGGATATCCGTGGATCTCTTCTAGTTCAACAAAATAAACTAGTTTTTCAATTTCTTCCTTTGCTTTTGTAAATATAGTTGATTAAGTTGATCCAGAAAGATCCACAGATTGATCCATTCCCATCCCTAGCTACCTGCGCCTAGGTCATGATGGCCTGCTTCCTCATGCGCGGCCCACCGCCTCGGCTAGCTATGGCCTACACTGCAAAATTTTTTAACATTATATATTTTTTATTCTTCTAAAATAAATAAATAATATTTTATTTAATAAAATTAAACAAATAGACTCCGACCAGCCCATGGAGCATGATATAAATCTCACCCATTCAACTGAAGGATATTATATAATCCGCCAAATAAATAGACAGATTGGGCCAACAATAAAAGAAAAACAAATCCCGTCCTTTGGAGTGACGGGATTCAAATCCCGCCCAACGAAACAATAGGAATTAACTACCGCTAGAGAAAACACCAGGATTTAACCAATGACCGAAGGATCCATATTGATTTTACTCAAAGTGTTTTAAAACTGTGGGGTCAGATCAAACAAAGCAAACAAAAGTAAAAAATGGCACAGTTCTTCAACACATAATCTTTATCCATCATTATTTTATTAATGCAATTTCTCGTGCTGTTAACTTGATCAAGATGGATGTTTAACTTTGCTTTAAAGGGAAAATAATTGTACAAAGCTTTATTAGCCATTGGGATATTTCATATTTGTGCACTCTACTAGGATTCATATCCGTTTCGTGAGGGCGGGATATTAAAATCCTACCAATCTGACATGCAAGATTTGTTTTCCTTTTCCTATTGACACAATCATCCTGTTCGTTTGACGTATTATATAAAATCCACCAGTTGAACGGGAGGGATTTATATCTTGTTCCATGGACTGGTGGAAGGAGTCTATTATTTAATTTTTTTCAATGAAATATCATTTATTTATTTTAGAAAAATAAAAATAACACCTGGAGGCGGACACAAGAGCGGATGCCATTAGAAGTGGGCTGAGGAGGAACCAAGCGCCAAAAAGGGTGGCAGACATGACAGGCTTGTTGATGAGGTGAGGAAATTGACATGTAGACCCATATATTAAAAATAATATAGAAAACAAAAATGTCATATAAGCTATCCACGTGGCGAAATCATCCTTTCATGCCATGAAACCGCCCTTGCATGGTGCTTTTGGACTAAAAGAAACAGGAACACAACTTGCTTTATTAAAATTTCTGGTTTTAAAGATCATGATCTAAGAGCATTCCCAGAAGACCCCCCATCAACACCCCCCATCGCTATAGTAACACGAATTTTCCCGCCCAGTGCGTTTTTGCCTCTTTAGCCTGCTTCTTCCCTCCCTCTTCAATTCAAAAAAATTTGGAGTAGGGGCTCATTTGGAGTGTCTCCTAGGGATGCTCTAAGTAAGAATTTGTGCCAAATTCATGTGCATGTGCTGCAATTTACTCTAAATAGGAAAAACAGAAGCCGGTCACAGGGACTTAAGCTAAAGGGTCTTGTCAGGGTTCGCAGAAACCGACTTCGAAGAGTCTACAAATCATCCAAGCATCCTAGTTGGCTAGAACCCTACCTTGCTCCTGCAGTCGTGCTAGATATCCTAAATCATCTTCCGCTACTTATGTATGGATAAAGCATGAAAGCTTAGAGAGAAACACACTGTGAACTTGGTAGAATGTCACCAACTCACCATCCAATGAGTATGCCCTTGAAAAACATGGATGAAAAGGAAGATGATTAATTTTCCATTCTGCAATATTCTTTCTTCCATGTTTCACTCTCCGTCTCTCCGACCTGCTTCAGTTGAACCAGCAGTACTAAAGTCCATGGATTGATGGCTCCTAAAGATTTTTGCAAGCGCTGCCGCTTTCCTTCCCGTCGCTGTCTTTTTTTTTAAAAAAATTTAAGTACCACCTCAGGAGCCGCGACCAGCGACAACGCATTCATGCGCGAAAATATCCTTAGGTGCAAGTTGCAAGAAGCAACCAGTTGTCTCCAACCATTTTTTCTTCATTCTATTTCCTTTCCAAATCTCTTTCAACACAGTCTTTCTTTTCATTTCCCACCATTTCCAACAAAAAGTGTATTCTCTGCAGTACTGCAGAGCGCAGTCTGCCATTAACATGTGGGCCCACATAGGGCCCACCACCCTAGGGCCCACATACAGTAACAGAACTGCAGAGGGCAGTTACTGCAGAGGATACACTTCCTCTCCAACAGCATCCCTTTGAAAAAATTTATGCAGAAAATAGGAAGATAATTTCTTTTTGATAGGAATGCACGAATAAATTTCTTTCAAAGAGAATGAAAGATAATCTGTTGGAGCATGTTAAGAAACCAGAATCTCTTCGCGAAGAGAAAATGGCTCTCGAAGAGATACCGCTGCAGATGGTCTAATCATATAAGTCCTGCAAGCCGCCCAGCCGTTTTGACTCCTCTTCCTCGTCGCCGTCGAACTCTTCTCTAACATGTTATTAGCTCCTCCTCACAGGGTTTCTCATGGGCCGCTCCTTGTCCTTGTAGGGCTCCTCGTCAACGGCTTCCTCCTTCTCATGACACTCATGAAACATCAAACACTTTGTTTGAAAAATGTGTCATGCTATAAATCGGATGTTGGATTTTAAGAAAAAACATTGAACACATATTATAAATATAGGACCCGTTCTCGTCAGTTTATCTAGCTTATTTGATTTTTTTTATCTGTTTACATATGTTTGTTTAAATTTAAAATAATTTGGTTTTCTGAATCTTTTTTTATATTTTGAACACTTGTTTAAAAGATCTAAACACATGTTAAAAGGACAGGACTTTGGAGGGCCCGACGAGTCTTACAGTTGCTCCAGTCGCTCGCAAGCTGCATAGCCATTGCGTTATTATTTTGGGATAGACATTTTGGTGTCACTGCTTACTCTGAACTATATTTTATATTAAAGGCTATTGTTAATCGTCTTATTGAAATCGTCTAAGGACGTACCTTGAACATGTAATATTCAGAGATTATGTTTTAATCGATGTGTACTTGTATCAACTATGTGATTTTTAGCACTAGTATACGAATTTAGAGACTAGTGCATGGGATTCCGACTCTCAATATATGTAAAAATTGAGGGTTGACAGATTTTCACCTTGCCTTTCCAGATTAGCTAAAGCAGCGTGGCCCCCGCAGCATTGGATAAGGACGCCGCTGCGCGCGTGTTTCTAGAAGCTGGCCAGTGGCAAGCGTCGTAACAGAATCAGAGAGCCCAAAGTCACGGATCGATTGGGGAGCGACCGAGGAGACGAGGGGCGAGGGGCGAGGAGAGGGAAGGAGAGTAGAGATCGAGAATGATCCTGGTGGCGATCACGGCGGCGCTGCTGGAGGAGTACATGGCGGCGGTGGCGCGCGCCATGGAGCGGCTGCTGTCGGCGGCGCCGCGGGGCATCTTCCCGCGCCGGCTGCGCTTCCTCGTCCTCCGCAGCCTCCCCTTCGCGTCCCCGCCCTCCTACGCCGCCCCCCGGTGATGGTCATCCGCGCGCCAGGTGCACCTCGCCGCCGCGCGCTCGCGTGGTTAAAGGCTGTACAGATAGCTTAGCATCATCTGCTTGTTGCTGCTCAGTGCCCGCCGCTTTTTGTTCTTCTTCTTCTCTTAGGTCTTGTTGCATCCAGGCGGCTTGTTGGCTCGCCGTTCCACTCATTTTGCTGCAGCTCACTGTAACCAAAGGGCAGTAGGCATCAGTTTTCGTATCTGCAATTCTGCATCGAGGATCTACCGTGTAATTCATGCTATCTTTTCAATCTTTTCTAATTATGTACTAATTGCCAAAATCTTCTTTTTCGAGCTTTCTTTGTTCTACCGGAAAAAAAAAACTTGTCTAGTCAAGATTGCAAGGAGTCGAAAACGTTCTATGCTGTTTCGCGGTGGGGGTGCTGCAGTGCTGCTGCCGCTTATTAGCTTCTATTGTAAAAACGGAGAAGAAACGAAGAAGTAACTTTTCTCCTTTTGGGCCGCCCTCTGCAATTATGCAGAAACTGTCGCATTTCACTTTTGCCGACTTGTCCGACTGATGAAACTGACAAAATCGGTGCGTGCGTGCTCGTCAAGCTGCCTCGGGATGGAGATGTCTATCTACAACCTCTAATTTTATAATCTAATGTTTGTTTTGTATTTGTTATACAGAGATCTCACTTCTATCAATAAATACCTCGATTTACGCCCAATGATTTAATAATAGATGAATAAGATAACCCAGATGATAAACTTTACACCAGTCCATAGTCATTAGAAAGAGCCAACCTTAACCAATATGGCCTTGTCCGAGACATTTTATAGAAACACTACCACATAAATGATCTTTAGTCCCGGTTCAAAATAGGATATAGTCTCAATTTTTGAACTGATACAGTCAATTTGGGACTGATGTTCAAGGGCATCAATCAGGGTTCCATAACCAGCAACTAATCGATATATTTTCAGTCACAGTTGGAGGACACACGTGGCACTATCCCGTGATGCCCTGAGGCTCTTGTCAGTATTAGTTGGTGTTTTCAATAGATACTGAGGTGCCCTACGTGGCACTATACCGTGATGCCCTAAGACCCCTGTTAGTATCGGTTGATGGCTTCAACCGGTATTGAGGTGCCCCACGCAGCAGCCCCAAGCTATATTGGTATGGGGCCATTTGATTTTCACGACGTAGGATCAGAGGGATAACCTTGATTCGTGCAACCTGACAAACCGATGGCAACAACAACCGTGTTGGTTAATGAAAACCTGCGACAAGAGAATTTGTCCAACCACACGATGTGATCAGCACGTCAACAAAACCACAAGAGTAGAGACGCATTCCTACAGGATGATGAGAAGTAATCACACAAGAACAACTCTCAATTTCCAACCGGTAGCAAAGCTATCATTCCATAGAATATTACAGGAATCAAACTTAGTGTCGGCGGCCAAAACCGACGTCATTGGTCACAACCATCCGCTGCCTGCCAAAGAAGGCAAACGACCAGATGAGCTATCCGCGCGCTCTTCCCCTGGCTGGGGAGACAGTTTGTTCCGATCAAGGCCGGAGAAAGTATGGTGGGCCATGACAGTTGTCGCTACCTGCCCACGGGTGGGCGGATCACCCGAGGGACCTTCTCCCGGGCTAAGGATAGCCCGGGAGGTACATGGTGCCGCACGGTTTGATCAAGCCCGGGGCAACCGCTGGCAAGTTAGGCGCTTCCTTTAGTATGGCCGGGAACGGCCTCTTAGATCCTTTGATTGTGCGATGGGCCGGTAGAGAATTGGCTCCAGGCCCGTCTTAGGATGGGCCGCTTATCAATCACCAACACTAATATTTATTAGGATGTCACAAATAGTTGTTTGCTGCTTCTATTTCATCATTTGTGCCAATGATGTTCAAATCATCCACGTACGTATACCAAAATTATAAAGAATATGTTGTGATCTAAAGACGCATGGACAATCTTTGTTGTTCACATAGCCTTTCTTGCATAAATATTCGCTTAAGTGATTAAACCACATTCGCTCTGACTGCTTTAATCCATATAAGGACTTTTGTAATTTTACACTGAATAATTGCTTGCATTTTTCTTTCGGAGTTGGTATGTCGTCAGGTACATTCATATATAAATCTGAATCTATGTTACCATAAAGGTATGCTGCTACAACATCGATTAATTTTATATTCAAATTCATATTGACTGCCATTGAGATGATATATCTAAAGATTTATGATCAGGGAATAGGTTTCATCATTGTCAATGCCAGAACGTTGAGTGAAATCTTACAAAAGCAACCTTACTTTGCACCGTACCCTCTTTTTTTTTTTCATTTCTCTTGCATGCGATGGAGCGCGATGCATATGATTGCGAACGCAGCTAGCTAGTACACCTGCAGTTAGCCCATGCTGCGCATGGGGGACGTGTAGGAGCGGCAATCGCATGCATGCCACCACATGGCAATTGCATTAGCTGCGCTACTACATAGCGCAGTGCGCAGCTTTGGCCCTGGGCTCGACACCTCAGCTTTCCCGGCTCCTCGTGCGGCCACGTCGCCCCCCTGTTCCCTGCCGTCCGATGTAATAGTACATGTTCCAAGGAGCAGTGTACGTACCCACACCCACAGATAATCATCATTGATGTCCTCAACATTAATGTCATCCGATAATTTATTCTCAACACATAAAGTTGATAGACCGATTAATCTTTCTTAAGACATTGTAGACCTTAAAACCTGTTTTCTTCCAATAATTTCTTCTCAACATTAAATCGTAGTGTCGGGGGTGGGGCCCACACCGTGTTGTGTAGGTCCATGTAGTCCTACGGCAAATTTTGCGCCACCACCGCCGTCGTGACAAAGGCGAGAGCTAACGAGCAAGCTAAGAGCATCATAGCAGGCACTCTAAAACACTGTAACTTTAAATAGAGTAGTTGATGGAGAAAAGAAATCTTTTAGGGTGTAGTGTAAATTATGAAGAAAATTTAGAATGTAGGATAGAGTGAGTAGGTAGTAGTGAAATGAAGTGTAGGGATGAAGTGTTCGATGTGGATGCTCTAACTTCAGCGAGTATTACTGTAGCACTAATCCATCATTATGATTTCAGGAGATGACAGCAAGCTAGATAAACACTGTGTGATAGATGAGGTAGCACGCTACTGGTTGCCATTGGGAGTAGTGGCGACTGGCGAGTGGGTATTTATGAGGCAAGCTCAATGACTTCGAAATGTTGATTAGTTATAGATGGTGACCGAGTGTTACGCCTAGTTTTGCTGTAGTGCTTTCATTTAAAATGTTAAGTGTTGTCATTCAAAATGTTGCAGTGTTGTATTTCATCTGACGCAGCAGCTATTTTTTGATGTTTCAGTGCTCTAATTCAAAATGTTGCAGCGCTCAAATTCACATGTTGTACTAGGTATTTTTCGATATTTCAGCGCTCTAATTCAAAATGTTGTAGCGCTTTCATTCAAATGTTGTAGTGCTATAATTCATATGTTGCAACAGCTATTTTTCGACATTTCAGTGTTCTAATTCAAAATGTGTAAGTTCAAGATAGCTCTTGTATGATTTTGATGATTAATGACAAACACATAAAATGACAATGGTTAGATTAGTACTTGTTTAATGACAAACATCTAATATGCTTATTGCCATAAGACTAATTTGTTCGTTGCTAAGATTGGTCCAGTATCATCTTATTTAGAGGAAATCCTAGACATTAAGAGATAAACTATTCATCCAGATACACATTTAGTGAAGTTGGATATTGAATTAAATCATTTACTTGCTTTGCCTTGGACTTTAGCATAAATATCTTTCGGCATCATTTTCTCTAAGTGCATATAAATTAAATGTGTATTCTTCACGATGCATTTAGTAGAGGCCTAGCTACCATATGTCAAATGTTTCCATTTGTGTTGAGCCCCATTACAAAACACTTGTTTGAGCTTAGACCTTATTGATTATCAATACTATCCTTTTATTTCTATCGAGCATTTGGGACTAATGCCTTTCATGGGGTGATGTGAAGAGGATTAGGTCTCGTGATGGTGAATAACGACTAAGTGGTGTGAAGGATGATGGCAAGTCAAGTTCAACAAGACGAGTGTCATCAAGAGTTGAGGACTACGTCAAAATCGATCTAACGGGATGATCGTCGGGGAGGATGATCAAGTTATAGTCAATAGGACGGGAGAGCCTCATGAGGTGAACAAGTTGAGGTTGGAAAGATGGTGGCATCATCATTAGTCAAATGTCGTCGTGCACAGTGCATCAAGGAGTGATGCATGGAATCGCAAGGCGAAGATATGGCTAGTGTAGGGCTAAGGATTTTTCCTAGTCCTTTACCGGTCTCGGTGTTGGTGGGAGACCAGATTGTAGGATAGTCGTCGTACTATCAAGAGGGGTCCGGATCGGTGTTGATCGGACCATTTCTTAGCTCTCGTGTGATGCACATTAAGTCTCCTTAACCCTAGTTGAGCCTAGCGGAGTGTCTTAGGGTGTAGGTAGTGAGTGTGAGGTCGTCGGAGATTGGACGTGTGTCGACGTCCTTAGTCCCTGCTATTTTGGTTTCACCGGACAGTGTCGAGCGAGTCTCCGGACCATGTCCGCTAGAGTCTTCGTGAGTGGGGCTTTAGGGTTTAGTCAGTCCTCCGGACTGTGTCCTGCTGCGGTCGGTCAGTGTCCGGGGACTGGCCGCGTGCTCTTTGTCTGTGGGCTGGTCTCGCGCGGACCGTGTCCTATGATCATCGGACCATGTCCGATGGAGTTCGTCTTTTGAATCTTGTATTGCGCGCGCTCGGCCCGGACATGGTCCGGAGGGTTGCTGAGTATGTCCGACTGCATCTTCGTGCGTCTTTGGACGGTGTCCGGTCATCACCGGACTAGGTTCGGTGATCGTTTGCGCCGTGGTCTTTTTAGGGAAGGGGTTCCTCTGGACGAGGTCCAATCGGCCCCGAACCTAGGGTTTAGTCTCCACCGGAGTTTTTTTTTTTTTTTTTTCTGGATTTGGTTTTTCGGTCGCTGTCCGAAGGCTTCGGACTAGTGTTTTGTTGCTTCACCGGCCTATGTTCGGTGGCCGCCGAACAGTGTCCGACGGAGTCGCAACGGCTATTTTTTGTCCCCAATGACTAGTCCTCGGGTTAGGGGCTTATAAATAGAGGGTTGTACCCTGAGTTTTGTAGGTTGTTGGCCCTAGGATGAGTTTCTAAGTGTGAGGGGTTGTGCAAGAGTGTGAGGAGGGTGTGAGAGGAGCTTCTATGTGTTAGGACTGCCCTAATGAGAGGGAGAGCACCGTCATTGTGCGATCAGGTGAATCCCAAGTGAGAGGAGTGAGTGGCCAAGTGTGGCTTGTGTGCATCACTCTTGTGCTTTAATCCGGTGTGATCAAACGGTTTCGGGCTTGTTACTCTTGGTGCTTGCCGGCCGGCACCTAGACGGCGTGCAGGCGTCGTGCACCGGTGATCTTCTCGACGGAGGTTGTGAGAAGGCCCGGGCGAATCGTGTGCGTGGCGTCGATGATTGCCATCTCCGGAGTGGAGGAAATAGCAACCACTATTGGAGTGGAGGCTGTTGGCTCGAGAGGGAGTCGGTCCTTGCGAGGATCAAACCTCAACGTGGATTAGGGTAGACCGGCAAGTCTCCGATACCACGGGAAAAAAAATCTTTGTATCACTTGTGGTTTGCTTCTTGTGCTTGATTGCATATCTTATTTGATTAATTGTATTTGCTTCACCTAGCCATAGAATTGTCATCACCTAGGTTAATCACTTGTGTTCAAACATTAGCATGTCGCTTCCGCATTTATCTAGATTTTGGACACAAGTATATAACTTGATAATCATGTGTAAAATTTGAAAAGCCCAATTCACCCCCCTCTTGGGCATCTGGGTCCTTACAAAATGTTGCAATGCTCTAAATCAAAAGTACTGCAATAATTTGTTTTAATTACTACAATATTTTGGTTCAATATACTGCAACATTTGATTTAACATACCACAACATTTGGGTTAACATACTGCAACATCATTCAATTTAGTGTAATATTTGGTTTAAAACACTGCTGTAATATTTTTTGTGCAACATTTAGTTTAAAATACTGTAACATTTGTTCCCACATGCCATTGCTCTACAATATTTTTGTTTTGTTTTTTTTTTGTTTCAATATGTGCGCCACCGAAAACAATGAAGAACAAGCATACTGTGGCAGCGGCTCGTGTGGCATGCAAGATGCAACATGGTGTTGATGCGCCTCTCCAATCCGAGTCCGCCGCCATCGCCGCTTCTCCTGCCCGTATGATCGTCTCTCGTGCGGACATGCTGCGCAATGGGTGCGGACTTTGCCGGCTGCATCTGCATGCCCTAAGCGGATTGAGTTCATACGGCCGATTACTGTGTACGAGCGGAGCCAGATCAGATCAGAACAATAAATCAAATGTACACATTCAAGCAACCAAACAGGTGCCGAGCCTGAACAGGCCAAAGTTGGGCAGCCAAGCAGCCTCTTTATTGGAACAGCGCCGCGTCAGGCTCCGAACGATAGCAAGAACGAGCCAACTATAAAGTTGCCTAGTCGTTTCCAAATTGAAATTAATTGTAAATGCTGCATGAAACGAACAGATTCTTGCTAGCATATCTACGCGTACTGCTAATATAGATGGCCAAATGAGCCGGGTTAAATGGATCAGCACGAGGCACGATATTTTGGCCCGGCCCGAAGCGCGGCACGACATGGTGAAAATCAGGCCCGGGCCGGCTAGGCCCAACTAGGCGTGCCGTGCCTAGGCCGAAGGCTATAGGCACGCCGGGCCGGCTCAGCACGGCATGATTAATTTTTTTAGTTTTTATTTATTATATGTATGTATATTAGATTGTTTAGGACTAAATAAATACAAACCAACACACGTCCTGTTGGCCAAAAGGAGGGCGCTAGTACTCTTCTCCCTAGAGAGGCCGCGGGATCGATCCCTAGGAGAAGCAGCAGCGCAACATTTTTTTGTCTTCCTCAACCTCTCCTCACCGCTCAGCCCAATATGGCCTATGTAGGCCTGCCGTGCCTCGAAGTCTCGGACCGGCCCGACACAGCTTGGCAGGCCATCGTGGCCTCGGCCCGGCATGGCCCGTTTCCTAGCCGTGGCTAACCAGGCCGTGCCACCACTGAGCTACTAAGGAACAAGGGGGGATTCGACCTCCTAGAGTTCAACTCCCGCTCTCAACCCATGAACAATATGAGTCCGAAGCTTCTTTTGTAACTCCCAGGCCGTCCGTTTGGCCATCTATAACAGCTGAGGAAGGGGACACTGACATGTGGGCCCCTAATGCACGGAGGCCCACATGACAGTGGCATCCATATCTCAGTCAGGCGGCCAGCCATGAACCATCCACACTGTAGCTGTAGCTGCAATTAAGTAGTGGCAAAGATGAAACACTGGACCGGGGTAAATTGCATTGCAACGGTACAACGGCACGGTGCGGGATGAATTGAAGACTTGAACTCCATAATAAACTGTGGTGGGGCACGAGTAGAAACATAAAATCCACAGAGTAACACCAGAACACTGCTCCACATTTACAAACTTGTTCAATAACATTTAACGGGTTAAATACTTGCTAGACAGTGAGAACAGAACAAGGACACCAGCACATCTACGCCAATTCCTTTCTTCGCCGTTTGCGTCGACAACGCATCAGATATTGTTCATCAAGTAGACTGGCATACCAGTACGGCTTGGGCACAGGCCATCTGTGAAGTTTTTTAAAAATGTAAGTCATTGAATAAATACATGCTAAAATTAGTTGCAACCAATTAGTAATTTAGCATTGAGACGTAACAGAAAGAAAACCTGTTTGGCTTGCAATCACCAGTAAGTTCAGCCGGGCCAGCCCCAGCAGACACACCATCGAGCGCCCTTAAATAAAATAAAAACACACCAGATGAGTTTTTTTCTAAGCAAAACACAACATACTAGTCTGAACATCCAAAATAACTGAATTAGCTCAAACAGAGCATTTGGTGACCAGCCCTCTTTAACATCTAAACACCACAAAGGGGGTTGTCTGTCCTAGCAGGTTAAGCTACAGGATAAGGGCAGACCAAATGGGGTCAAGCATCAGAAATGGTTTAGCAAGCCAGCTCAGGTAGGAGAGGATAAAGAAGGGAAATAATGATAAGTGGGCCAGGGCAGCTGTTTCGTGTACACCTCGTAACTTGATTTTAATAGAACTTGAACCTGCTGTCCTTAAAATGTTCACAGAATTCCTACACAGGCAAGTGCACTTCCATAACCCTGAATACTATAAAACACACATGGCAATCACTTGCATACCATACAGCTTTATTTAACTGCTAAAATACATACCCTTCTCCATCAAAATGCGCTAAGACTTGAAGAATTTTATTCCTTGGCAGGAAAGGAGTTTCTTGTTCGTCATAAAAGTTCATGCCAACAAAGCTCCCATCAACATCAACAAGTGGTCCTCCGATCCCAGCCTATAGTACAAAA
Organism: Raddia distichophylla; assembly: GCA_005191435.1. Taxonomy (NCBI): domain Eukaryota; kingdom Viridiplantae; phylum Streptophyta; class Magnoliopsida; order Poales; family Poaceae; genus Raddia; species Raddia distichophylla. Next base: position 459,256 of record SPJY01003379.1, read on the forward strand.
TAAAGTGCCAATGAATCAAGGTTCCATGGAGTTGTAGTTTGTAATGCCTTAAAGACAGTTTAGAAGATGTATATCGATAGGATAAGCTAACTTATATTATGATGGAACTAGTAATACCACCATGTCAAAAATGGCTAGATATTTCATTTTGAATTATTCTTTTAAATAGTTGCTTACTTCTTCTATTTCATCATTTGTGCCAATGATGTTCAAATCATCCACGTATACCAAAATTATATAAAAAAAACATCTTGTGATCGTTGTATAAAGACGCATGGATAATCTTCGTTGTTCACATAGCCTTTCTTTCATAAATATTCGCTTAAGTGATTAAACCACATTCGCCCTGACTGCTTTAATCCATATAAGGACTTTTGTAATTTTACACTGAATAATTGCTTGCATTTTTCTTTCGGAGTTGGTATGTCGTCAGGTACATTCATATATAAATCTGAATCTATGTTACCATAAAGGTATGCTGTTATAACATCGATTAATTTTATATTTAGATTCATGTTGACTGCCATTGATATGAGATATCTAATGGCGATAATGCTTATGACTGTGGAATAGGTTTCATCATTGTCAATGTCAGGATGTTGAGTGAAATCTTACACAAGTGCACAACCAACCTTGCTTTGCAACGTACCCCTTTATTTTTTTTAAATTTCTCTTGCATGCGATGGAGCGCGATGCATGTGATTGCGAACGCAGCTAGCATACACCTGCAGTTAGCCGATGCTGCACATGGGGGACGTGTAGGAGCGGCTATCGCATGCAAGCCACATGGCACTATGGCAATTGCCATCCTATGCGTGTGCGTGTGCATGCACAATACTAGTACGTGCGAATATATAATGCACAATGTGAATCTGCTCAATGGAGCATTGCTAATTACGCTTATGGCTGCCATGAGCAGCGATGCTGTGCGGTGGCGACCAGACTGACCAGATGTGCAGATTCGGTTAGCGATGATCGGGCTCACGGTTCTACCGATCGTGCCAGATCGGCCCTCGGCTTTTCAGATGCAAGAACCCTTTTGATATGCTAAAATTGATGTGCAAAAAACAATTGTTGGAATTCACGAATTCAGATGCAAAACGATACCTTTGATGTTGTTTGAACGAATTGCTTAGGGATTAGAACGATTATCGTGTAGGACAAATCGACGAATCCTAGCTTCACCTGCGAGAAGGTGATTCGATGTCGTTCGCCCTGCTTGCGATTCGGCCTTGAGAGCTTCATGCTGATAACGTAATGTGCAACATTGCTACCAGGTGTAGTCCAAGGTTTCAATTATACGCAAGCGGCAGGCCATCGTGCCGTGCCTGGGCCTTGGCCTCGGCCTATGCCGGACCACCCATTTGGCCATCTATAACAGCTAAGGAGGAAGGGGACACTGACATGTGGGCCCCTAATGCACGGAGGCCCACATGGCAGTGGCATCCATATCTCAGTTAGGCGGCCAGCCATGAACCATCCACACTGTAGCTGTAGCTGCAATTAAGTAGTGGCAAAGATGAAACACTGGACCGGGGTAAATTGCATTGCAACGGTACAACGGCACGGTGCGGGATGAATTGAAGACTTGAACTCCATAATAAACTGTGGTGGGGCACGAGTAGAAACATAAAATCCACAGAGTAACACCAAAACACTGCTCCACATTTACAAACTTGTTCAATAACATTCAACGGGTTAAATACTTGCTAGACAGTGAGAACAGAACAAGGACACCAGCACATCTACGCCAATTCCTTTCTTCGCCGTTTGCGTCGACAACGCATCAGATATTGTTCATCAAGTAGACTGGCATACCAGTACGGCTTGGGCACAGGCCATCTGTGAAGTTTTTTAAAAATGTAAGTCATTGAATAAATACATGCTAAAATTAGTTGCAACCAATTAGTAATTTAGCATTGAGACGTAACAGAAAGAAAACCTGTTTGGCTTGCAATCACCAGTAAGTTCAGCCGGGCCAGCCCCAGCAGACACACCATCGAGCGCCCTTAAATAAAATAAAAACACACCAGATGAGTTTTTTTCTAAGCAAAACACAACATACTAGTCTGAACATCCAAAATAACTGAATTAGCTCAAACAGAGCATTTGGTGACCAGCCCTCTTTAACATCTAAACACCACAAAGGGGGTTGTCTGTCCTAGCAGGTTAAGCTACAGGATAAGGGCAGACCAAATGGGGTCAAGCATCAGAAATGGTTTAGCAAGCCAGCTCAGGTAGGAGAGGATAAAGAAGGGAAATAATGATAAGTGGGCCAGGGCAGCTGTTTCGTGTACACCTCGTAACTTGATTTTAATAGAACTTGAACCTGCTGTCCTTAAAATGTTCACAGAATTCCTACACAGGCAAGTGCACTTCCATAACCCTGAATACTATAAAAACACATGGCAATCACTTGCATACCATACAGCTTTATTTAACTGCTAAAATACATACCCTTCTCCATCAAAATGCGCTAAGACTTGAAGAATTTTATTCCTTGGCAGGAAAGGAGTTTCTTGCTCGTCATAAAAGTTCATGCCAACAAAGCTCCCATCAACATCAACAAGTGGTCCTCCGATCCCAGCCTATAGTACAAAATAAAGTGCCAATGAATCAAGGTTCCATGGAGTTGTAGTTTGTAATGCCTTAAAGACAGTTTAGAAGATGTATATCGATAGGATAAGCTAACTTATATTATGATGGAACTAGTAATACCACCATGTCAAAAATGGCAAGAGAAAATCACCAGTGTACCTTCTTGATTTTACAAGTGGATAGCATAAGGTCTTTGCAATCAAATCCGCTAAAGTTGGTAGTCACTTCCCCACTTGTGGCCATTAGAATTCCATCATCAAAGATACGCCCTATAGCTATTACCTTATTTGATTCGGACTGCACTTGATCAAGGATATTTGCTGGACAAATAGCATGGAAACCCTGGACACTGACAATAGCAATATTGTAATTCAAGTTGTAATAAGTCAATGTCCCTTTGGCACGTTGATTTGGCGGGAGAAACACCTCAATCTGCAACAATAAAGTGAGACTCAACCATTATTTGAAAGAAAAGACCAAGAAAAAGGGGTACACGATTATTAGTAGCACTAACCCTCAAGTTATCATCAATGTTGTTTTCGCCATCACAAGTTCTAACTAAACTAGCTGAAGTCAGAATTCGGGTGCATCCATTCCACTGTATAAGCAAGCCCGTGCAAGCAAAAAATCTCATGTTTCCTGCGCATCATAATTTCGATCATTAGTATGTGAAGATCAAATACTAGTATGAAAATGTATGAGCACATAACTGTAAAATCACCATTGAATGAAGCAAGTGAAACAACACTTTGGGATATATTTGTAGCAACAGTTTTATCAAGTTTGCGCCAGATAACTTCCCTAGAACAACGTAAGAAGAAATTGGCACCTTTCCAAATATCACCAAAATACTCCTCAAAAGTGTTATGCAAATACCCTTCGCCTGGTTAAATAAACAAGTCCAGAAGTTAGTGCTAAAATAGCTATAAAAAAGCACCAAGGAAAAGTCAGTAAAATCAAAATCAATGCCTCACATTCGATCATAGCTAACGATGGTCTGGGATAGCCCATGGAGTCTAGCCACTCAAAGCGTGCCATTTGTCCTGATGCAATAAGTTGATCAATGTTAGTACTTAGATGATAACTATGGCAAGTAACATCTACACAATATTCTGCACATAACAATCAATTGGCAATGTGCAGAAATGATGATTTTGATGATAGTTCACACCTGAAGGGACTACACTTGATACACCTGGTATACTGTCAGGAGGTGAGAAAACTTCCTGGTTGCCCCCTTGCTTATTTCCAGCACTGCAACAGAACATAGTATGAGCCATTACAATAAACACAGAAGTACTAGCCTAAAAGCAAAATGGCCATGCCAATGCATGAACTGAATCATACAAGAGGAACAAGGTATGAAAGAAGACTTGGAAGTCACATGCTTATAAATATTCAACAAGAGAAGATTGAGCAGATCCAGACGTCACAAGTATTGAGTTACAATGTCCACATTTTAGCCTGGATGAAAATTTTTAACTCTTCTCATTTAGACAAATATAGTACCTATGAACCTCATTTAGACAAATATAGTACCTATGATCCTCATTTAGACAAATATTTTAGCTTCAACATTGAAGCAAAAAGCATTAAATTATCAATGTGACAAGTGGTGGTGGCGCAAGTATCCTGGTAGAGGCAGCAAGAATCAATTTGGTGGTGGCGCAAGTATCCACCAGGTAGAGGCAGCAAGAATCAATTTGTGATCAAAGGAGAGGCATTAACAAAAGCAAAGCAACTACAAATGACAAAAGGTTACACAAAGACCAAACAGCAAATGAACCAGATTACTGCTTCTCACAAGTCTCCAAAGCTGTCAGTACCCAAAATGGCTTATATTACAATGAAAGAGTGGAACAAGAGTGAGTTTTAAACAAATCTAGATAGAACATTTGGGGTAGATATATCTCATCGAGGCCTAGAAGACATACCCAAGTATCTGAAATTGCCTCAAGCGTTGAAGAATTGAACTCCATGGTAGGAACCAGGTCTTTTCCATATCATAAGAAAGGCTCATCCCAACAAAGTTCCCATCAAGATCAATAAGCGGGCCCCCAAGTGCAGCCTAGAACAAAAGTCAAGTGACAAGAGTTACATAGGAAAAATGTCATTTTTATTTCAGTGCATGCAGTGATACATTAGACTGCTAAATATCATGATGCAATTATTTGTTTCAAGTTTCCATCACACCAAGAAGTAAGAAACAAATCAGTGTACCTTAGTGATTTTACAAGTACAGACCATACGATGTTCATGATCAACTCCACTCAAACCATCAATCAGCATCCCGCTTGTGGCCATCAAACTGCCAGACTTCAAGGCGCAAACAGCAGCCACTGCCCTACTTTGATGCCCAGATTGGACCTGATCAAGATGTACTGGACGGAGACCAAGGAGGACCGTGGCTGGGTACATGGATGTGACAACAGCAATATCTCGATCATATAGTCCCAAATGCCCTTCGGCAGTTTTATTACCGGGAAGGCACACTTTAACCTACAGTGATTAAAGTAGTAATACAACACAAAATGATCAAACAAAACTATGCTGAAATTATCAGAATGGCACAACAAAAGAAAAATGGAAAAACAATGATTAGCAGCACCAACCTTTAAGTTATCATTTCTATTTCTTGCATCATTAAAGGCTTTAACCAAACACGCTGAAGTCAGAAATATTGTTGAGTGTAGGTCGCGTGGTATGTGTATGTGCGCTATAGTTATGCCTGTGCATGAAAATATCATTGTATTTCCTACACAAGATCATGATTCCAGTCATTAATTAATGATTAAATACAAATTTGGAAATTTTCACAAGGATATAACAGCATAATCACCATCGAACAAAGCAAGCGAGACAACACTTCGGCACAAATTCGAAGCAACTTCTCTAACGAGTACACTCCAGACACCTTGATTAGAATTATATAGGCTGCCAAATTGCTCTTCGAAAGTACTGCCCAAATGCAAGACACCTAATAAAAGAACATGGTACAACACAATTGTGAGTGCTTTATTAAAGAAATGTGTGTAAGAAACGGAAGAACCAGTAACTTGAAATCAATGGCTCACTTTTCTCCCTTCCACTTTTGCAAGCTTTTTGTCTCTTATTCAAGTTTCGTGTGCGATCATTGCCCGTCTTATTTTTCCACATCTCTCCATCCGTAAAGCAGAATTTTTCCCACATGTCTTCATCCCTAAAACAGAAAGTAAATGCAAATGTTGTGTCACAACCAATAGAGCAAGGATGTGAAAACAATCACATTCCCAATGGAGGACTGCTCATACAAGCTCCATGTCAAAGCTGATGGTGTTTTTTTTAAATATGATCAAGTTCTAGCATGTGTTCGGGCGCATGCATGTGCGTGCGTGTGGGTGTGGTGCAGTGTTTGTGTGCGCCTTTCTTGTACCCTCTTTAAAAAAAAGATCAAGTGAAAAAACCACAACAATATGCCAAAGGCTGTATTTTACACCAAGTACATATGACCAACATGAAAGGATATGCTTTTGAGTTACAATTCAAGCAGAAACCCACCCCAATTAGATGTGTAAAGTTGACACTCCAAACATTCAAACTGACCAAAACCTTTGCAGTAAAGTAAGCTAGATTCGTGAAAATAATAAACTTTTTTAATGTGAGCAATGGAAACAGCAAAGCAAGAGGTACAAACAACCGAACTAAAACTCAGCGATGTGTATGTCTGGAGAAAGCTCACGTGTAATATGTACAACCCCAAACCTTCCATTTCAGTATGGCTAACCCAGCGGTCTAATGAAGCAAGCCAACTATCCTCCAGAAGATGCTATCCGAGTTTTGATTGAAAATAATCGGTAATCGCAACCAGAGATTAATTTGGAACTAATCCCTCTTTTAGAACCATGCTTCTAGATCGTGAGCAAGATTATCTAATTGCCCATCCCCACAAGAAACCCCGATTCGTCAACATAATTGGCCTGTTAAACAAGTATAGAACGAACTAATAATTCTGCAATATTTAATTCTGAAAGGCTACATGGTTCCGGAGAAGGAGCTCACCATGATTTCGTGGCGGCGACAGGTCGAGATTGGAAGGGACCAAATAGCTGAAGCTTCTCCGTCACTGTAACTTTCCCAAAATTAACTAAATCAGGACTCTTATTTGTAAAAAAGGCACAAGAATTTTTTTTGGGGGTTTCGGTCGAATTTCTCACCGCTGGATGGCCTCGAAGATTCGAGCGGCGCCGCCTCCATGTTTGTCTCGGCACAGAGCGAGTGCGATTCAGAAGGTGGGGCGGAGGTGGAGGAGGCAAAAGCAGCGGCGGCGAAGGTAGCATCGGCTGAGGCGGTGGGAGTCGCCGGCGCCGGAGAAGCGGCGCACAGGAGGGTTAAACTCCTAGGGTTGGCCGCCGGGACAATGGGTGCTCTTAAGAAGGATGGATACGATTCCGCGCCACATGGACCATACGGAGTAGTATATCAGAAGAAATACGAGGAGGGGATATATATACTCGTAATAGTAACCCTTTACGACTCGCATACGGATACGGGTGTATGAACACGTGCCTCTCTGTTAAGCAAGGTTCCAGAAATCGGTAATCGCTAGTCGGTCGGTGGTCCAGGGGCTAGGGATTAATCGGTTAGTCGGGGATTAATCGGAATTAATCGGTGGCCATTAATCGGTAGTGTAGAGTACATTATTCTTATAAATCTACACATGTTGACAAAAAAGATGAGACATTCATCTATTTTAATTGTACTATTGTAGTGTTTCAAACGCAAGGGTCATAATGTATTCATACAAGTATACAACATGAAATAGTACATGCGTCACAAGTTCACAATAAACACCGACATAGCACATCACGGGTCACGGTGGCGACGACGCACGGCCTACACATGCCCCTCAACAATGCCTATAGCAAAGTAACGACATCGGAGTCGTAATCGTTGAATTCGACTAAAAAGCCAGAAATCGAGACTTCTCTCGAGATTGGCATTTTAACACCCTTTTGCCACTTAGTTGTTGCAAGGCTTTGCCACCATAGGAGCACGTATAACCGTCATTGAAACCAACATTTAGATTTGGTTGCATCTGTTCATTGCCAACTACACCCGCATTAGATCTGGTGACCTTGGCCGGAAAGACGACACACCCACAAAGGACGCCTACTGAAGCTTCATGGATCTATCACGACCTCAGGCACAAGGATTCATCACGCCTCCATGGATGAAACATGTCCAGTGGAAGAGCAAAATCAACCATACGAAGACTCCCAATCATGAAGCTCCTCATTGGCGATCAACCAGCTAGATCTAGATCTGGATTTAAGGTATTGTGCTTGGGAGATTAGAAGAGGATTGAGAGGGGAAGGAAAAAGAGGTAGGTTATAACTCAATCCCCGACACTTTACGTTCATATAAACTAAATGCAAGTTGTGGGTGGATGAGTTGAATGGACTAGCTATTCCCAATGGAGTCTCTTAGGTACATTACACTTCTACACAAAATGGTCAATGAGTTGTTATAATAGCTCAATGTCGAGAGGACAACACATAAAAGCCCTCCATCAGCTGCGACAAGCCATGTCCTCGATAGTGCGCTAAAAATCCTCCTTGTCAAGATCTAACCCACTTGTGCTGACGTTACTAACCGAGGGATCCAACTCAAATGGATACAACCCACATTACCAGAGTTACGAGCCAAACACAATGTGCAACATCCTAAGCCAAAGCTATGAATGCCGCTAAACATTGATTTCGTAACAAACACAACCATGTTCTGCAAACCATCTTTCCTATGCATTAAAAAGATGTGCATGCGATGTGATTTTTTAATATTTATATCATGTACATGTCAACCATTTATATCTCTGTTGGTGTATCATTTTTTATGTTTTGATCCAATAGCGTGTCACTGAGGGAAATAATCTTCAATAAAAATATGATAAATAAAATTACTAAACACTTCATATATAATATTAAATATGACAGTACACGTAAGATTATACATAGCATCGTATTACACATGACATGGAAACGATACTAAAATGACACAAAATACATGAGAGTTAATTGCAACGCATAACCTACTACATGTAGCCTCTTCTCCTATGCTCCACAAGTGCTTCCCTAGAACGACACTCCCTGTCACATTTTCAACCTATTCACTCCACCTCTTTGCATCAACCTTAATTCTTATGTCTACACTAGCTCATCCGCCTCCTCCATATGTCTCTACTCAAGGTGTTGCTCCTCCATACCAACCTCCATCAAATTTATATCTGTTTATTTTAAAAATATATTAATATTTCATCAGAGATTTGCAATATGTGTAATGATATACCTATAAACTAAATAGACATGTCAATAAAACATTATCTAGCATTGTTTAGTTGCATTGCAAACATATCTTTAACATATAGACAACGACATAATGTTTCAATTTAACATCAATAATGTTTTCTTATATAAATCATCACTTAGAAAGGATAAAGTTACAAATTATTACCATCTTATGGTCCACTTCCAGAATACATCAAAGTCCTTGTTGATTTAGATATTGCACATAGTCTTCAATATGCTGCGCATAAAAAAGATAAAACAAATTAGAGAAATTAATAAAATACTTTATTGAAACCAATATGAGACACATCTTACCTCAAATCCAACATTTTGCAATATGTAGGCCACGGTTCGTGCATGCAACGTAGCTGAAGAATCAAAACACACTCCAATAAAATGTCCTTTTTTGTTGAATACAGGTGATCCGTAGTGAGCATTTTCATCGGAAGTACAATCATGAATGAAAGTTTCTGTACTTGCATAGCTTCTTATAAACAAAAAGGCAAAAAATACTATTAGTATTATCAAAACAAAAAATGTTAGATCGATAGATGGTAGATAAAAAAACTTACATGACGGAACCTGGAGATAACCGGTATGGTGTAGGATAATCAGGGAAAATGAAGGTCCAAACTTCATCACACATTGAAATAGTTTCTTCACCAAATTGAACTAGTTCTATCATATCACCATCATGTGCCACCAAAATATTAAATACAACAAAACCTTTACTTACTTCCACCGAGGTTTTCTCAACCTCATATTCAAATGCCCCAGAATTGTTTGGAAACTGCACTTTAAATTTCATGTTGGTACTGGCTGCAATACATGTGGCATTCGCTAATATATGACAGTACGTCCCATTGAATGCAATGATAATACCAGGAACAAGTACAATGTCATTATCTTCTCCTTTGGAAGCTATGTCGACAAATATTCGAACAATGGACCTTCCAATCTTTTCGTAGAGCTCCTGAAAAACACAAAATATCAAGGTAATGTTGTCAATAAAAGAGTTGACTTTTTTAGAAAAGAAAAGAAAAGGTATCCAACTATTAGTTGTGTGCACAATGAACGCATAATGAAGAAAGAAGAGGAGGACTAATAAGGCTTGCACATTTGGTTTTAGATAGGTAAAGTATGCATGGAAGTCAAATTTATAATGGTGTTCCTAGGAAAAGTAGGTTGCAAATTTTTTTGATAAAATGAAGTTTTTAATTGATATCTTTCATTTTCTATTATGGCGGCTTCATTATACAAGGTGGAGAGGATGGGAAATATTATGTTCTTCTTAAAATTTTCTGACTATTCCGTAGAAAATCATAAAACCATGCATAAAGAAATGACTTCTAAAATCAAGAGAAATTGATAGATAGACTAACATGATCCATGACAAAAACACGTGAAGCAGCCAACAATAGACGTGTTGCAAATTAGGATGGGCCAAATGCCAAGTAGATCTCCAAGAGGACGTACACACTAGATTACATATAACTAGCAAGTGACTTTATGAAAGCTTGAACAAGATTATACAAGATATTACACTTCTTCTCGTGTCTAGCATATCATGAGAACGTATTACTATATAGTAATGCATAGCCATTGGATTGGTGCTAAGAGGCGACTGTCCAAACCCTTCAACTACAAATATCTTCTCTTTAGAATTGTTCTCTCAAAATATTAAGTTTCTAGATTATTTGTCCTTAATATCTAATTTCTAGACATATCTATTTTCACCATGAAGCAAGCCAAGATAATTTATTTTAGATATTTCCTATGCTATTATTGTTGATGTGCTAGCAAGAGAACACGTAAAAACTATTGCCTCTAGTGAAAGTAGGGTTATCTTATCTTCCATACAAAGTTAAATACTTAAATGTAAGAAGATAAAAAAAAATACGGCGAGAAGAATGACACCTAGAACTAAGGGATCAAATTGTGGTTGGGAATGGTCTCACAAGAAGGCAGCACAACATAAGCAACTATCCCTACGAATGAATGTGGGACAATAGTATGAATTCATCTGTTACAATAGTAACTGTGCGCCTATTTATAAGGTGATTTTGCAAGAGTGGAAGCTGCAATCCCCTATTTAGACAATGTATTTACTGAGCTTATTTTCTTATTTTAACATTTTATCTTAACTTTCCGTCCCTTAGTCATCTTAACTTTTTATTTCTTAGTCAATATATTCACACTTGCATGCATCACACGAATCTCCTAGTTAAAGATAAGATGTTAAGATAAGCTCGAAAGAACCCCCTTAAGATGACTCTTACTTTTGACTACTTGGTACACCTGCCAGACTGGTGTTTTTAAGGGTTGAAGATTTCATTCATCCAAACCCTTTTACAAATAGATCCCTTACAAAGCATAATATAAGCATGATAGACTTACAGGACCAAGTTGCAAAAAAAAAAGCCTCAGTCGCCATCTGTCTACAGTGCGGCCGGCGCCACCGTGATTTCCTTTACCTCCTGCCAGTGCCCCTCCGGGGCATATAAGAAAAGATCAAAACCAAAAGTAGTCATGGAAGCATTCATACCCATCTTTGGAACAATGAAGGTAGAAGAAATTGAACCACCACCGCCAAACATCTCTATCATCTACCATGTATTCATCACTATCGGATTTTGATAATGCACAACCTATAGATGTTCAAACGAGCTGCCCGACCAGGCACGACACGGGCCTGATAGGGCAAGGCCCTATTAGGCCGGCACGTCACGGTTAAATATTCGGGCCGTGCCGTGCCGGCCCACGGGCTCAACTAGAGGCCCAGGCACGGCACTATAGCCCATTAATCGTGCTGTGCCGGCCCGGTCAGCCTGGCAAGCACGGCGGGCCGTGCCGACCCGTTAGCTCGGCAGAACATCAGCAGTTCAGCACACAGATTGACATTACAATTTATGGCAGAATTCAAAGTTCACAATTGACATTACAGCAGAATTCAAAGTTCACAATTCAAAGCTCACAGCCACACTGCCACTGTGCCATAGCCTGATAGGCTCACAGCACAGAAGTACATAACACACATGAGTATACATGACAAATACTGAAATACCAAAGTTCATAGATTATTTTGAGCTGTTAATATAAATGTTTGTGTTGGAAAAACAGGACGTAGATACTAGATCTGAATGACACCGGAGGCACGATGTTTGGTAACGCAGTTCAGCTCTCAGCCTACATCTGCGGGCAATGATTATGGACGCTCCTCCCCAACAAAGTAGCCGGCTGCCGTGGGTCGTGGCCACAAGCCGGCCACGACCTCCTGCAAGCCTAAGCCGCTACATGGTTGTTATTATGGTTACACCAGGGTCGCCTTCCTTTATATAGTGGAGGCTAGGCAAGAGTTCGATTCCTACTCTAACCTACCCTATATTTTACAACACAGAGTCCATGTAACCTACTCGTACACATATTCGACACCAACTTCTAACAGTTTGGCTACCTCGTTAAAAACCTTTCTCGGTAAAAACTCATACCTCATGAGAAAACCCTAGAAAGAAAAAAGAGTACAACCCAGCTCTTGCCTCATGATCATACTACTACTACCCTCAAGGTCTTTGTTAAATAATTAAATTACACACTGGCAGTGGCTAGATCAGCCTCTTCATCAAGGTACAAGTTCATAAAAGCGTCTTCGAGGTCTTTGTTCTCCACGTTGTGCTGCATGCGGGCTTCACCTTGCTCCTAATCCATCAGGTAGGACAACATCTCCACCATTTCACTCGTCGAACGACATCGTCGCTCCTCGATCACCCTGCCAGTAAGACTAAACGTAGATTCTGAAGAGATTGTGGAAACAGGAACTATCATCACATCTTTAGCTAATATAGAAAGAACAGGATAAGTAAGTTTGTGGTCATGCCACTAATTCAAAATGTTGAAGTCGTCGTCGTAGTGGGTGACGGTGTCGCTGTCGAGGTACGATGATAACTTAGAAACAGATGTTGCAACTCCAAACCCAGAAACAGAAGGAGATGCATCAGATGGTGTTCTCCTTGGCAATGCAGTAGATGCACTATCCCCAGGACCCCTTAAACCTGCATCAGATCCCCAAAAATTTCCCCAAGCCATTTTCTTCTTACCAGTATCTGCAGCTGCTAGTTGTGATGGTCTCTGCAAGCGAACCGCATCAAACTTGGTCTCATACTTTGAAAAGGTGTTAGATATTTCAGCTTTGACCTCATTTAAGTAAATAGAGTAATCTGTACTAGTAAGCTGAGATAGAAGCTAAAGAACATTGTTAAAACCTCTCATCTTAGCTCTAGAATCTAAAATATATGCAAAGGCATATAGCATAGGTATAGTTCTCCAATATTTAAGAAATTTAGATTCATAGGAACAACTACAGTTCTTAACAAAGCATCCTTCTCATATGTGTTCAGATGTCCAACAATCTCAAGAATATGATGAAGATCAATGGAGATGTGGGATAATAAACACCAGACAGAGCAACAGTAGAATCATAGAACAGTTGTAGGAATTCTCAAATTTTTTCACCAACATACCAGTGTGCATCCGTGAGTAGTGTCTGGCCCTCATTCTGGTGATAGTGAGTATGGATAAAAACTGAAAATGTGCTCTTATATGGTATGAGATGGTTAAACATGAGATAAGTGGAGTTCCATGTCACATCCATGTCCAAACCAAACTTGCGAGGGCGTACCCCCATAGTAACACAATAGCTTTTGTATGCAGCAATGCGTTGGTTAGAAGAGTTCAAGAAAGAAATAGCAGTTCTGAAAGCCTCAACATAAGGCTTTAGTCTTTTCAATTCAGACTTAACTATGAGATTAATGATGTGGCAAGCACAACGTTGATGCAGGAAAACAGAGCCAACATAACCAGAAAACATGGGATTTAGGATGTCCATGGCAGTAGAGTTCGCAGAATCATTGTCCAGTGTAACTGAGAAAATTTTATCAGTTAAGTGCATGAAAGATGAAATAGTTTTGCGGTAAAGTTCTTACCCTTGGCATGAGGAAATAATCATTGTCATTGGTACCATACTCATCGACCGTGATTTCGTTTTGCGCCTGTGTGGCAGCAAATTGATCCGCTAATCGTGAATCATGATCATGATCGGGTAAAGATGAGCATGGGCGACGACGTCCCTTGCCAGCAGTTTTCTTCAAATTCCTGCGTCTACCCGTAGCAGGCCCGGTTGATGGTGCTGTTTCAGATTCGAGTACAAGGATATTTGAATCAGTAGACTCTTGATTAGGCGAGCGATGAGCATGTCGTGCCGTTGCTTGATCATCTGTCTGTTGACTGGGAACTTCATGTCGATCCCATCTGGAACGTATCCTTGCCATTGCAGAAAAGGAGATGAGCTTCCCTAATCTCACGTGTGAAGAAAGAAAAGAAGAAACTTGTACTCTATGGGAAGAAAGAAGATACGTGGCTGGCTATTGTATTTAAAGCAAAGAGAGTTTGTTTCCTCTAATAAGGATAGTAAGAGATAGAATCCGATTGGTACACGGAGTAGATGCGATCAGATGAAGAAAAAGGTCAGTAATACGTTTTTATGTCGACTAAGTTTTTTTTCGCTAAAATTGGTTCAAATTTACTTCGTATTTAAAAAGATTTTAGCGAGGGGCATTTGTTTGACGTAAATTTCGCGCTAATGCTGATAATTTATTTATCGCATTTTTGAATATTTAATCGAGAGATAATTATCAACAATTGTGCAGCAATTTGTTATTATTATTGTTTTTTTCGCACTAACCAATATGCAACACACGGAGCCGAACAAAATTCAGGGCCGATCCTATTTTCGGGCTAGGTACGAGTCTATAAGTATCCTTTTTTTTTTGAGATGGTACAACACAGACGCACACAACTCACTCCACACGCACACGCACACCACAACACCACACACACACCCGTGCGCGTCCAGTACACACGCAGAACCAGATGAGAGGCCCTACACCTCCGTACGCGGGCACGCGTAGTCCCACTGAACGCGCACGCGTGTGTCTCCGGGACCTAATCCCGGAGTGTACCGGCCTCGGGATTAAATCCCGAAAAATGCGAGGCAACGAGCTGAGCCAAGGCTCGAACTCGCGCCGGCAGCAGGCACTACGGCGCTGCTGACCACCCGAGCACAGCTCGGTCCGCAGTCTATAAGTATCCTCCTCATCTACGTAGAGAGGAGGCCTTTTTCTCTGCAGGTATCCCTCGTGCAGCCGGCGGTGGCAAGCGAGTAGGGTCTTCTCTAGGACGTTTTTTCCTTCCCCTGCAGGTTGAACACGGAGGGAGGGGCTCGGCATCGGACTTTCTTCTCTGCAAGGCCTCTCTTCTGCAGGTTGCAAGGATCGGGCTCTCCTCTCCTCTGCAGGTCATCGATCACAAGAAAGCTGACTACGTAGAGGCCACGCAAGAACCAGATCGGAACCAGATCAAATCAGAGTAGATGGAGAACGGAATTGCAGGTTGATAACTCGGCCATAATCCTATCTCTACCTTCTATTCAGGGACGAACAGGATAGCCGCCGCCCCTGGCCGACGCCGCCCACGCGTCGCCGTCCACGCGCCGCGCCCCTGCCGGTCGCCGCCTCCTCGCAGCCCCTAGCCGCGCCACACCCTGGACGCCGTCGCCATGTGCCGCCCCTAGCCGCGCCGCCCCTGGCCGTCGCCGCCCGCGGCCGCCGCCGCCGTGTGCCGCTCGGCCTCCTCCTCCTTCCCTCTCTCTGTGTGTTCATGATTTGAAGAAAAACCCGATGTGGGATTGTGGGGAATAAGGGTGTGTTTGGTTACCCGTATCAAACTGTACATGCATGGGATGGTACAGGTGGATGAGATGATCCTGTATGGAATGGTTCGAACCAGGGTGTTTGGTTATCATGATGGAACGATACAATTTTTTGTTTGGTTTCTTAGACGGAATGGTACAGGATGGTTCAAGAAGATGTTTGGTTCCTTGTTCGCGATGTGCCATGCTCTAGCAATCAGTTAGCTGTTAATAAGTAATGGTACTAGGCCTTGCAGGCGTTGGGAGCTAGCAGGCATCCATAAAGCTCGTAGAAAACATAAAACAACACAAAAAATCATTGGTGGAGCAAGAAAACATAGTAATATATAACAACGTGCTTATTAGAATAAACGCTAGCATCCGTGAGGACAAAAAATAGAATTATTTCTATGGAGCAAGATAACATAGTAATCTATTTCAACACCATCACTTTCTCTAATAGTGCTCTTATTGAAAGACAAAAGTGAAGAAATAACAATTTGCTAAAAAAACAAGTAGCATGATATGCAACTTTCAATACATGTTTTGTCTTGCGAAATACTAGTGACCCAAACTAGTTTGTTGGAAGTGCTAAGATTATTGAACGCTCGGGCAAGTGCAATGTTCTCGCACAAATAGGCATAGTAGTGGGCAAGATGTGCTTCTTCAAATCCAGGAAGATCCAACATGTTGTCCCAAAGGTCTTTAGGAACATCGAAATCAGAAGTAGCGGACTCCCTAATAGCTTGAGCAAGTTCCTTAATGCCATCGTTCATAGCAGTAAGTATCTTATCATCATTGTATACCTTGGCCTTCTTTTGTAATGGTTTAGTTGATGAGGAGCTCGCTGACATCTTCACATCTTCAACACCTCTATGTTCGTTTTCTGTTGCCTGTGATGCTTCTTCTAGTTCAATTACCTCCGTAGCAAGAGGGTCATTTGCTCCCTTAGCATACTGGCCTGTAGCCATGCTATTTCCAAAGATAGTGGCCATCTCATGGTAGTGCTCAAGAGGAGTGTTCAAGAAATCAGCATCTAAGTGATGATCCTGCCACAATAAATTATAATAAGAACACATTGACGACATTAAAAATAACAAGTGTTATACAATATAAATATTACCTTAATATGGCCCATGTAATGTTCGTGATCAAGCCTTATAGTGCATGTACTCTCATCCCAAAGTGCACCGCTTAAGTTCTTCAGTTTGATTATCTTTGCCCATATCTTTTTCCACTTCCTAAGATGGTTACCAATCTGATTGCCCGATACACAAACATTTAGATGCTCATTCAAAGCACTAGCACAGTTATTGAGATGGACTTGTTTAAAGCCTGAAGATGTTCTTGTTCCACTTGCAACCAAATTAGCCAAGTAGCTTAGGATAAATGTGGACATTGCGTTTGTCCAAACAAGACCGGCATTACCACCATTTTTACCCTTCGTGTTATCTGCATGTTGCTCCGAGTCCATTGCCTAGAAATTACAAGGTTCAAAGGGAAATTGCAATTTCTATCAGTAATAACACTATAGAATTTGGGTACTGCACACCACCATAAGAATAGGCTAACATGTAATACAGTAATATATTCTCAATGGACACTGACATGGTTCAAATAGAAATGAAATAAAATAAAATAAAAACAATATTAGAAGGTTCAAATAAAAATGGAAACACAAGATTCAATTGAAAATTACATAATTAATGGCCTTGGTAGTTTTGACGGTTTTCCCACATTTGAATAGCAAGGTTTTGTCGCTTGTCAACCATGGCTCTGTGGTCACTTGCTTCATCCCTCCTAATCTTTCGGGGGTTAGGTGTCCAAGATTCCTCTGTTGGAATCAAACAGTCCAGTCCTTGAGAAATTATCCAATTGTGGAGAATGCAGGAAGCTATGACAACATCAACTTGAGTTGGGAAGGGAAAAAATGGAGTGGCGTCATCAAGGAATTTGAACCTCCTCTTCAGTGATCCAAAGGCGCGCTCTATAGTAACTCGTAGAGAGGAGTGTCTAAGATTGAACAATTCCTTTTCGTCTTGCAC
>SPJY01003379.1:477059-526198 GCA_005191435.1 Raddia distichophylla
CGACGATAACACAGCTTAATCGGAGGTATTCTGTGAGATTTATCTTGCAGATGTAATTAACCGGGAGGCCTTCCGAGGCCCCGGGAACAGCGACCTTGCAATCGCCCATGTTAGATGTTCTTATCTACAGGCTATGGAGCGCAAATGTATCGGGAGACTGTATTTTATTCCATTAATAAAATATCTGATTTCCCGTATTTATTATTTCTTTTGTGTATTTATATACACTGGCACGCCCGCATGTTATTTTATTCTCACCCGTGGCCGCCGAGTTTCGCGTTGCGCATAAGCCATAAGAAAAGGGAAAAACGCCCGAAACACAAAGCTTAGAGGCAGATCCTCTCTAGCTATTAACCGGCACAGCTCAGTACGAGCAATCTCAGGGCTATACTCCCATTGAGAGATAGAGCCGTCGGGATTGAATCGAATCAGGGACTGAGCCATGGCCGAATGGCCATGTTTCAGTTTGCATGTCTTACGATGCCGGAGCAAATGTCCAGTACCACCAGAAGAAAGAACAATCAATGTCTTTTTGCAGTTTTGCACTTACCAGCATACTTGATTTTCTTACCATTCTCCATTTTGAATAACTTCTCAAAGTCGTCCTAGACTTCAGAGGTGGAGGATCTAGTTCGAGTCCTCTTTTTGCCGGAAGTGCTTGCAATAGTCAGGTGGAGTTCGTCGCTGCCGGGGCCTTGGCATCGGCATCGGCGCATCGCCAGCCAAGTCGATAGGTGCTGCAGCACTGCTACTGAACAAGGTGTCCCACTCCTTGTCTTCCTCGGTGTACCCTTGTTGCATCAAGTCGTAGTCAATGGAGGTCGGGTCGAGCGCCATCCTCGCCAGCTCCGGTTACTCAACGGCAGCGCCCTACGAGCAGGAGTAGGCAAAGGAGACACAGGATTAGAACTTAGAAGAAAGAAGGGATGAGATCATGAGAAGAGATGAGATGCCGTACCTGTGCAGCCAGAGCCCAGAGACGCTGATCCACGATCTTGATGAGGGGAACACACCAGAGGGCGAGATCTGGCGGAGAGGGCGAGGGCGAGCCAGCAAGTGGCGGGCGCACGGTGGAGAGGGAGAGAGGCGGCGGAGAAGGAGAGGGCGAGAGGCGGTGAAGAGGGTGAGAGGCTGCGGAGAGGGAGAGGGAGATGGCTGACGGAGTCATGGAGAGCCGAAGAGGAGAGGACGAGGCTGTGAGGGCGAGATGGCGAGAGGCGGCGAGCGGTGGAGAGGGCGAAGGCGAGGGCTCGAGGGGCGGCTCCGGCACTCCGCTCCTCTGCGGCGGCGGTGGCGGCGGAGATGGAGAGGGGCAATAGGCAGCGCCGCAGGCCTGCAGCGGGAGGGAACAGATTGGGGAAAAATGATTAGGGTTAGGGGATGGGGGCGGCCGTGCGGGGGGAGGGGTTACGTAGCGGGGTTAGCAGGCCGCACCAGGCCGGCCATTTAATCGGGCCATGCTCGGGCAGGCATGCCGTGCCGCACCTATGGCCCAAGCACGACACTATTTATTGGGTCGTGCCGACCTGGGCACGACCTCGACCGGGCTGTGTCGTGCTTGGGTCGGGCAAAAAAAACCATGCCTTGTGCCGGCCCATTTGGCCTGGACCATCTGGCCATCTGTAGCACAACCCCACTCCCCCATCCAAATAACCAACTAGGATAGGAATCTAAGCCCCACAATATGTCTGCCACACAGCAAATCTCATACTGAGGCTCTTACTCCTCATCCACACTAACACTGGGTCGAGAGGTATCCTACTGTCGTCGGGGTGATCCGAACAATAGATTTTAGAGGGGATGTGCCCCTCCCAAGGCAGAGATGAGACGACCATGAGCGGGACAACCTAACTAGGAAGCGCAAAACATGAATGATGTAAAGAAATTAGAAAAGGTTTTAAGATTCGTATAACTTCGTATAATGTATGCTATACGAAGTTATTACGTGCGCATGGTCACATACGACCATGGTTGCTGCCGACGCCATTTACTTTGTTTATTATCTATTTTCTCTGCATGCATAGTGACTACAGGCGAAGACCGATGTCGACGATAACACAGCTTAATCGGAGGTATTCTGTGAGATTTATCTTGCAGATGTAATTAACCGGGAGACCTTCCGAGGCCCCGGGAACAGCGACCTTGCAATCGCCCATGTTAGATGTTCTTATCTACAGGTTATGGAGCGCAAATGTATCGGGAGACTGTATTTTATTCCATTAATAAAATATCTGATTTCCCGTATTTATTATTTCTTTTGTGTATTTATATACACTGGCACGCCCGCATGTTATTTTATTCTCACCCGTGGCCGCCGAGTTTCGCGTTGCGCATAAGCCATAAGAAAAGGGAAAAACGCCCGAAACACAAAGCTTAGAGGCAGATCCTCTCTAGCTATTAACCGGCACAGCTCAGTACGAGCAATCTCAGGGCTATACTCCCATTGAGAGATAGAGCCGTCGGGATTGAATCGAATCAGGGACTGAGCCATGGCCGAATGGCCATGTTTCAGTTTGCATGTCTTACGATGCCGGAGCAAATGTCCAGTACCACAAGAAGAAAGAGTAGTCAATGTCTTTTTGCAGTGTTTGCACTTAGCAGCATATCTGACTTTCTTACCATTCTACACTTTGAACCACTTCTCAAAGTCGTCCCGGACTTCAGAGGTGGAGGATCTAGTTCTAGTCCTCTTTTCGCGGGAAGTGCTTGCAATAGCCAGCGGACTCGTCGAGTCCGTCGCCGCCGCGTCCTCGGCATCGCCAGCGCCAACCAAGCCGATAGGTGCTGCAGCACTACTACCGAATAAGGTGTCCCGCTCCTCGTCTTCCTCGGTGTACCCTTGTTGCATCAAGTCGTAGTCAATGGAGGTCGGGTCGAGCGCCATCCTCGCCAGCTCCGGTTACTCAACGGCAGCGCCCTACGAGCAGGAGTAGGCAAAGGAGACACAGGATTAGAACTTAGAAGAAAGAAGGGATGAGATCATGAGAAGAGATGAGATGCCGTACCTGTGCAGCCAGAGCCCAGAGACGCTGATCCACGATCTTGATGAGGGGAACACACCAGAGGGCGAGATCTGGCGGAGAGGGCGAGGGCGAGCCAGCAAGTGGCGGGCGCACGGTGGAGAGGGAGAGAGGCGGCGGAGAAGGAGAGGGCGAGAGGCGGTGAAGAGGGTGAGAGGCTGCGGAGAGGGAGAGGGAGATGGCTGACGGAGTCATGGAGAGCCGAAGAGGAGAGGACGAGGCTGTGAGGGCGAGATGGCGAGAGGCGGCGAGCGGTGGAGAGGGCGAAGGCGAGGGCTCGAGGGGCGGCTCCGGCACTCCGCTCCTCTGCGGCGGCGGTGGCGGCGGAGATGGAGAGGGGCAATAGGCAGCGCCGCAGGCCTGCAGCGGGAGGGAACAGATTGGGGAAAAATGATTAGGGTTAGGGGATGGGGGCGGCCGTGCGGGGGGAGGGGTTACGTAGCGGGGTTAGCAGGCCGCACCAGGCCGGCCATTTAATCGGGCCATGCTCGGGCAGGCATGCCGTGCCGCACCTATGGCCCAAGCACGACACTATTTATTGGGTCGTGCCGACCTGGGCACGACCTCGACCGGGCTGTGTCGTGCTTGGGTCGGGCAAAAAAAACCATGCCTTGTGCCGGCCCATTTGGCCTGGACCATCTGGCCATCTGTAGCACAACCCCACTCCCCCATCCAAATAACCAACTAGGATAGGAATCTAAGCCCCACAATATGTCTGCCACACAGCAAATCTCATACTGAGGCTCTTACTCCTCATCCACACTAACACTGGGTCGAGAGGTATCCTACTGTCGTCGGGGTGATCCGAACAATAGATTTTAGAGGGGATGTGCCCCTCCCAAGGCAGAGATGAGACGACCATGAGCGGGACAACCTAACTAGGAAGCGCAAAACATGAATGATGTAAAGAAATTAGAAAAGGTTTTAAGATTCTGATTGAGCTTAAGTTACAACATTCTCCATGGCCTGGTTTATATACAGCTGAATTCTTCTACACTTTTTGCCCTTACAAGTATGAGGAATCTTGAGGGCAAAGCGGTAACTCTACCCCTAATTCTCCTGTTTGCCCCTGGTCGGGTGTCGTCACCCGATTTACAAGATCGGATTCCACCTGCGTAAACACGTACTAGTCCCAAGGATCATGGCTAGTACACACAGATATACAGAAACGGAACATTGCCAACGATCTAATTTATTACAAACGGGAACATGGTCCAGTACAAGCACATACAACGGCTCGCAGGCCGCAATTCAGAGTACACGGAGATACATGCCTAATACAATATCTAGAAACTTATCCGCCCCACAGGCACGAGAGCTGTAGGAACGCGCAACCCTAGTCTTCATAGTCTTCATCGGAAAACGCCTCCTCGGCGTATTCCGGGTCCTCCTCCTCGGAAGGCGGGCCATACTCGGATGGACCAGCTGTTGAAATTTAAAAAAGGGAGGGGAGAAAACGAGGGTGAGTACAAATTGTACTCGCAAGTCGGGAAGTATGCAAATGTGGCTCGGTACAAAGAGAGCTTAGGATATTTTTGCGGAAATGCATTTATTAGCCTAGTTTTGGCAAAGCAATTTAGAAACAATAAATCTTAACCTTTTCTTTGGGCTCTTCTGAAACGGTTCTCACCACTTGGCCTCAGTGCCATAGCGAGAACAAAATCCTTTCTCATTTTCTTTTATCAAACGGGTAGGTCCATTCCGCGCGACATTTTCCGGTAGGCCGACCCCCAATCCGGAATGTGGCCGGTGGCGTCTAACGCAAACGAAATCTTTCTCAAATCCTTTACTCGTCTCAAATCCTTCGTTTAAAACCCTTTTCTGAAACCGGTTTTATAAATGAAGAGCTACCATATAATCAGTCCCTTCGCACGCTCGTAACCGCGAGCACGGCTATCATGACAGTTTTAACTCTGCAGAGTGGGTATGCTTTACCCTCGAGAGGCTACGCACCTAGACGGTGTTTCGCCACAACACCGCCAACCACGAGGGCCAACGATCGGGCCCGTCCCATATACCGGGGCTCGAGGTCGTACTGTTATGGCTCAGTTCATAGGATCATAGGATGAGCAGTCCTTAGACTAGGAGAGAGTTGATACTTTAGCCCAGTTTTCAAAACGGTGTCGCACCGCACCAACCGACAAAATATCTCTCCCTAGTCGGAAGGTTTTTGGGGTAAGAGGAAAATCATTTCCTATTAAGCATCACTCTTGAGGCGCTATCTTTAAATCACCCTTTCCCAAACATTTCTCAACAACATTCTCATTTCACACAAATGATTGAATCATTCCGCATAAAAGATTTTAAACATTTATCCTACCACAACGAGGTATTTAAATATCAATGATTTATATTTTAGCCTTAGATTTAATCCCACCATAGTTCTTACCTTTCTATTCGGCAGGATATCTAAGTCTAGTAAATACGGCAATTAACATTTTAAATTAGCATGCACATTTTCAAGTCTAGTAAATATTTTCTAAATAACCGAAAATGGCTTCATGACATGGACGAAGGGGACTTGCCTTGATCGGTTCCGGGGAAAACGAAGGGGACGTCGTCGAGCGGGTCTTCGGGGGCTTGACCTCCTAAACGCGCACACACATATGCAAAGCAATACAACAATCATAAGAAATATTTTATGACTTGTTGTTTTTAGAATAATACAGAAATCCTAATTTCCATGCATTTTTATTAAAAGAGAGATTACGCCAAATGACCTATGTGCACATGAAATGATGCCATTTTTAAGCCATGAATACTTCTAACAAATGCATGCTGCATGGATGGCATGGCAACAATTATTTTCTAAAGTCCAGGGATTTGTAAATTATTTTCTTTTTACTTAAAAGAAATATGATGACAATTTCTCAAGTGCACATGGAATAATGCACCTAAAGCTATCCATTTAACCAAAGATGAATTCCATAAGTATGACATGCATACATATAATTTTCCTAAGACCAGAAAACCATAAAGTATTTCTCTGAATTTTTATAGAATTTTTACAGCACATTGCCTATTTTTAATAACTGCCAAAGCTACCCAAGATAATGTTTAAACAGAAATTGCAAAAAGAAAATAAAAAGGAAAGGGAGCCCCCGCGTTGGGCCGGCTCGACTCACGGCCCAACAGCGAGGCGCGCTCGGCAACGAGCGGGCGAGGGGGCGATGCGACCTGACAGGTGGGCCCTCCTCCGTTCCCACATGTCGGCGCCATCCGAAGGCAGCAGAAGGGGAAAACAGGGGGCGCTCCCGGCGGCGGCGACGGTGCACACGCCGACGATGACTCCCGCCACCGGGGTTCAATTGGGCGCGCGGAGAGTGAAAGGTGAAGGAGTCGAACACAACGGTGGTTTAAACACTCCGCGGGGTGGAGGTGGCAGGCGGTGCGGCGATCCGAGGCGGTGGCGACGGCGAGCATCGCGGCGGTGACGAAATGCACAGCTGGGTTTCCATTACTCCGGAAATGAGAATGAGGAGAAGGGGAAGGAGCTACCTTCGAGCTCGCCGGGACGAAGAGGACAGTGCGACGGCCGGACCGCAGCGGCGACCACGGCGTCAGCTCTGGGGCACTTGCGGACCTCACGGCTCCTTCCCTCCGGGCGCGTGCTCCTCCACGAAAACCTGCGGACCACGCCCAGGGTGAGAATGGAACGGGGAACCGAGGCGGGACGAAAGAGAAGGAGAAATGCGGGGAAGTGGGGGTGACGGCGCACAGTCTCGGTGCGAATGGCAATGCGGCGGCGCCAAGCAGGGGCAACGGGGAAGTAGTTCCCATTAAATAGACACGCCTCGCCTGGGGGATTTTGCCGTGGCACGTAGGGTTGGCCGTGCCGGCGTCGATTCTGGTCGGTAGCGTGTTGGGTGCGACGGCGGCGTCACGGGCGTGCGACCGGCGACAAGACAGAAGGCGGAGAGAGAGGGGGGGTCCGGGGAAGAAGGTAGGGGCAGCAACCACATAGGGGAACAAGCCATCGAGGCCCCGGGCGAGAGGAGAGAGCGAGCACAACGGCGGCGACTGCGAACACGGGCGCGAAGTAGGGGAAGAAGACAGAGGAGGAGGAGACACTGACGGGGCGGGATGCGGCGAGATGGGCCGGCGCGACGCTGGAATGGGCTGGCGCGACTGCGTCGGCCCAACAGAGGAAAAGAGGTGAGGCGGGGGAAAGAAAAAGGGAAAGAGAAGTGGGCCAAGATTTTGGGCCGAGGGGAGAATAAAGCACTTTTAAGTTTTCTGATTCCCAGGACAGTTTATTTTCAAATATTCCTTTTGAACATATTAATACTTAGGAAATATTAGTTTGTTTTTTTTTCCAAAATTTACTAACATATTTCCCAGATAATTCTCTCGGGATAGGTTTTAATAAAATGAAATGAATTAAACGAAACACCAAACTTCTTTATCGAGGGTAAAAAAATTTTGGGAAAGTTTAAACCACGCCCCTAATTAAATGGAATGCATGCAATGACGATGCCATGATGCTATATAATAAATGATTTAACATTTTAAATTATGCTTTTTAAGAAATTATTAACGTGCCAAATTGAGTTTAAAAAATTTGGGATGTTACATCGGGTGACCAAACCAAGGGCCTACTCATCTTCTATCTTCGATTGCCTCCCTTTCGCAGCCTTTCCACCTGGAGACAAAACAACGGTTCACTCTGCTCATCTCTACTTTGCTTCTAACCACCAAAGTGTATGCTTTTGTCTGGTAGTAATAGTTGTTGGCTGGTTTTGGTAGGCACGGAGCATCTTTGAATCGTGGACTTCTTTTCTGACTGCCTGCCTAGGGCGGGAATCCTGAACTTCTCAGCCTAGCCATAATTGCTACGCGAGTTGCCTAAGAGCAACCTTGCGTGGGGCTTTTGCTCGGAGTACTCTCTGAGACGCGCGGTGCTCCAAGATGGACCTCGCGTGAGGCTTCAGTCCAAAGTGGTCTCCCGGACGCGTGGCGCTCCGAAAAGGATCCCGCGCGAGGCTTCGGCCCGGAGTGGTCTCTGGGACACGTTTCGTGGGCATATGGGGCATCTTCAGCATGAAATCTTGTCGCCTGGGGCAGGGAGGCCACCCCTACAATAGAAATCCTTCATGGTTGAGGGTCTGCCACGTCATGGTCATGCTGTCGGCCATGGTTGCTTACTTGGCTCACCTGCTCCCTTCGACAAGACATGTTGGCTAGATGTAATGTGGCTATGTGTCGTGGGCTTTGCTTTTGCTGCTCCTTAAATGCTTGTGAAACCACTGCATGATACGTTTGTACTATTGGGCCTGTTGATGGTCTCAAGGAGCCACCACTTTCTCACGGTTACCTAATGTGTGGCGGTTGTTGAGGCGCCACATTTACTGGGTTGTGGCCATTCACGGGCCACGCGGGGCCGGCTCTTTCGGTACGCATGACTGTTGGGCTCCTAGGGCACCATGTGGATGCCTTTTACCAATCTCAGCCATTGGATGGTGAGGGTTGTGGACACCCGTTGGCTATATAAAGGTGCTCGAGGGTGTTGGTTCTCCTTTACCTTTTGCCTTCCCCACGATCTCTAATTTCTCAGCCTTTTGTCCTTGCTTTCTTCTTTGCCTTAGCATCCCTTGTTTCTTCCACCTTTCACCACCTTCCCGTTGCTTCTCCTCTTGGTTCAACATGAAGCTTGTGATAGATGAGATGGCCATTCCCCTTTACCGCGAGTAAGGTCGTACGCTTCTTACGGCTGCGGATTTGGATGGGCTTGCGGCGGCCTATAACCTCGTTCATGCTAATATGAGGCTGCCCGGGGAGGAGGAGACGCTAGCACCTGCCGGTGACAAGGCCCTTTTTTTCCTGGCGCAGCTAGACGCTGGGCTATGGATTCCTGCCTCCGCCTTCGTACGTGTTAGGCATGCTGGCAGCGTATCAGGCAAACTTGGTGCATCTCACTCACAACGCCATGGTGTAGGATCTAGGATAACCGACTAGAGGGGGGTGAATAGGAGGTTTTTAAATTTTCTTTGTTAGTTCGAGTTGATTAAGCACAAATAATAGCAATAAGGCAATTTTGCACAAATTAATAGTACAAGGACTAAGACTCACTAGTGTACCAATAAATTAAATTTGACTAGATTACTTATCTATGGAGATAAACGATTGAAACACAAGTTAGAGCAAAATATAGGAATGTAAATGCACAAGGTAAAGAAATCAAGAGATAAACCACACAAGTAGACAAGCGATGTTTTCCCGTGGTCTCGGAGACTTGCCGATCTCCCCTACTCCACGTTGAGGTAGCTTGAACGAATCAAGCCGACTCCAACCACAAATGAGCCTTCCTCAATTCACTAGAGGTAGCTCTTCCCCGCTCCGGGTAGGTGAGCTCTGACCTTCACACCAATACCGGGCCTCTCCGACAAGCTTCCCAATGGAGAGATCACCGGCCAACTCCACCACACCGTCTAGGTGGCGGCAACCACCAAGAGTAATAAGTTGATGACGATCACTTGATCTCAATTTGATGCCAAGAAAATCAATGGATGCAACTCAATGAAATTTTTGATCTCAAATGATTGGAATGGAATCACTAAACAAAGGAGGCTTGCAATTTGCTCAAGTATATTTAGATGGAGTGCCAAGAGAGGGAGCAAGCCTGCCAACAAGGGGTATTTATAGCCTCACCCAAGATTCTAATCGTTGGGGGTTGCATTTCTGGAAACTCATATGCGGACGGTCAGCAAGTTTATCGTGGACAGAGTGATCTAGAGGGCAGCGGCTATTCACGAATGAATTTTAATGCCAGAAACTAGCCGTTACAAGACATGCAGACGATCAGCCTATTTTACACTGACGGTCCGCCCAAAAAGTACTGACGGTCCGCACTGGGAGTGATCCGCGATCAAAAGTTACTTTCTTCAGCCAAATCGTCCGCGATACACATGCTGACGGTCAGCATGTGTATTGAGGACGGTCAGCAATAAAATGAGGACAAACTCAAGAAACTCTCTGTCAGATCGTCCGCGCATTTAGCTGACTGTCCGCATGCAACTTTTTGGAAATTTGTTTGGCCAAGGATAGGAAGATGATTTAGCCAAAGATAAATAATCTAGACCATTATAAAACCATGCAATATATTTTAATATGGCCAAAAGTGAATATATATGCAAGAATTGATCTTTTTGGCACCGAACGAGATCAAACTACTAGCCATAACCCCTCTTTATAGTACGGTGAAAAACTATAAATAATTTCTAACAATCTAGTCTCACATCCAACTCCAAGACTAGCAAATAACTAGAAAAGATGTCCTCCTTCTTCAATAATTTTACCTTTGCCTTGTAATTATCCTTTAACCGAGCGGGTGACACACAACATCATCGGGACCTATTTAATGAATAAGCTCAATACAAGTATTAGTCCCAATTATTAGAGTCATTAATCATCAAAATAATATTTAGGGGCCTAGATGCTTCACATGGTGAGGCTCATCGTCTTCGAGTGGATCTTCCGCTCGTATGGTACTGCCCCTTCCGCTGTCGTGTTTGCGCACCTGCGTGAGTTTCTCGCCTATGGTAGTCTATAATTCATCGCGCGCTCTCAGGCGGTGGAGTATTTCTTGGCCCACGCTACAGGGGGAATGGATGAGTCGGTGGTATTACCACCGCGTCGATTAGGCTGATACGGGCTTGCGCTCCCCCTCAGTGTTGGGATTATGCCCAATGACAAACATGGGACACATATGATATGGGCTCATGAATGGCTCAAACCACATATGATGGTATTCTGGACCACGTATGACGTGGGCTTTGAATCTTATTGGGCCTTTAACGTAGAGGCCTACTATGGAGCGTTACATAAAGGAGGAGGACGAGACACTTCTCTATAGACCAAACCCTACTCATCATCTCCCTCGTTGGCACGCCGGTGCTAGCACACCACATCTTAGCGGATTCCAGACCCTGTATGTGTGGATACTTCAGAGGTGTTATGTGTGTGGCACTAGTCGAAGCGAACCTGGGACAAACACACGATCTGCTCGCGGACAGATTCTGGATGTGATCTTGTTTCATCGATTTCTGTTGATCCAGAAGGAATTTAGGGTTGAGATTGGATCCGTTGGAAAGCTTATCTCGTTATCTTTCCAACGAGTGGTAGAACGTCTAAAACGGAGTCCGGATGTGATCGGGGCATTCGTTTCAAGACAGACTACTCGGAGAGGTCGCGAATCCTGACAAGGCGGAGCTCGTCACAGAGGTCACCGTGAAGCCTGGCGAGGACGTCGGAAGCCACGGGGCTGGAAGGCGTTGCTGGACGGCGCTGAACATTGAGGAGGAGCTGTTTGTCTCGGCATGAACGACTACTTCCGTACGACTACTTGCAGATCGATTGAACTAGCTTCATCAAACCATTTTTAGCTGCACTGCGCATCGTAAGGTAACCAGATCTATGATCATTTACTAGCAGGATGTCCTGGGTCTCGCCGTTAGAATTTAATTACGTGCTAGTGTAGCATCCCTGCGTTTTCCTTCACTCAGCACCGTGGAGGCCGTCGACAACCCCAACCTGGATCTGATGGCATCGAATGGAGCACACTTGAAGCTAGTGGCGGAGCTGCCAATGAGTGCTAGTGTTCGGGATTTCACGGAGGAGTTTGTCGCAGCACGTATCGATTTTCTGGCTCGTGCCTAGACTATGAAGCTTGGTATCCGCTCGGGGAAGCTGTTAGTGCAGATTCCATGCGGTGATGGTTTTCGTAACCTGGAGGAGATGGTGAAGCTAGGTGTTTCTAGGCCCCTACACCAAGGACGAAGACCAGAAACACGCCGCCATCATCGAAGGGGGCGCCAACCGCTTCGTGTTGTTCCCCGATCGGACTGCTCCTAGCACGAAGCGGGCATGCGCAAAGGCCTCACGTGCCGGAGGTAGTGCTGAGCCACCCGTGAAATGCCACTATCCCCAGCTGGATGATTGGACCGATGAGGGCGCCACCGCCGCCGCCGAGGCTGTGGATGACGAGGTCGGGGATGAGCTATGAATTCTCATCGTCGAGCAGCCTGGCGAAGGAGAAGGTGGGCATTGTACGTTGTCATTGATGACGACAATGACCCTGCGCCGGAGACATCCGTTGTCAGCACGGGAGCCTCAACCAGTGTTGCTGCCAGCAACACTCCAGACGTGGTGGTGGCGACGGGCAGTTGTCGACGTTCTGTTCACTGGGGGGTGATGTAGGCAATAATATATATGGGGCTATGCGCTGGATCCAAACTCGATGGTATACAGGTTCAGACCCTCGTGATGGAGGTAATAACCTAGTCTTGTGCTGTGGGATTATGATGATGATCTGGTATTCTGCGGAGAGATGCCCAACCAAGGGCTCCCTACCTGCCTTATATAGTGGGGGGCAGGGTTACTAGAGTCCTAATCGGTTACGAGGTAGGATTCCTATCTCTATCCTCTAGCAAAATATGTAAATATTCGGAATTACAATTGTGCCTTCCCTATTCGGGTTCGACTTCTATCTTTATCCTTTTCTTCTCGTATGGTGGATAGTAGTTCGGGTGGTTCCCATGCGCATATAGCCGGCTCGGCCTATCCCCTATTGGGTGATCCTCGCGGCCCGCCATGTAGATACCCGGGGTCCATGTTTTCCACAGTAGCCCCCGAGTCCTTCACAATCGAGTTGCTGCTTTTCTGGCCGCATCCCGACCAAGTCATGCTACTTCCAGTTCTTGATACAGCTTGCTGACTGGTTTTTTCTTTATGGAGCACTGCATGCAAGGAGACTGTGAAGGGCTCAATAAAGCTCCTTGTTGAAATTTCCAAGTAATACGCAGCCCGATTTATCGGAATACTGGCAGTCGGCTCATCATGAGGCATACCCTTGTTTGGATGAGGCTTGGCAGAGTGGTACCCGTACCCGTCTGTCGCGGTGTTCAGCTGGCGGCTCTTTTAGAGCGTACCCTCAAAACCTTTAATCTAGAATCAACTCATGGTATCTGGCTCCGTCAGGCGGTAACCAACAGTCGACCCAATCATGGGGCATAACACAAGAAGAAATTGATTGGTTTGGTAGGTACCCAAGTCCCGCTTGACGAGGTGACCGAGTCGGCCCATCATGGGGCGTACCATATCCTAAGCTAAGTTTGGCCGAGTGGTACCTATACCCGTCTTTCGTGGTGTACAGCTGGCGGCCCTTTTAAAGCGTACCATCGAAGCCTAGACCCAGGCCCAGACCGTAGTAGGCGCTCATGGCGCTGAGTGGCTCGTGGCCGAAGGCGTAGGTTCGTGGCCGAGCCGTAGTAGGTGCTCAGGGCGCAAGGTGGCTCATGGCCAAAGGCGTAGTTAGCGCTCATAGCGTAGGCCCTTCTTTGCTCGTAAACGAATTCGTAGAAGGCACTTGATGAAGGAGAAATCCATGAACTTCTGAGGCTTGCGGAAGGTGGTATAATGGCCTTCAACACTTGTCATGACAGTATTAGGAGCTGGATTCCTATCGGACGTGATGCCCCCTGTAACATGTAAAGTAGGATTTAGGCAGTATCTGAATGAAAAAACAAACACTCGGATGCAAGGTCCGACTGCTTTATGTAGATAATTTTTATGCTTTTTCTTTTTTTTTTGATCTTTAATCCCTCCAAGTAATCTTTCTTTTGTTATGCACTCTACCCGACTAGTCTAACCCCCGAGCGTTGGGAGTCGGCTCATAGCTCTATTTCCCAGACATGCGTGTAAGATCAAGCCTCCCATGCGCTGAATGATTTTGGTAATTAATGGCAACTAGGCCGTACAACTGGATCACGTCAAGATTAAGGACATTTGTTTTCTAGTTCTTCTGATTTCTTGCGTGTGTGTAGCCTAGAGACAACATGCCTGCCGATCGTCGTATCTCTGGTTACAGGGTCCCACTGAGCATATTTCCAGTCTCTTATTCTCGTTCGTCTTCGAGAGAGTTCCGGATAGGTCCTCCAGGGGGTAGCTAGCTGTCCGGGGTTTCGTAGCCGCCAACGCTCAAAACCATATATTTCCTATGGGCACGAAACTTCCCGCCCAAGTGATCTAAAGTTCTCGCTTAACCCTACCTAAGTTGTCACCGTGTCCACAAATCGACAAAAGTGTCCTAAGACCCAAGACGTGGTGACGAGAGGGGGCGAGAGAGGCTAAGTCCGAAGGGGTGTGAAGATAAGCCTCTGTCGGACGGGGTCCGACCACCATCGGACGGGGTCCGATAAGTGAGTGACTTCGAGAGACTAAGTCCTGGAATACATAGCCTCTATCGGACGGGGTCCGATAAAAGCTCGAAGTGAAAAATCGACTAAGTCCCGAAAAACATAGCCTCTGTCGGACGGGGTCCGACGCCTTTCGGACAGGCTCCGACGGATGAGAAAAGCGCCCAAACTCTAGGATTTTGAACTTAATTGGACGGTGTCCGATAAACCATCGGACTGGGTCCAACAGAGTATAGATTTTGGCCTAAACTTCATCGGACGGGGTCCGATGAGTATCAGACGGGGTCCGACAGATCGATCTGAAAGTCGGGAACGAAATTTGAGCCGTCCATTGCGATTTTGATCTAGGGTTTCGAGAGTGGGGCTATAAATAGGAGCTTGGAGCATGGGAGAAATTTGAGAGAGCCTCATTAGCAGCCACCCATTGTCCTAGCCACCCTAGAGAGCTCCTCCCATGGTTTCCACCTCCTCCTAGGGTTTCATGTGCTTGAGAGATTGAAAGGGAGAGAGAGGGAGAAGAAGAGAGGAAGAGGAAGAAGAAGGTGCCCCTACCTCCTCTCATCCATCCCCAAGTTTTGCCCCTTCTCCCATGGTGTTCTTGCCCTAGTCTTCATGGTGGGAGAGAAGGGGTAGTGGTGAGAGACGGTCTCCGATCTTGTGCTCTTGGGACTTCACCGCCGGAGAGGTCGTCGTCGCTCCACGGGCTTCATCAACCGAACGACTATATCAACCGAAATCCTCCGTGTGTCGGGGGTCACTTCCGTGTGTCGGAGGTGCGTTGCCTTCATCCGTTGAAGGTCGTGTACAAAACCCTTCGTGTGTCGGGGGTCGGAGCCGTGTGTCAGCGCCGCGGGTGTGAGGAGCTTCCGCGTGTGGGAGAACTCGTCTTGTGTGAAGGTTTGGAGCTCACCTACCATGTGTTGGTGAAGAGCTACCACGAGTGGATTGAGGGCTAGGGACGAGAGAGTCCCGACTTCTCTGTGTGAGAAGTTTCCTCAACGGAGACGTAGGTGCTCATGTGTTGAGCACTGAACTTCGGTAAACAACTCGGTTTGCGTCTCCTCGTCTCTTGCATTATCTTAATTGTGCATTGTTTGTGTGAGCCATCGAGCCACCCTTCCTGTTGATTAGTTGTGCCATCACTTCCGCATCTAGATAATAAGATTTTATCGGTAGCTTGGGTAAATACCGGACTAATCAATCACGCAAACAAAGTTAAAATTTGAATTAGGAGTCCGATTCACCCCCCCTCTCGGCCTAGGTTTCCTACAACGCGTATTGAGTGACTAGAGTTTGCCGTACATGGGTCAGAGCTTCACTACTCGGAATAACCACTCGGATTCATTTATAATCATTAAGAGAAAGTAAAAAAAGCGCACCTATTAGGTGTAGCCCCCGACTTGCTGCTTAGTTGGAAATGAACTAAGTAGCAAATCAAGAAACAATTCAAATTTATATAAAAAGATCAAGATGATGAAAACTTAGCTCATAAGTTCCTGGCGCAGGCGTAGCCGTGCCGTAGATTTGGACGCTCGCGGCGCAGGCTGTCGGACCCGGTCTAAATGACCGAATCCTAATGTGCTATACAGTACTAGTCCCAGAAGATCATGGCTAGTACACACATAAACAGAACTGATACATTGCCTTCGAATTACATTATTACAACATAGGGGACCACGGGTCCCATACAGAGTCACAGCTCAGAACATCAAGCACGGCACGCAGGCCGAGATACAGAGTTACACAGACGGTCACACAGGGACCTAGCATAGCGCGACCTTATTCTAGCGAGTAGACTAATCCACAGGCAACGGCGGTAGGCCACACGCA
Organism: Raddia distichophylla; assembly: GCA_005191435.1. Lineage (NCBI taxonomy): Eukaryota > Viridiplantae > Streptophyta > Magnoliopsida > Poales > Poaceae > Raddia > Raddia distichophylla. Next base: position 493,102 of record SPJY01003379.1, read on the forward strand.
ACCCTACTCTTCGTCTTCGTAGTCCTCCTCCTCCTCGTAGTCCGAGTCCTCCTCGAAAACAGAGTCGTAGGGGAGCTCCGCGGCTGTTGAAAGATTTTTAAAGAGGGGAAGGGGAAAACAGGGGTGAGTACAAAGGTACTCCGCAAGTTCTGGAATTATGCAAGTGTGGGTTTAGTACAAGGAGGGCTTAGGTAAATTGCGGAAATGCATTTATTTAACCTAGTTTTGTCAAAGCAGTTTTGAAACCCTAAATCTCAATATTTTCTTTGGGCTCTTCGCAACCGGTTCCCGCCACTTGGCCTCAGTGCCATGGCGAGAACAAAATTCTTTCTTCTTTTCTTTTCTCAAAACTTGCCAGGTCCGGTTTTCCGCGTGACACTTTCCGATAGGCCGACACCCATTTCGGAATATCACCGGTGGCCCCCAGCTCAAACGAAATCCTTCGCGATACCTTTCTCAAATCCTTTACTCAACTCAAATCCTTTCTCAAAAACCCTTTTTCAAAAATGGTTTTTAAATGAAGAATCTACCATATAACCAGTCCCATCGCGCGCTCATAACCGCGAGCACGGCTATCATGACAGTTTTAACTCTGCAGAGTGGGTACGCTTTACCCTCGAGAGGCTACGCACCCATTCGATGTTTCGCCACAAGACCATCAACCACGAGGGCCAACGATCGGGTCCGTCCCATTCCGGCGCTCGAGGTCGTACTGTAATGGCTCCGTTCGTAGGGTTATAGGATGAGCAGTCCTTAGACTAGGGGAGAGTTTATATTTTAGCCCAGTAAAACCTGGTGCCATACTGCACCAACTGATACAAAATCTCCCTAGTCGGAAAGATTTTTGGGGTAAGAGGAAAATCTTTTCCTATCAAGCATCACCCCTGATGCGCTATCTTTTAAATCATCCTTTCCCAAACATTTCTCAACAATATCTCATTTCACACAAATGATTGAATCATTCCGCATAAATGATTTTTAAGCAGTTATCCTACCTCAACAAGGAATTTAAATAAGAGCAATTCATATTTTTAGCCTTAGGTTTCATCCTAACTTATCTCTTACCTTTTCTATTTGGCATATTAACTAGTTCTAGCAAATACGACATTTATCTTTTAAACTAGCATGCATATTTTCAAGTCTAATAAACATTTTCTAAATAACCGAAAATGGCTTCTCAATATGATCAAAGGGGGACTTGCCTTGATCGGTTCCGGGGAAAGCGAAGGGGACGTCGTCGATCGGGTCTTCGGGATATCGTCGCTGAAGGCTGTTGCTGCTCTGATGTTCTATTTATTCGTTCTTAATATTTGGTAATATCTGTCTTATTGTAATAGCTTATGATGCTACCTTGTATTACTCTGTTATTTTGAATAATAATGGAATGCCAGCGATGATAGCCGTTTAATTGTCCATCATGAGGTACTAGTCTGGGCCTAGTATCAGATCATGGTGCCGGATTCCCTGTAGAGACGCAGGGGGTCGTGACAGCGACGTGGCAGCGAGAGGAGGTCGCAGCACGGTCTTCGGTGCGCTGGCTGCATAGGAAGCGTGCAGGCGACTCAAGCGGGGGTTGCAGGAAGTAACTCGCAAGCGACGGGGCGTGGGGCGAGTTAATACGGCAGAGGTGCCTGGGCGCAGAGACGGCAGCGAATGACGACGGCTGGACCAGGTGCAGGCAGCAACGGCAAGGAAAGAGGAAGGGAGCTGGAGGGAAGAAACTGACAGGTGAGAGAGAAATGAGTTTCTCAAATTTTCCCACTTTTGTTTTTCTCTTTTCTTCTTTCCAAGGTTTGAAAATATTTGTTTAAGTGCTAAACTCTTCCTAGAACAATTCATAAAATTCAAGTATGCTAGATGGTGCACTTTCCATGCGTTGGTTAAGTACTAAAAAAAATTATTAAAGATATTACCTTGGCAAATGGTTTTTTATTATAAAATTTAAATAACACAACTCTCTTCCAAGAAGGATGCATGCAATGATGTTTTTAACCTTTGAATATTTTAATATTTTCAATCATGCATTTTTAGAAAATTATTAACGTGCCAAATTTGATTTTAGAAATTTGGGATGCTACAAACCTCCTCCCCCATCCCCCCCTTAAGGAGAATCTCGTCCCCGAGATTCGGATTCTTCGGGAAATAACTCCGGGAACTTAGCGCGAAGGTCCTCTTTACGCTCCAAAGTGGCTTCTGACTCAGAATGGTTACTCCACTGGACACAGCAAAACCGAAACATTTTACTCTGGGTCTTGCGCACAGCCACATCCAAAATTTTGACCGGATACTCTTTAAGAGTCAAATCAGGCTGCAGGTCTGCCTTATCCAATGGTAACTGCTCTTCGGGCATGCGAAGACACTTCTTTAATTACGAGACATGGAATACACTGTGCACATCAGACAGGTACTCAGGCAGTTCCAACTGGTACGCCACTTCGCCTCTACGGGCTAAGATTTGGAAAGGACCAATATATCTTGGAGCCAGTTTGCCACTCACACGGAACCGGCGCATGCCTTTGAGAGGGAACACACGCATGTACACGAAGTCGCCTTTAGCAAACTTTAAATCACGTCGATGATTATCGGCGTAACTTTTCTGCCTTGACTGGGCTACCTTTAGCCTTTGCTGGATCGGTTTTACTTGCTCCTCAGCCTCTTGCAATATATCCAAACCAAATACTTTTGTTTCACCGGTTTCTTGCCAGTACAGAGGGGTACGACACTTTCTTCCATACAAGGCCTCATACGGTGCCATTTGGATACTCGACTGGTGACTGTTGTTGTAAGCAAACTCCGCAAAGGGCAGTTGCTTATCCCAGCTCGTTGGGTTGTCCAGGGCACTTGCCCTCAACATACCCTCAAGGATTTGATTAACTCTTTTAGTTTGACCATCGGTCTAGGGGTGAAAAGCAGTACTAAAATTTAGACGGGTGCCAAGCGACTCATGGAGCTTACCCCAGAATTTGGAGGTGAACTGGGTACCCCGATCAGAGACGATCTTCTTTGGTACCCCATGCAGACAGACTATTTTGCTGATGTACAACTCGGCCAATTTGCCTCCGGTATAGGTGGTTAGACAGGAATGAAATGGGCAACTTTGGTGAGACGATCGATGATTACCTAGATGGAATCATAGCCGGATTGAGTTTTAGGTAATCCGACAATGAAATCGATCCCCACTTCTTCCCACTTCCATTCAGGAACTTTGAGCGGCTGCAACAGTCCAGCAGGCCTTTGATGCTTGGCCTTTACTCTTTGGCAGATGTCACAGAGTACGACATACTCCGCAATCTCTCTTTTCATTCCGGTCCACCAATAAGTGGTTTTCAGATCATCATGCATTTTAGTACTTCCAGGATGGATAGAGATTGGGCTTTCATGAGCTTCTTTTAGAATAACTTATTTAAGGGATTTATTGTTTGGTACGAAGATTCTCTTTTTAAACCAGAGAACTCCTTCTCCATCCATGAAAAAATCTGGTGCCTTATTCTTTTTAAGCCTCTCTTTAATTTTAAGAACTTCTTCATCATCTTTTTGAGCTGCTTTGATTTGGTTCATTAAGGTGGGTTGCAATTCTAGCATGTTTATTTGGCCCACCTCAACCATCTCCAAGTTGAGGTCGGATAATTCTTTATATAGCTTGAGTTGATCTTCTTTAAGCATGAGATGATTGCAATAGGATCGCCGGCTTAAGGCATCAGCCACCACAGTGGCTTTGCCAGGATGATAATGAATTCCCACATCGTAGTATTTTATTAATTTCAACCATCTTCTTTGTCTTAGATTGAGATCAGGCTGAGTGAAGATATATTTAAGACTTTTGTGATTGGTGAATATTTTGGTTCTATTGCCAATTAGATAATGCCTCCAAAATTTTAGAGCGTGAACCACAGCGGCTAGCTCGAGATCATGAGTGGGATAATTTTGTTCATGAGGTTTGAGTTGCCTTGATGCATAAGCGATAACTCTCCTTTCTTGCATCAGTACGCAACCTAGGCCTTGCCTAGATGCATCACAGAATATTTCGAAATATTTGTGGATATCAGGTAAAATTAGCATCGGGGCAGAAGTTAACAGCCTTTTTAACTCTTGGAAACTGGTCTCACACTTTTCATTCCATTCAAATTTATTTTCCTTCTTAAGAAGATTGGTCATGGGTCGAGAGATTTTTGAAAAAATTTCAATGAACCGACGGTAATATCCCGCCAATCCAAGAAAACTTCTCACTTGCTTAACAGATTTTAGTTGTTTCCATTCCACAACCGCGGTGACTTTTCAGGATCAACGGCAACACCTCCGACTGATATTACATGACCAAAAAAAATCACTTCTTTCATCCAGAACTCGCACTTGCTCAGCTTAGCATACAACCGATGTTTCCTTAACCTCTCCAGAACCTTTCTAAGATGAATTTCGTGCTCCTCTTCCGATTTAGAAAAGATTAGAATATCATCGATGAACACCACCACGAACTTGTCCAGGAAATCCATAAACACTTTATTCATTAGATTCATGAAGTACGGCGGAGCGTTGGTCAAACCAAACGACATCACCGTGAATTCATAGAGACCATATCTTGTGGTGAAGGCGGTTTTAGGGATGTCGGTATCTTTTATTTTTATTTGGTGATAACCAGACCTCAAGTTGATTTTATAGAAAACACAGGCTCCTTTCATCTGATCGAACAGATCATCGATTCTAGGAAGAGGATATTTATTTTTGATTGTTACCTCATTTAGGGATCGATAATCCACGCACATGCAAGAGATCCGTCTTTCTTTTTGACGAAGATAACGGGTGCTCCCCAAGGGGAAACACTCGGGCGGATAAATCCTTTCTCTTGCAATTCTTCGATTTGTTTCTTTAGTTCAGCCATTCAGATAGACGATAAGGTCTTTGAGAGATAGGAGCGGTACCGGGGACTAAGTTAATAACAAACTCAATGTCCCGGTTAGGGGGCATTCCCGGCAACTCATCCGGAAACACATCGGGGAAATCCTTCACCACAGCGGTGGCTTCGAGGGAAGACATCTCCATCTTATTGAGGGTGATAAGATCTGAGGGGAAGAGATTTGCGACAAACTAGACCTCCTGTCCAGTCTCGCTAGACAGTTTTACAGTTTTGGTGGCACAGTCAATTTGACCTTTATATTTGGCCAACCAATCCATACCCAGAATTACTTCAATTCCTTTTGAATTTATCACCACCAAGTCTGCCAAGAACTCGGTGTCTTGAATTTTTAACTTAACCTCGGGACACACCAAGGTGGATCTCATGGTTTTCCCTGGGGATTTAATTAGCATTGGATTCTTTAGTGCATCAGTTTTTAACTCATGATTTTTGACAAAAGATGCTGAGATGAATGAATGCGTTGCACCAGAATCGAAAAGAGCAATGGCAGGAATTGAATATATGGAAAACTTACCCATCACCACGTTGGGGTCGGCTTGGGCGTCCTCAGCAGAGACGTGGTTTACACGACCACGTCCAACAGTTGGAGCAGATTATGTGGGGTGGAGATTTCCATGACCCATCCCAGAAGGCGGGGATCGCAGGACAGCAGCTTTAACTTGGGAGTCAGGAGTTTTGTTGGGACACGAGCTGGCGAAGTGTCCCAACTGCTGGCAAGCGAAGCACTTTATGGTAGACAGATCTTTCTTTTGCGGGGAGGAGGCTTGGGTGCGAACTGGTGGGGGTGGAGGAGGAGCAGGTCACGACTGGACCCACTGAGTACGTGGACGAGGAGGAATGGCATGTCCACGAGGGCGCTTGCCCTTGAAGCGGGAACTACCAGCGGAGTGACCATCTTGCTGTGCCCTTCTTTTCTTCCGGGCAACCAAGCACTGGCGGCGGTTCTCTTCTTGCTTAACCGCTCGCGCCAACATTTGCTTCAAGGTTGGGAATTTAGAAGAGTCAATCAAAGCACGTATCTCAGGGTCCATGCCTTTCTTGAAAAAGTATATCTTATCAGCATCACTCTTCACGTCCCTTGGGACATATCGAGCTAGGAGGGTGAATTTTGTGAGGTATTCGTGCATGGTCATGCTGCCTTGCACGAGGGAGTGGATTTCACTTATTTTGGCCTCTTTAACACTCTCAGGGACATAGTTCTCTGCGAAGGCCTCAACAAACTCAGCCCAGTTGATAGCATCAGGGTCATCATGGGCTTCACAGAACGTGTCCCACCAAGCGGCGGCAGCCCCAACAAGCTGATGGGCTGCGAGCTGGACACTCTCAGTTTCACCACATTGAAACATGATGAGCTTTTTCTCGATCTCCTTTAACCAATCCGCTGCTTCCAAAGCATCAGCGGATCCACCAAACTTAGGAGGATTTGCTCGGAGGAAATCATTGATACGGGAACGGGCAGGAGGTGGAGTTGGTGTATGGGTAGGAGCGGGAGCGGGAGCAGGAGGAAGGTTCCGCTCTCGGATCAAGTCTTTGATCATTTGCATTTGCATCATCATTACTTCTCTAGTGGTGGGTTCTCCAGGAGGTGGTGGCGGAAGCTGGTGGTTGGGCTCGGCTTGACGCTCGGGGGAGTTTGGTTGGGATCTTGGCTGGGCATTTTGTGGAGGATTTGGTGGGGGAGTTGGCAAAGGAGTGGAGGCACGAGGGGGTCCTCCAACGGAAAGCTGATCGTTGTGGACTGAGTGATCTTGAGACTGAGAATGGCGCGAAGCACTCTCTCGGCTCGGGGCACTACCACGACCTCGGCCCCGGGAAACATCTCTTCTTCCAGCCACTCGGGAAATCACCATATGATAGATAGGGAAGAAACGAGATAAGCATAAGGGGGGTTACATTTTTCATCCAAAACATGATTTTTAAAATGCAATTTGGCACAATATATAAGAACACAACTCAACCAGTTTTATAGAGATACAATCAAAGGACGCGTACCACAGCAGGCCGGTACGTCAGTCCAAGCATATGTGCTAGCTACGATACAGGGGGTACATGCGCTTGCACCGGAGCAACTAGTAGGGGTAGGTTCTCAGCGCCCACCAGACGAAAACTAGCCAAATAAGGAAGCGACAATAGGGATCCAGTGAGGGAAGCACCTCATCTCAGCGAGGAACAACTGGAGCTCGCTGGGCTCGAGGCGGCTCCGAGGACTCGGGGAGCGGCTTCCAGGCTTCTTTCCCATCGTTGGTGGCGAAGCAGCGCGGCGGCTTTGAGGCAAGGGCGACGGTGTGGCGAGACACCGGCGGGGCGACCCCTTAAAATAAGCGGCCGGGCGATTTTGAAATGGCACGGCGGCAAGGCAACGGGAAAGAGAAAAAGAGGGTCGGTTAGCAAGCGACGCGTGGCAGAGGGGTAAAGCAAAAGAATATACAGGCGGGGTGCAACACCACGAGCTTACACCTGCTCGTAGTCAGACTCGAAGACGACCTCGGCGGGTTCTTCTTCTTCTTCTTCTTCTTCATCTTCGTCTATGGGTAGGGCAAAGGTTCAGCCAGGCGGCGGGGACCGGGTAGAAAGTGGAGTGAGCTGGCACTCGGTGAGAGTGGGAGGAGGTGCAATGATGCCCGTCGAACCTAGGTTGAGCCTAAGGTCAGTGGGGTGAGGCAGAAAGAGCACAAGGGGTGGTCAGCAGGATCCTCCGGCACGGGATCGGTAGAGGTACCGACATCCTTCTTGGCAACAGGGGGATGAGTAGGAGTCTCGGAGGAAGAGGCGGTGGCAGCAACGGCAGCATCGCGATGACGCTCCTTCTCGCGCTCCAGCTGGCGGATCCTCTTGTGGAGCGCAGCCCTCTCCAGAAGGTCGCGAGAATTGCGCTTCTTGAGCTCGCGGTTCTCCTTCCGGACTTGTTCCATTTGGCGGTTGGGCTCTTAGACGGCGTACAACTCTCGGCGGGTGAGAGTGTAGGCGTCGTCTAGAGACTTGACGAGCTCGGCGAGGTAGTAGATAGTCGTGTCAGTCTCGCCTTCGGCAGAAGGGGTGTGACCGAACAACTCGTTTGGCAGGCGAGCGGGGAAGTAACGGAACGGGGTGCGGCGCAGTTCGCGAGTGAACAGGCTGCAGACTCGGTGTATAGCCAGGCGGGCGACGTCTTGGATGGCGTCGGAGCAGCTGACTCTGGTAGTGGTGAAACGGAGATCTCCTCCGGCGAACGGCTATCCCGCGGGAGTGATAGTGACGGCCACCACCCAACACTGGCACCCACGGTGAGTGGTCACGGCCCCATGGAACGTGGGGTCGCTAAAGCCAAGGGCGCCCAGCAACAGCAGCAGCTGGCGCACGAGCCCACCGTAGGTGAGCCCAAGAGTTGTGGAAAACTCCGGCATCTACAATTTTGGTAAAAATAGTATAGGTTACGAAATTGTATGGTAAAGATTACAGGCAATTCTAAAACTTCTTTTTAGGAAAATAAAAGGTTTCTATTTCTACGGGTTATGCCCTAAGGCCGATCGGCTCTGATGCCACTTCTGTCAGACCCGGTCTAAATGACCGAATCCGATTGTGTTACACAGTACTAGTCCCAGAAGATCATGGCTCGTACACACAACTAAACAGAACTGATACATTGCCTTCGAGTTACATTATTACAACATAGGGGACCACTGGTCCCAAAATAAGTCACAATTTAATACATCAAGCACGGCACGCAGGCCGAGATACAGAGTTACACAGACGGTCACACAGGGACCTAACATGCTACGATTTATTTTAACGACTAGACTACTCCACAGGCAACGGCGATAGGCAACACGCAACCCTACTCGTCGTCTTCGTAGTTCTCCTCCTCCTCGTAGTCCGAGTCCTCCTCGAATGGAGAGTCGTAGATGGGCTCCTCAGCTGTTGAAATTTTTAAAGAGGGGAAAGGGAAACAGGGGTGAGTACAAAGGTACTCCGCAAGTCGGGGATATATGCAGATGGGGTTTAGTACAAATGGAAGGCCTATGTAGTTTTTGCGGAAATGCATTTTATTTTCCCTAATTTTATAAAAGCAATTATCAGAAAGCTCTCAAACTCAAATCTTTATCTTTTAGGGGCTCATTCTCAAATTCTCTCCCCAATTGGCCTCGGCCATAGCGAATCTCTTCCTCAGTCTTTTCCCGTTACGGGGAATAACTCGGAACAAAGGGGTAGGTCCAAACCGCGCAAGCCATTCACGATAGGCCGAACCCAATTCATGACGCAAGCCGGTGGCACCTAATTCTCAGTCTCAAAATGAAATCTTTTTCAATCCTTTTCTTTACTCTACTCAAACTCTTTTTGAAAATTCCCGGTTTTTGGAAAAGAAGAGCTACCATATGAACAGTCCCTTCGCATGCTCATAACCGCGAGCATGGCTACCATGATAGTTTTAACTCTGCAGAGTGGGTACGCTTTACCCTCGAGGGGCTACGCACCCAGGAGTGTTTTGCCACAAAGCCGTTAGACTCAAACACTAACGGCGACCGCCGGGAGTCTTCGCCAGGGTTTTTCGGCTAACAACTAGGCCCGTCCCATAACAGGACTCGAGGTCGTACTGTATGGCTCAGTTCGTAGGATCATAGGATGAGCAGTCCATAAACTAGAAGAGAGACGGTATTTTAGACCCGAGTTTCTCAAACTGGTGCCTTCTTGCACCCAACCGGCAAAAGTCTCTCTCTAGTCGGAAAATTTTTAGGGGAGAGAGATAAAATCATTTTTCCACCCATGGCATCACCCTCGATGCTTCAGTCTTTCACGAAGAATTTTCTTAACCTTACTCAATCATTTTCTCATCACACGATTTATTTTCACACACAAGAATTATAACGTCATCTCGATAAAATCATTTTTAGGCATTTTTCCTACCATCAATGGAATGTATATATACACAAGACTAATAGTAAGTCCTTATGGTTTAAGCCTATCACTAGCCTTACCATGATCATTTTGGTTGCATAACTAGTAAATAACAAATACGACATTTGTAATTTTAATTTAGCATGCAGGTTTTCAATCTCTAATAAATCATTTTAAAACAAAGCAAAATGGCTCACAATATGATCAAGGGGACTTGCCTTGGTCGGAAGACGGGTAGGAGCAACCGGCGACGTCGGACGGGTCTACAACACCTTCGGCTCCTAAGCGCGCACAATCCAAACATACAAAACAAGATAACATTCAATCAGGCACAAATTATTTTTTATGCATTTTATTTTTAGAAGAAATGCAGTGCGATGATTTTTATGCACATGAAATAATAGACATGCAATTTTGTTTAACAAGACTGCATGAAAGAAACATGCATGGAAATACGATGCATGCACAGCCATTTCTCATTTTCATTAAATCAAGTATATTGAAAAATATTTTTCACCATTTTTCTGAAATTTTTGTAAATCATTTGTTATTTATGGTAAAATGATTAGCTCATTTTTGATTATTACAAGTCTTAATAGAAATTAAGAATTATTGAATTTTAGGTTTACATTTATGTGTGCGCCTGGAAAACATATTTTGCTCAGATACGTTTCCACTTATCAAAGGGGCCACTTATCGTCACACTAGCACCAATCTCAAAGCAAGGTCTTCTTCTACCTCTAGCCATGCATGCATGCAACTCACGCACAGCTTACAGGCAACTTTCATGGAAGCTCGGTGGAGCTCGGCTAGCCGACTGTGGTGACCTCTATTTCACGAACCGACTTTAAAAATGGATTCCTCTCGACTCAGCGTCTCCAAAGGACCCTATAGTTGTGGTTTCGACGATCGACGGTTCCGCCGCCGCGGACGTGTATTTATACACAAGCTACAGCTAGCGTATTCTTCCTTTCAAATCTTGCTAGAGCAGCTGCCATGGGAGGTTACGAAGGCAGAATCGGAAGTGTTTCGACACGGCGGGTCTATGAGTAAACATCAAGGAAATGCTAGGGAGCTACCTAAGGTTCAGCAGCTCTGGAGAAGGCTCGAGGCAGGCCGGCGACGTACGAGCACTACGATGGCGAGGTTCACGACGGACCGAGGCAGCTTTCTTCTCGAGTTGGCGGCGCTCGGGCTCCTTCGGCGCTGCGGCAGAGAGAGAGAGAGAGAGGAAGCGAGTGAGGAAGTGACGACGAAATGGACGAAGGCCACGGGATTGAGCAGAGCTCAACGGGGAGAAGCACGGGCACGGCAGGGCACTGGGCAAGGAGAAATTAATGGGAACATAGCTCTACTTTATAGCCGAGGAGGGCACGACGAGCAGCGAGCTCGGCCATAACTCTGTCGGGTGGCATAGCGCGCGGGGCAGCGAAAGACAGGTGCTATTGCACAATAGCGGCGGCGACACGACGGCGAGGTCAGGGAACTTGGCGCGGCGTGGCGGCGAGAGGAGGTCACAGCGCGGTCTTCGGTGCGCCGGCGGCATAGGAAGCGCGCAGGCGACGCACGCGGGGGTTGCGGGAAGTAACTTGCAAGCGACGGGGCGCGGGGCGAGTTAATACGGTAGAGGTGCCTGGGCGCAGAGACGGCAGCGAATGACGACGGCGGGACCGGGTGCAGGCAGCAATGGCAAGGAAAGAGGAAGGGAGCTGGAGGGAAGAAACTGACAGGTGAGAGAGAAATGAGTTTCTCAAATTTTGCACTTTCGTTTTTCTCTTTTCTTCTTTCCAAGGTTTGAAAATATTTGTTTAAGTGCTAAACTATTCCTAGAACAATTCATAAAATTCAAGTATGCTAGATGGTGCACTTTCCATGCATTGGTTAAGTACTAAAAAAAATTATTAAAGATATTACCTTGGCAAATGGTTTTTTTTTATTCTAAAATTTAAATAACACAACTCTCTTCCAAGAAGGAAGCATGCAATGATGTTTTTAACCTTTAAATATTTCAATATTTTCAATCATGCATTTTTAGAAAATTATTAACTTGCCAAATTTGGTTTTAGAAATTTGGGATGTTACAGGTATGTTTGATTCGGCACATGTGATTAGATCTGTTAGGGTTTTGAGAGCAGCACCGGCGGTGGCCAGCACGTGCGCCCGCGCACCCAGCATGGTGGCGGCGCAGCGCGGCGGTGCTCCAGCCTACGCCCCCGGCCCGGCGGCCTGCATGCGGGCCCGCGCACCCAGCCTGGTGGTGGTGCAGCGCGGCGGCGCCCCGACCTGCATGCTGGCCCGGAGACGGTGTGGCGTGGATCGGCATCCGTGCGCTCGCCTGCGAGTGCCCGGCGCGGCAACGGCGGCGTCTGTGCTCTCGCCAGGGCAGCAGCAGCAGCGGTGCGGCGTAGCGTCCACGCGCTCCCAAATGGTTTATGGTTCTACCCTCACGAGATCCAGAAGAGTGGTGACATCGAGGTAGTCCGTGTGAAGTCTTGTGACAATCTGGCAGATCTGTTCACAAAGGCATTAATTGCCTGCTTCCACATTTAGGAAATGTGTCCATGGCATTGGAATGAGGCGACTTCGACATGCAGAGTTCAAGGGGAGAGGGTCCCTAAACGATGGAGTCGTTGGGTTCAGGGGGAGAGGGTCCCTAAACCATAGCCCGTAGATCCTAAAGATCATATATATTGTATTCTTTTTTCCTATTATGAGTTTTTTCTATCGGGTTTCTCATAGAAAGATTTTTAACGAGACAATATTGCAGTGCATCATGCGTGTGCAATGTACTCTTTTCTCTAATCTTTTTTTTCCACTGGGTTTTTTTATGAAGTTTTTAACGATGCATTGGCATATAGTGGATTGCCCAAGGGGACTGTTGTAAACCTAGGAAAACCCTAGGGGTATAATGGGCAACCCGAATATAGCTAGGCATCTATTCTATGTATATATTAAAGTGCTAGGATGGGTTTTTTGATGGAGTTTTTAACAATGCATTGGCATATCATGGATTGCCCAAGGGGAGTGTTGTAAACTTAGGGAAATCTTAGGGGTATAATGGGCAACCCGAATATAGCTAGGCACCTATGTATATATTAAAGCGCTAGCGCTGAGAAGCCACCTCGCGACAGGTGTCTTTGCTGCCGTGTCGCCCTGCGATGCGTCCACGTCGTCCTGTTCAACCACAATGGTTTGATCTTGACCGTCCGATTATACTTTACATATAAAATAATTCCTTTCGTCAAAAAAAAAAAGGCGGGATGATTGCTCTGTTGATCTCCGGCACCAGGTTTCGGAACACAACGCCGGGTTTGAATTCCAGCCGTTCCGCCCTTTTTTCCAGGTTTTTTCTTTCCACTTCTACATTCTGTTTTCTAGCATTTTTCTCCACACCAGCATACCATTGGCCTATAGCTCAGTTGGTTTTCCCATGCGTTGGCATACCAGGAGGGCCGATCCCAGCCTCCCCTTCGTTGGTCCTTTCTTTTTCATTTTTTTAAGATGTGAAAAACCAATCAAAAACAGAAAATGGGCCAATCATTTCTTTCCTTTCCTTTTCAGATTTTTAGGATTCAAAAAAACTCAAAAAAGAGGAAAAAAACTAAAAAATGGGTCATAGTATCATGATAAGGGTCCATTTTATTTTTTATTTTTTTAAGATGTGAAAAACAATGAAAAACAGAAAATGGGCCAAATCATTTCTTTCCTTTCCTTTTCAGATTTTTAGGATGCAAAAAAACTCAAAAAAGAAAAAACTAAAAATGGGTCATAGTATCATGATAAGGGTCCATAAAAAGAGTTGAGCCTTTCTAAGAATTCATGGTTTAGTTGAGAAATGAATTAAAAATAACCCATTCTAGGTTTAGTTGAGAAATGAATTAAAAATAACTCATTCTTTCCTTTCATTCTAACTTTTTGTGGTCAACTAAAATTTTTTTTTAAAAACCAAAGCTTTACAGACGAATTAAGAAATAACACATTCTTTTCTTTCGTTCTAACCTTTTGTGGCCAACTAAAAAAAAATTCAAGACCAAACCTTTATAAACTAGAACCACAATTTCATTGTAAGGGTCATAAAAATATTTAGGCATTAAAATAAAAAAACTAAAAAGAAAGCTTCAAAATATGGAACCTTGACCATAGTTTCATGATAAGGGCCCATAAAATGATTTAGAAGTTAAAGATAAATAAGTTCCAGAAAAATAAATTAAGAATAATGGGAACGAAAGAAATTTTGTTGTAAGATTCTACAAAAATGTTTAACCATTTTAAAATTTGTACGATTCACAAAAAGCAAATTAACAAATGCTTTATTACATCACTCTATTCGTTGGCCTTTTGCTGAAAAAACTTCGAAATTTTAGTCTCTCCACTTTAATGGGCTACCGGTTTGAACCTCATCAGAATAAAAACATTAGTTATTTCTTTGGGCTAATTCTTTTGTCGCTGAGAGCAGTCGAACGGCGCGCCATGGGCGTGCTTACATTTCTAGTTATATATATGAGAGAGCCCCCATTGTAACAGATGCATCTATTAATACATGTTCGTGCCTGGCTGGTTCTCTCTCTCTACTTCTTGGTGTCAATTCTCTTGTCTGTGATTTGTGATTGCCATCTTGTTCGACTACCGCTTCGATCACGATTATATTACAATAATATAGACTGGCTACTCTCTTGCAGCTAGTTCCAGGACGCATGCACACACTATTAAACGTGGGTCGATATTAAGTTTACAGACTATGTTATAGCTGGTCCATTGGAGGGGTTATCTATAAGTTATCTATAGATGACATGTTGTCGGCACCCGATTTATAAGATCGGGTTCCACCTGCGTAAATACGTACTAGTCCCAAGGATCATGGCTAGTACACACAGTTAAGCAGAAACGGTACATTACCATCGTCATAATATTACATAGAGGGGGACATAGTCCAGTACAATACACAACCAACGGCTCGCAGGCCGCAATACAGAGTACAACAGCAAGCAGGGCCTAATACAACATCTAATTTATTTATTCCACAGGCGAGAAGGCTGTAGGAACACGCAACCCTACTCTTCATAGCCATCCTCGGAGAACTCCTCCTCGAAGTCAGGGTCGTCGTCCTTGGACGGAGGGCCGAACTCGGACGGACCAGCTGTTGAAATTTTAAAAGGGGGAGGAAAAATAAGGATGAGTACAATCGTACTCCGCAAGTCGGGATGAATGCAGATGAGGCTAAGTCCAAAAAGGGGAGCTTAGGTTACTTTTGCGGAAAAGCCATTTATTGACCTAGTTTTGATAAAGCGTTTTAAAAACTTTAAATCATAATATTTTCTTTGGGCTCTTCTTAAAATGCTCTCGCCACTTGGCCTCAGTGCCATAACGAGATAAAACCATTTTTCCTTTTTCCTTTTCACAAACTGGTTAGGCCCATTACGCGCGTCGCTCCGCGGTAGGCCGACACCTAATCCGGGACGAACGCCGGTGGCACCAAACTCAAACAAAACCTTCTCAGAACCTTTACTCAACTCAAACCTTTTCTTAAACACCTTTTTTCCAAATTTGTTTTTGAAAAGAAAGACTACCATACAACCAGTCCCCTCGCGCGCTCATAACCGCGAGCACGGCTATCATGATAGTTTTAACTCTGCAGAGTGGGTACGCTTTACCCTCGAGAGGCTACGCACCATTTAGTGTTTCACCACAAGACCGTTAGACTTGAACGCTAACGGCGACCTGCCGGGTAGTCTCCGCCAGGCTCAACGACCAACGACCAGACCCGTCCCATACCGGGGCTCGAGATCGTACTGTTATGGCTCAGTTCATAGGGTCATAGGACGAGCGGTCCTTATACTAGGAGAGAGACGGTATTTTAGCCCAATTTCTCAAAGACGGTGCCTTACCGCACCAACCGGCAAAAGTCACTCCCTAGTCGAAGATTTTGGGGAGAGAGGAAAACATTTTTCCTACTAAGCATCACCCTTGATGCGCTACTTTAAACCATCTTTCTCCAATCCTTTCTTATCACAAATTCTTTTCACACAAATGATAATATCATTTCGCATAAAATTATTTTAAGCATTTAATCCTACCACAACGGAATATTTAAATATAAGCAAGGTTATTTTAGCCTTAGGTTTAATCCTAACATTATTTCTTACCTTGAACTATTTGGCATAATAACTAAGTCTAACAAATACGTCGTCTTACATTTTAAGTAGCATGCATATTTCCAAGTCTAGCAAATATTTTCTAAATAACCGAAAATGGCTCCACAATATGATCAAATATGATCAAAGGGGGACTTGCCTTGGTCGGATCCCGGGTAGGCGAAGAAGGCGTCGTCGACGGGCTCCATGGAACCTTGGCCTCCTACTAGCGCGAACACACATGCATGGCAATACAACACCCATCAATAAAATATTTTTGGATGCATTTTTATTTGAGGAAAAATGCAGGAAAACCATTTATATGCACATGAAATGATGCACCTCTACACTTGCTTATTTATCTATAATGCAAACTTACATGCATGACATGCTAACTCATATTTTTATTAAGTTCATAAAGATATAATATATTTTTAGAAATTTTTACAGAATTTATAATGTGCTTTCGCTATTTTTATAAAATGCTTTTCTCGAAGCCGCACAATTAAAAGAAAACAAAGAAAAACGAAAGGGCTTTAAACTGGCAGGTGGGCCGGCTCGGCAACCCGGCCCAAGTAGCGGAGTGGCCACGCGCGGACGCGCGCGCACGGAGGTGGCGACCCCGTCACTTACCAGTGGAGCCCACGGGGCCCACTCGTCAGTGACGCGCTGGAGGAGGAGAGGGGAAAACGAGCCTCTGCTACGGCGACGGCGGCGGCAGGGGACAGCGGCGACGGCGATTCCGGCCAATAGGGTCCAATTGGATAATCCGAGAGAGATAGGGAACTGAGGCAAGTCCGATGGCTGTCTCGGCGATGACGGAGACTGCCGGAGGAGGTGGCGCGACGGCGCGCGGCGGCGGCAACCCACGGGCCCTGAGGCGCCGGTGAGTGGCTTGGCGGGGGAACAAACTCTTGTGGTCAGGAGCCAGAGAGGAGGTAGGGGCGCTACCTGCGCGCTCACCGAGGCGAGGGAGGCGGTGAGACGTCACGGTCACGGCGGTGCGGCTGCGGACTCCGGCCAACGCGGCTCCGATCGGACCGGCGGCTCCACTCCCCGGCAGACGAGCTCCGCTCCAGTGACCTGCGAGTGGACCAGAGAAGGACGATGACTAGCATCGCAAAGAGAGAGGGAAGGGGACCATGATGTCGGCAACGCAAGAGCTCACCGGACAGAGAGGGGAAGAATGCGGCGGCGCGAAGCGGGGAAAAATGGTGGAGCAGTGCCTTATTTAAAGGCACGCGGCAATCGGCGAGGCCGAGGAGGAGTTAATGTTGGCGCGGAGTAGGTGGCGACACCGGCGCGATCTCCGGCTCCGGTGGCGTGGCGGAGGGAAAAGGAGGGACACGACGGCGTCAAATCCCGGCCTGGCCGGTGACGGGACGGGACGGCTCAGCGCGGGGAGAGGACGAAGAGAGAGGGGAAAGCCATCGGGGCAGAGGCGACGTGAGAGATGGGAACGAGCTCGCGTGCGGGAAAAGCGAAGCAGAGGGAGAGAGAGAAATAGAGAGAGTGAGAGAGCGAGCGGGCGGGAACAGAGGAGGAAGAAGATGGCGAGCGGCGGACCGAGGGGACCCACACGTCAGCGGAAGGGAGGCGGCAACGGTACGCGGACGAGAGACCGACGGGCGGGACCCGGTCGGCAGAGAGGCACGGCGCGGACGAGAGCACCTGGCGAGCCTGCCCGCGGGGAAAAACTGGGCCGAAGCTGCCGGAGGTCCAAGCGGGGAAGGGGAGAAAAGGGGAAGAAAGAAAGGAGAGAAAGGGGCCAGGGAAGATGGGCCGAGAGAGAGGAAAATCTTTAAGGTTTTTAAATTTCTTGTTTTTCTCTTTTCTTCTTCAAATGAAAATTGTTTAAATACTCTTTAAATCAAACATTTAACTTTGGTAAACTGCTTTACTACTAGCTTATTAACATATTTAAACCAACATAAGATACTAACTTTATCCCAGAAACTTATTTTGAATTTTTAAAGCCCAAGCTTTAATTCAAACATGATGCATGCAATGATGATGCCAAGATGGTTTTCCTTATTAAACATTTTAATATTTTTAAATCATGCATTTTAAGAAAATTATTAACGTGCCAAATTGATTTTAAAAATTTGGGATGTTACACATGTCCATTTCCTATATATAGCGAGCAGTCAGCTATACCATTGGGCATCTCCTATGGTGCCTAGTCAACTAGCTATAAGGATGACAAGTCATCATTTTGCTTACATGGAGAAGAAAAAAGGAGAGAGATATAGACTAACCACTAACCTGCAGCTAGCCTATAGCTGATTCCAAAACGCATGCACTCTATTACACATGGGTCCATATTAAGTTTACAGACTATGTTATAGCTAGTCTAGAGATTATTTATAAGTTATCTATAAATGACATGTCTATTTCTTATAACTAGCAGCCAGCTACACCATTGGAGATACCTGAGATCTACTGTAATCTACTATAATAGCGACATGCTCAAGTACCCCACTCATCAGATAGTCAGATGAAGCTAGCCGTGCCCGTGACACATGCATGCCAAACTTCAGCTGTGGGTGTCCAGAGCTTTTTTTCGGCCCAGCCCGTGAGCACCTCTGCTCCTGCGACCCAGGCAGTGACTAGGGTTTCCCTAGCCACCGCCGCCGGCTGCCGTCGCCGCCCCCACAGCCTTTCGCCGCCTCCGCCCCGACTCCCGACGCAGCCACTGGCCGCCACGACGCCGCCACCGGCCGCCGCCTCCGCCCCGTCGCCTGCCGCCGCCACTTGCCACCACGATGCCGCCTGTTCCACCTGCCGCCCCGATGGCGCCTCCGCCCCCGTCGCCCGATGCCGCCTCCACCTCCCCCATCGCCCCAGCGCCTGCCGCCGCCACCGAACGCCGCCTCCGCCCCAGAGCCGGCCCCCGTCGCTGCCCCACCGCGCACCGCCTCCGCCCCTGTTTCCCATTGCCGCCTCCACCTCCCCCGGCGCCGGCATCTTGGTGTGCTAGAGGGGCCCGGGCTCGCCCTCCGAGGACGGCGCAAGCTTCCCTCCGACACCGGCTCCACTAGCCCCCTACACCGCCGCCCCTGCCACCGGTCGTCGCTCGTGACGCCCCCGTCGCCGCCCCCGGCTCCTCCCCCGCCCTCGACCGTCGCTGCAGACCTCCCGTCGCCAACACGTCCGAGTGGATGGGCTAACCCGAGCCCGTCCCCCTTCTCCTGTGCGTCCGCCGCGCCATGGACTCTGCCGCCGCCGTCGTCGATCCCCGCCTGCCGTGACGGGCCCCTGAGGGCGCTACACTTCGCCGTTAGCCACTCCGGCTATGACGGCTACCGCCTTCCCACACCTGGCCATTCCGGTCGGCGCAGCCACCGGTCGCCATGGTGCGCTCGCCGCCCTACTCCTGGAGCCGCAGGTTGCCTAACTCCACCTCGGACAGCCCACCCCCCCGCATTCACAACCACCGGTTGCTTCCGTCGCAGCTTCGCGGAGGTGGCCAGAGCGTCTCCTCCACCGGCCTTAACTGTGCCCCCTCCGCCCACCACTGTTGCGTCTTCCCTTTCCGGCAACCCCTCAGCCGCTCCTTCCCAACCTGCGGTCCGCTCCATCATTGTTCCTGCCAAGCCTTCCTCTTCTTGGCAGCAGGTCAAGTCAAGGAAGTAGCGACGCAGGCTGGGCGCTCCCCCTCAGGCTCGTCGCTCCATGGCCGCGTCTGCCGTTCCCCTTGGTGGCACCACCGGCAATCTCGTTAAAGGCCGCTGCGTCAGATGCTTCGCTCGCGACCACTCCGCGGCGAGCTGTCGCGACCCCATCCGGTGCCTGCTCTGCCGTCGCTCTGGCCACATAGCACGCACCTGTTGCTGGCGACCCCCCGCCTTCCGCGCTCCCATTCCCCACCACCACCACCACCTCCACCGCCCGCAACACCCCCACATGTGCTTCCTTCCCGCGCCCCCGTCGCTGCCCGCCTCGGCTCCGCCTCGTCGAACAGCGCTTGCCGCACTCCGGCCCCCGTCTGCGCGCATCTCCGTCGAAGTCTCTGACCAGATGCGCGCTGACGCCAACGAGCTCCACCGCCATGCTGTCATCGTCACCGTTTCAGGTGGCCCTCGTCCTGACCCCGGCTTCGTTGCCGCCCAGGTCAGCGCGTTCACTGACGTGCCCCTGAGCGACATCACCGCTACCCACCTCGCTCTCCTTCGCTTCTTGGTGCGGTTCGCCCGGCCGGAGCAGGGGCGCCACGCTGTGCGTCGACCCTTTCACGTCAATGGCCGGCGCTTCGACCTCGCGCAGATCCCGGCCGATGTCCACGCTGTCGGCCTCCCCAGCGCCGTTCACTTCAGGGTCCTCGTCTTCATCGACAGACTGCCTTTGCCTGCCTGGTCCACTGCCATCCTGGATCGCGCCTTCGCTGGCGTTGGCCGCGTCGACGTGGTTGACGAATTCACCCGTTACCGCTTGGACACTTCTTCTTTTCGCACCTGGGTTTGGACTCGCGATCCGGCCCTAATCCCGCTCGAGGTCGAGCTTGAGCTCGTCGATTCCTCACCGTACATGGAGGCGGATCGTGGCGGCGTTCGGGGCCCGGCCCGCCTTTTTGGGGCACCCCGCCCACGGCCGCCACGGGCTTCGCTCCACCGCCTCCTGATCCACATCGATTCCGTCGAAGACTTCTCCAGCTTGGCAGCCCGCGTCGGTGGCCTACCCTAGACCGACCCCCACGCCTGGCAGCTGGGGCACCCTGACTCCATCCCTCGGCCGCCAGCTGTGGACCCGCCGGCGGCTTGCCGGTCGCCCTCCGGCCCCTACCATCGCCGCGGCGCTAGCGGCAGCGACGACGATGCTGGCGCCCACAGTGATGCCACGCGCCGCAGCCACCGCCCCGGCAAGGAGCCGGTCGTTGCCTACTCCAAGGGCTCCCAGGGGCCTCAGCTGGCGGTTCTCGCTTCACCCGCATCCGTTCCCCCTGCCATCGCCACGCGTGCAGCTCGGTCCGCGCCGCCCGGCGATCGTCCAACGCCAATCCACGCTCCCCCGACCGCTCTCGCACTAGCTCGTCTCGCCAGAGATCTCCTTCCGGTGCCGCTTCCACGTCCATTGGCGCAGCCGTGCTTCGAGGCGGCTCCCCGTTTCCCCTGCTCGTGGCATGGGCCTGGCCTCGTTGGCCGCGCCAGCACCGTCGCTTCCCCTTTTATCACCCCTGGCCACAGGGCAGACCGCCTCGCCCATCTCGCCTCTGCTGTCCTTAGGGAATGGCGATTCAATTCCCCCACTACCCATCGCCTTGTTGGCCGTCATGCCAGGGCCTCGGGGCCTCCTGTCAGCATCCTCACGCGCTCCCCTCAGCCCCATGTTGGCTCACACTCTCTCCCGCCCAGCCAAATGCTGCATGCCAAGTTGAGTGGACAACTGGGTCTCCTTTAGCGGGTGCCTCGTCCGGCCCACTAGCTTCTGGCCGAGAGCTGCTCCTCTCTGATTTGGCCCCCCATTATAGCTCTCAGCCTGCGCCTACCCCAGATTTTGACCCGATGCAACTCGAGGCCACCCTCCCCGCAGTTCTTCCTCCATCCTCGGCTACCGGCTTCCTCGAGAAGACCACGGCCACTAGGCCCTCACCGCTGCTCGCCTCGCCGCTGCTTAGGCGCTCGCGCCCTAAGCCGGCCGCCTCAGTTCGTCGAAACTCTAGGCTTGCCGCCTCGCGGCTGTCCTTCGCCCCGGCTGGCTCCTCCCCGGTTCCTGCCATCCGTTGGGCTCAGGGTGTCCTTGCCCGACGCCTGGGGATCTCTACCACCACTGCGGTTGACGACTTGGCTGGCCAGCTTCACACTCTCTTCACCGACACTCCCTTGGAGGATGTCGTGCACTCTGCTATCGCTGACCTCTGCAGCCTCGCTCGCCCGGCGGTCACCTTGACTGAGATCGGGCCTGATGGTGTCGAGGGTTGCCCCCTCGCCGCCCAACAGGCCCCAACCTCGTCTAGTGGGCTTCCCCTGTGTCCCCAATGAGGATCCTCAGCTGGAACGTCCGTGGACTAAACTCCGCGGCCAAGCGCGACGTCGTCGCCTCCCTCATTCGCTCGCACCGCCCCTCGATCCTCGCAGTGCAAGAATCTAAACTCTCAAACCCAACTACCCAACTTCTGATGGAGGTCTGCGGTCATCGACTTCGAGGTCTCCTCCAGCTCCCGGCCTCCGGTACTAGGGGGGTCTGCTCCTCTTCTGGGACGACTCCATGGTGTAGCTCTCTGACCCCCTGATCCTCCAGCACTCCATCTCTGCTTGGGCTTCACTTGTTGGTAGGGGACAGAGTTGGGTCATTTCCAATGTCTATGGGCCCACATCCGATCAAGAGAAAATGCTCTTCCTCCAGGAATTGCAAGCCATTTCCTCCCACTACTCCAGCCCCTGGCTCGTCCTAGGGGACTTCAACCTTATATACAAAGCCTCTGACAAGAACAACCTCAACCTGAATCGGCGGCTCATGGCACGCTTCCGGTCCGCCTTGGACAACTGTCTCCTTAAAGAGATCAAACTCTCGGGTCGCCGTTTCACTTGGAGCAACGAGCAGTCCAACCCGACTTTGGTGCGACTGGACCGGGCCTTTGCCAATGCTGACTGGGAGCTTCTCTTTCTGTCTTCCACCCTCCTGCCACTTTCCTCCACATCCTCAGACCACTGCCCACTCTTTCTCACCGCCGAGCAGGCCCCACCGCCACCTAGGCGTTTTCGCTTCGAGAATTACTGGCTCAGCATTGATGGTTTTCTCAAGGTGGTACAGCTGGCCTGGGGCGACTCACCCACACAAGAACCAACCCACCCCCTGCTCCGCCTCAAATCCAAGCTCGCTCAGACGGCGGTCACCCTACGCTCCTGGAGCCGCTCCATTGTCGGCGACACCAAACTTCAACTCTCCGTGGCCTCTGAAGTCGTTCGTCTTTTCGATGTGGCCATGGAAACTAGAGCACTCTCGCCAGAAGAAATGACCCTGCGCCGGCAACTTAAGGTGCGAATCCTCGGGCTCTGCGCTATTGAGAAGATTAAATGGAAGCAACGTTCACGCCTCAATTGGCTCAAGCTCGGGGACGCCAACACCAAATATTTCCATCTCAGAGCCAATGGCACACGAAGGAGGAACCTCATCCATTCTCTCCAAAGTCCGTTCGGTTATCACACGGAGTTTCAGGATAAAGCAAGCGTCCTACATCAACACTTTGACACAATCTTTGGAGAGGATTCCCCGACTTCCGGGCCCCCCTCTCGTTCGTTCAACTGGGACTTCTTGGGGTTGCCAACCGTTGATCTCTCGGCTCTGGATGAGCGCCTTTTCATGGAAGAGCTTAAACATGTCCTTTTCTCTCTCCCCAACGACAAAGCCCCAGGACCGGATGGATTCACCTGGAACTTCTACAAAGCTTGTTGGGGTATCATCTCAGAAGATCTATTTGCGGCCCTCCAATGCATTTTCAGCCTGGATAGCGCGGGGATGTCGGCTTTCAACAATGCACACATCGTCCTACCGCCTAAGAAGGAATGCCCGCTTTTCGTCTCCGATTATCGGCCGATCAGCCTCATTCACAGCGTGGGAAAGCTCTTCACCAAGTTGCTCTCGTCCTGCCTAGCCCCTTACATTAGCGACCTCATATCCCCGTGCCAGAGCGCTTTCATCAAATAAAGACACATCCAACGCAATTTCCTTCTTGTCGAGAGCACAGAAAAGGCCCTGCACAGATCGAACACCCCAGCGCTACTCTTCAAGCTTGATCTCGAGAAAGCTTTCGACTCCGTGTCTTGGCCTTACCTCCTGGACAACCTACGCGCCCGCGGCTTCGGGATGCGTTGGTAAGACCGGATCTCCTTATCACTCGCCTCGTCCTCATCAAGAGTGCTTCTAAACAGCCACCCCACAGATACCATCCACCATTGCCGTGGCCTTCGCCAAGGAGACTCGCTCTCCCCGCTACTTTTTAACCTCGCCATCGAGCCGCTCATCGCCCTGCTTCACCGCGCAACAGAGGCCAGGGTTCTAGCCCCCATCCCGGGACTCAGCCAAGACTCTCGGATCTCCCTCTTCGCGGACGATGCTGTGATCTTCACAAACCCGACCAGCCAAGATGTCTCGACTTTGGCCTCCATCCTGCGGGTATTCGGCGACATTACTGGCCTACGCACCAACTTCACCAAAAGCCAGGTAGTGCCAATCCGATGTCACAGCTTTGACGTCACGTATATCCTCCAAGAACTCCCAGCCGAGCAAACCAACTTTCCCATCAAATACCTTGGGATACCCCTCTCCACCAAACGGCTGCGTCATGTCCACTTTCAGCCGCTCATCGACAGAATCTCATCCAGGCTGGCAGGCTGGCGCGGGCCGTTGATGTCCAAAGGGGGGAGGCTTACGCTACTCAAGGCAGTCCTCACCGCGCTCTCAACTTACGTCCTGTCTGTCATCAACCCTCCTCCTCCGTCGTGAAGAAGATCGACTCCATCAGGCGTAGCTGGCTGTGGAAAGGCACCGGCTCCGACAATGGGGGCGAGGGAAGGGCCAACTGGAGCACGGTCTGCTCCCCGACCTCCCTTGGGAGACTTGGGGTCCTAGACCTCACCCGTTTCTCCTGAGCCCTCCGTCTACGTTGGCTCTGGCAGTGCAGGCTCCCCTCAAATCCTGCACGGACGACCATCTCCATCGACGTGTCGGAGTCCGACCTTGCCCTGCTTCGCGCCGGATCCTCCGCAATAGTGCGCAGCGGTTCTGCCCTCTCCTTCTGGGAGGACCATTGGTTGTCCGGCTGTGCCCCCAGACACCTAGCCCCAACGCTTTACCAAGCTTCCACAAGTAAAAGTAGATCGGTGCTCGAGGCATTAACGAACTCCAAATGGATCGCGGACCTGCGTCGGAATCTAACCCCTCAGATGATTCCGGAGCTAATCTCGCTGCTTCGCTGGGTCGCTCAAACTCAACTAACCATCGGGGAGCCTGACCAGCTACTCTGGCGTGTTACGGCCAACAGGGACTTCTCGGTCAAATCGACTTACCTGCTCCAGTTCGAAGGCCGGATCGTTGCTCCTGCAATGAAGATGGTATGGAAGATTTGGGCCCCCGTTAAGTGCAAATTCTTCCTCTGGCAGTTGATGCACAGACGCGTCATGACAGCTGATGCCCTGCTCCGACGCCACATCCCCAACGAATACTTTTGCCCTCTCTGCAGGCGCAATCTTGAAACGCCAGAGCACCTCTTTCTGGAATGCGACTTCAGCTCTACCATCTAGTCCAGACTATCTGAACTGCTGAACTATCCACAACTCAACCCTGCCAGATGGCGGCAACCCCACTGCTTCAGAACCTGGTGGGCTGACGTGGTTGTCCAGGGAGGGACCCCACGTGAAGCGCGCTCCATCTTCGCAGCCATAATCTGGCACCTCTGGCTTGAGCGCAATAACCGCATCTTCCGGCAGGTCATCCGATCGAGTTCGATCTTTCTGAATTTCTTGTTAGATGAGCTGCGGATTTGAGCGGCCGCATGTGCGCGCTTTGTAATTAGTTAGCGGGGTTTCTTGGCCCATGGGGGGAGGGGTCCTTTACTCCCCCCACCCTGTACTTCTTCTCTTTGATCAATACAACTAGCATCGTAGGGCATTTCATGAGAGGACCCGGGCACGCGGCCTACCTACCCTACTCTGAGAGAAGACAGCATACAAAATTTTGTCAATGCAACCAATATTCAGCAGTGTGAGGGGGATTAGTGCAAGTGCTACCACTCACTAATTGGCAGCTAGACGTCGCCGCTGGCTGCCACAAAAGTCTCACGATCGTTGAAATTTATTACCCATCGTGTAGCTAGTGTGCTTGTGCTTACTCAGTTACTCCTCCCTTTCCTTGCAACAATCCACGAGCAATTCCGACGATTCGGTAGCTTCCCTCTCAATGTACAATTCATCAGAGATACCGAAGAGCAAAATCTTCCCATCCTTCATCTCATCAGAGACGGCGGCAGTGCAGTTCTCAAGACCCGAGTCAAAGCAAGGCCCTTGGCTGAGTCGCTGCTGCTCCCCGTGGTGCGTGCCGCCGCCGGCAAGGCCACCAACTCGCTCGTCCGGAGGGTCGCCGGCATGTGGGGCGTCGACGACGACCGCCGCCGGCAGCTGCTGGCCGTCCACCGCAGGCTGGCCGGCGCCGAGGCCAAGAGCGAGCACGACCCCGCCGTGAGGAGGTGGATGAAGGACCTCAGGGCCGTCGCCTACGACGCCGACGACGTCCTCGACGAGCTCCAGTACGAGGCGCTGCGCCGAGAGGCCCAGATCCGCGGCTCCACTACCCGCAAGGTACTCGGCTACTTCACGCCGCGCAGCCCGCTGCTGTTCCGCCCTAGCATGAGCCGAAGGCTGAAGAGCATTCTCGAGAAGATCAATGAGCTTGTTTTGGAGATGAACACCTTCGGCCTGGCTGTCAACCCTGTAAAGGCACCTGAGCAAGTTCTTTATCGGCAGACGCACTCAGGACTGGACGATTGCTCCGAGATCTTTGGCAGAGACGACGACAAGGAGAAGGTTGTGAAGCGGCTGCTTGGCCAGCAAGATGAGCAGAAGGTGCAGGTGCTTCCTGTGATTGGGATGGAGGGTTTGGGCAAGACCACACTTGCCAAGATGGTGTACAACGATCTCAGGGTGGAGAAGCACTTTGAGCTGCGGATGTGGCCCTGCGCGTCGGAAGACTTCGATGCTTGCCCTCTCGTGAAGTCCATCGTTGAATTGGCTAGAGGTGGGAAATGCGAGCCGTCCGAATCCATCGAGCAGTGGCAGGAAAAGGTTTTTATTGATTTTTGACGATGTGTGGAATGAAGTTGAGAGGAAGTGGGAGGATGACCTGAAGCCATTGTTGTGTTCTGTTGGTGGACCAGGGAGTGCCATAGTTGTCACAAGTCGAAGCCAGCGAGTGGCCTCTATCATGGGCACGCTTCAGTCACTACAGAAAACGACAACAGTTTCGAGTGCCAAAACCGTCGAAAAAAGAGAACAAGCCGTCGGGAAACAGTTTTATCGACGGCCAGCCGTCGAGAAACAGCCGTCGAGAGAACTCCGTCGAGAGAGGGCAACTGTCTCGACGGTTTAGCCGTCGAGTGATCTTAACTCGACGGCTTCATAAATAACCGTCGAGTTAACGTCCAGTGACGCCGTTACTGTTCCAACAGAATTGTCTCGACGGCCGATATCCAGCAGTCGAGATTATTCAAAAGGGTCGACAATCCTAGCCGTCCCTAGTCACGTTGTCTCGACGGCCGTAATTGAAACCGTCGATTCAGATTAACATAGTGTCGACGGCCTGATTTTTAACCGTCGATACTCTCTTTCCACCTTTGTCGACTGCCACACGACAGACCGTCGATACTCTCGTTCCAGCGTAGCGCTGTTTCGACGGCTTTAGTAAAGCCGTCGGGACTACTTATTTCTAGAAAAAAAAATTGTTTTAATTTTGTAAAAAAATCAAGAAAATTGCAGCAGCTGCTGCTCCCAGCAGCAGCAGCTGCTGCACCTGCATACCCAAAACCTCACAATGCGTATATATCCCATTCGTCGCACACATATGCGACAAGATCACAATTGACAACTCAAATACACTCAAATATATAAAAGGCACACAGTCCATATATATTAGCCACCAAACGATCCAAACAGCTCCAAACAGTCAGCACGACATACACATATATACAATATTGCAATCACAATCGTACGATAACCAAAACGTATATATCGTCAGCTAGCTAGTCACCTAGTGCTCGCTGGACGGTGGATTGCCTGAAGGGGGTAGGGACGGCTGGGTAAACTACGGGGGGGCGCCATCGAACAGGTTGTTGACGAAGTCGGCCTCCTGGCTGCCCGATGTGTCCCCTCCCTCGTGCGCATGAGCTTCTGCTGGGGCAGCAGAACCCGAACCCTTAAATCAGAGCAGGTAGAGGCTACAGAGCAGGGCATAGCGAACACAATTTGCGTGGGAGAGGGAAGGAGAGAGAAGTTGCCTGGAAGGTGTTTGATGGAATGCCCATAAGAGAAGGAAGAGAGAGGTATGATTTTTATTTGCATTGGAAATTTTATCTTTGGTTTTAAATTAATCCAATTGGTTTAAAATCAAACGAAATTTTGAATTCAGCCAAGATTTGAAAACGCCCCAAAATTGGGCTGTCACAGGCACTCTGGTCGCCTTTTAGCTAGGCGATCTAGGCTTCCGGTTGCTCCCGGATGCGCCTCCTCTACACATGGTCGGCAGTCTCCTGCAGCCAATCCCAGTGCTTAGGGTGCGCGATAGGATTACTCGATCCAATTTCAAAGCTCTATTACATGCTCCTTGTGCTTGACCTTGTGGTTTCGCGCTCGAAGCGCGGCGGCGGCGGCTTCACTATCTCCTCATCCTCCTCCGAGCTCTCGAGCGAGTCAGACAAGGGGAATGGCATCTTCTGTATGCCCCAGTGCCTCCGGAGCTGTAGGGGTGCATGATTACGAGGCGCCATCACCCTCACCGTTGACACACGAACTCCGGAGACTTAAGATAAACGAGTAGTGAGATAGTGAGGCACTACAGAAAACGTCAATAGTTTCGAGTGCCAAAACCATCGAACAAAGGGAACAAGCCGTCGGGAAACAATTGTCTCGACGGCCAGCCATCGAGAAACAGCCGTCGAGAGAACTCCGTCGAGAGAGGGTAATTGTCTCGACGGTTTGGCCGTCGAGTGAACTTGTATCGACGGCTTCAGAAATAACCGTCGAGTGAAGCTCTAGTGACGCCGTTACTATTCCAACGTAATAGTCTCGACGGCCGATTTGTAGCAGTCGAGATTATTCAAAAGGGCCCACCATCCAAGCCGTCCCTAGTCACGTAGTCTCGACGGCCATAATTGAAACCGTCGATTAAGATTAATGTAGTATCGACGGCCTCGTCTCCGACCGTCGATACTCTCGTTCTAGCGTAGTGCTTTGTCGACGGCTTTAATACGGCCGTCGAGACTACTTATCTGCAAAAAAAAAATTGTTTTAATTTTGTAAAAAAATCCAGAAAGTTGCCGCAGCTGCTGCTCCCAGCAGCAGCAGCTGCGCACCTGCATACCCAAAACCCCACAATGCGTATATATCCCATTCGTCGCACACATATGCGACAAGATCACAATTGACAGCTCAAATACACTCAAATATATAAAAGGCACACAGCTCAAATACAATTTGTTGCTGCTCAAAAGCAATTCGTTGACGTTTGTGTATCAAACATAATCATCGGCAAAAATATAAAAAAAATTCCGAGCATCTAAAAAAACGAACACTATTAAATGGGGTGTTTTTTGGCTAAGTTATAAGCTATCGTTCGGTATCGCATGATTCGTTGGTTACTACACATAAAACTTTAATTTAAAAAAATACAATTTCAAATATGAATCAAAACTTATCAAATGTTGTAACATGGAAAAATTGTTACCGGCGGCGGGCATGGCTACGGAGGTGGCGGGCGGCAGGGGAGGCGGCGCGGCGATATGGAGGCGGCGGGCGGCGGGGAACGGAGGGGAGGCAGCGGCGGGCGTGGCTATGGAGGCGGCCGGAGGAGGAGGAGGCCGGAGGGGAGGCAGCGGCGGGCGTGGCTACGGGGGCGGGGCACGAAGGCGCCAGGGGAGGCGGCGCCGGGATACGGAGGGGAGGCGGCGACGGGCGTGGCCTCGGGGGCGGCAGCGGGGAACGGAGCCGGCGGCGGGCGACGCGGCCGGCGGCCGGCTGAAGGTGGAGAGGAACCCTAGCTTTGAGGAGATAGTTTTCCCCCCCGCCCCATTTGTTTATTTGGATATGCGCATTTCAACCCGAAGCGCTTTTTCCCGGCAGATGGATTGCCTGAGATCACTAGTTTTCCCGGCAGACGGTTTACCGGTCATTAAATATTTTCCCGGCAGACAATCCGCCGATAAATCTTACTTATCCCGACACACGATATGCCGTTGATATTTATTATTATTCCCGGCAGAATGTTTGCCGGTATTTTAGATTTTTACCGGCAGACTTCTGCCCTTAATTGTGTGTTGTGGTGTAGTGTGTGTTTGCCTGGGAGCCATCTGACATGCCCGGAGTCCCAAGGGAGATTATCAAGCACAAACTGGCGGTCCGGCCGGACAAAAAGCCTGTTCGCCAGAAGCTTCGACGCTTTTCGGATTTCAAGCAGGGGATCATCAAGGATCAGCTTGGCAAGCTGCTCGCTGCTGGTTTCATCCGCGAGGTTGATCACACCGAGTGGCTGGCCAACCCTATGATAGTAAAGAAGAAAGACGGCAAGTGGAGGATGTGTGTTGACCACACAGATCTGAACGCTGCTTGTCCCAAGGACAATTTTCCACTGCCTCGCATAGACCAGCTGGTCGACGCGACTGCGGATGCCCAGCTTTTGAGTTTTTTGGATGCTTATTCCGGTTATCACCAAATAAGCATCTCCCCCGAGGATGAAGAGAAGACTGCCTTCATCACCCCCTTCGGCACTTTCTGCTATACGACCATGTCTTTCAGTTTGCGCAATGCTGGTGTCACGTTCCAGCGCTTAATGGAGAAGACTTTCCTAGAACAGCGCGGAAGAAATCTGGAGGTCTATGTCGATGACATAGTTGTAAAGAGCAAGTATGCTCCAGATCATGTAAAAGACCTGGCCGAGACTTTTCGTAATCTCACCAGGCATTGAATAAAATTAAATCCAGAGAAGTGTACCTTTGGTGTTCGATCTAGAATGTTGCTCGGTTATGTAATTGGTTCGCAAGGAATTTCTGCTAACCATGAAATAATCGAGGCCATTGAAAACATGCAGGCTCCTACTACCGTAAAGGAAGTTCAGAGCCTCACTGGGCAGATGGCTGCTCTAAGCAGGTTTTTCTCCCGCCAAGGCGAACGCGGGCTGCCCTTCTTTAAGGCCCTGCGCAAGCACAATGGCTTCGAGTGGACAGAGGAGGCTGACAGATCCTTTCAGGATCTAAAGCAATACCTGTCCAACCCACCTGTCTTGATTACCCCGCGTTATGGCGAACAGCTTTTGTTGTATCTTGGCTGCATGCCACAAGCGGTGAGCGCGGTCCTGACAGTGGAAAGGGAAGGCATCCAGAGACCAATCTATTATATGAGCGAGGTGCTTCATGGATCAAAGGAGCGTTACCCTGAGGTCCAGAAGTTGCTCTATGCCTTGCTCATATCCTCCAGGAAGCTTCGGCATTATTTCCAAGCGCATCAAATACTGGTCCCGACCAAGTTCCCTCTGGGAGAGATCCTAAGGAACAAGGAAGCTGGCGGACGTATAGCTAAGTGGGCAATGAAACTCGCAGAGTTCGATATTCTGTTTGCTACCCGAACTGCTATCAAATCCCAGGTCCTGGCTGACTTCGTCGC
This sequence comes from Raddia distichophylla, assembly GCA_005191435.1. Taxonomy (NCBI): domain Eukaryota; kingdom Viridiplantae; phylum Streptophyta; class Magnoliopsida; order Poales; family Poaceae; genus Raddia; species Raddia distichophylla. The sequence goes on from SPJY01003379.1 coordinate 524,376, forward strand.
TGAATGGACTTGCCCGCCCAAATCCCAAGAAGCTCCCGAGCAACCTGATGAACCCCCCTGGACCATGTTTTTCGACGGTTCGCGCACTGGACACTCGGGGGCTGGTTTTGTTCTCATCTCCCCTCAAGGAGAGCAACTCCAGTATTCTATCCAACTACACTTTGCGGCGACCAACAACGCCGCGGAGTACGAGGCCCTCCTCGCGGGACTAAGAGCGTGCAAGTCGCTCGGCGTCCAACGGCTGACTGTGAAGGGAGATTCACAGCTGGTCATCAATCAGGTAAACAAGGAGTATCAGTGCTGCGATGACTCAATGGCGCGATACCTGGTTGAAGTGAGGAAGTTGGAGCGGCACTTTCGATTTTTCGAGGTGCTCTTCGTGCCCAGGAAGGACAACTTCTTGGCCGACCAGCTGTCCAAGTATGGATCCTCACGCGAACCTGCTCCGGCAGGGGTGCTCGTCGAGTACCTTTACAAGCCCTCAATCACGTCTCCCGACGAGGCAACAGAGACAGGTGGTGCTGTCTCCGTTATCGAGCAGGCTGCGGATTGGACAACGCCATTTGTCCGCTATCTTGCAGATGGGACCCTGCCCGACGACGAAGCCGAGCGTTCCCGGCTTATAAGGCGTGCTGCCCCATACAAGCTTATGGGCGGCATCCTTTACCGCCGAGGTGCCCTAGGAGTTCCCCAGGATTTGTACATCCAAGGTGTTCCAAAGGATGCCAGTTTGGGGACCAACATCATGTCAAAGCCTATGGCATCAAGAATTCCTTCGGATCATTCCCTCGTAATAACTTCGTATAGCATACATTATACGAAGTTATACGAACTGTGATTAGTTTTCATGGATTCACCCTTACCTTTGTAGCTTTGATGTTGTACATGATCAACTTGGATTTGTTCGATCGGAGTTCCCACACACATTATATGGCGTTGCTGGAACTCAGGTCGTGTTTCTCTTTGCTCCACTGAAATGTAGTATAATCAAATGAATTGATTTTCCCACTACTGCGGATCGCCCTAGGCCAAGCGGCTCGTAAGGCCTGTGCAAGCGGTTTTAGAACCGCTTGCAGACAACCGCGACTGATGTCCGAGGGGCATCACAAGTGGCTCTAGGAGCCGCTTGTGATACCCCTCTGCAAGCGGTTTGCAGGGCTCCGCACGGAGTGGCCTGTAGGCCACGTGGGAGATCTCTGCAAGCGGCTGGAGGAACCAACCGCTTGCAGAGAGGCATCTCCGCAAGCGGTTGAATCACCGCTTGCGGAGACGTGCACTTTCCTATATAGCTGGTTAGTTTGGGGGCGGCGCAAATAGATATTTAAATATATATATTTCGGGAGGTTTTTTTAATTTGTCGCTTAAATTTAAATACATATACGATGAGCATATAATTAGTGATCACACAAGCTTAAATATATTAGATAATATATATAATAATGTACACTATATATACATCGGCCTAGACACATATGCATGAAGTAATAATGAGCCAAATTTATAAAGTTTCTAATTAATATACGTGAGGCAAAATGGACCAAAGAGTTCATTGTTTCCTTGCAGTACTCTTCTTGCCGCTCTTTGACGACGTAGAAGTCGTCCCTAGTTCGTTCGTGTTGAAATATGGTTCTCGAAAGTGTAACTCGCCCTTGGAGTTAATGACCTCATCGAAAATGAAGCCGAGTAGTTGTTCTTGTAATGCGAGCACCCGCTGATATGGTAACACTTTAGTATGTTTATCCATGTCGGGCTGTCAATTCGATTAAAGTGGGAAATAAATAAATACCCGCACCTATGTAAATTTATGGAGTACATAAGAGTCG
>SPJY01003379.1:531909-671074 GCA_005191435.1 Raddia distichophylla
CGAGCGCGGAGCCGGCGCAGTGGAGAGGCGCGGTGGAGCGGCGCGGGGAGCCGGCGCGGTGGAGGAGGGAGGCCGCGCGGTGGAGGTGGAGGAGGGAGGCTGACGTGGTAGAGGAGGGAGGCCGGCGCGGTGGAGAGGCGCGGGGAGCCGGCGCGGTGGAGGAGGGAGGCCGCGTGGTGGAGGTGGAGGAGGGAGGCTGATGCGGTAGAGGAGGGAGGCCGGCGCGGTGGAGAGGCGCGGGGAGCCGGCGCGGTGGAGGAGGGAGGCCGCGTGGTGGAGGTGGAGGAGGGAGGCTGATGCGGTAGAGGAGGGAGGCCGGCGCGGTGGAGAGGCGCGGGGAGCCGGCGCGGTGGAGGAGGGAGGCCGCGTGGTGGAGGTGGAGGAGGGAGGCTGATGCGGTAGAGGAGGGAGGCCGGCGCGGTGGAGAGGCGCGGGGAGCCGGCGCGGTGGAGGAGGGAGGCCGCGCGGTGGATGTGGAGGAGGGAGGCCAACGCGGTAGAGGAGGGAGGCCGGCGCGGAGCCGGCGCGGGGAGGAGGGGATGGAGCGACCGAGCAGGGGGGGCGACGCAAAATGGAAGGATGGATCTGGATGGATGGAGGGAAGATCCGGCGGCTGAGGCAAGGAGTGGCACTATGCTTAGGAACAGTGAGCGGCGGATGAGGACAAAATCTCTAGGAATATGGAAGTAGGTGGATCCCTTCAGAATGATTTTTTTTTGAGATATCCAACAGTGCTGTCGCTATTGTTATAGGCAACGGCATAAGGGCATACATAGCTGTAGAGCAACAAATATAGTATCGGAATTGCTTCTGGTCGGACGTCCAATCAGATCATACGGCCCGGCCGAAATCCCATGCCACGAGCTGGCTTTCTAGCGACTGTTTGTTCCGCGAGTCAGAAGCTTATCCAAAGCAACGCTCGTCCATTCTCCACCACTTGTTCCTCTCTCCACACACGCAACCAGCGATTTTGCATCGTCTTTGGTGGCACTGCCCGTCGGAGCCATCCAATGTCTCCTGCGAGTGCTCCTGTTCCTCCTCCTCCTTCGCCCCTCTATCTATTCCCCATCTTTAATCTCCTCCAAGGTTTCATATCCGACAAGGGAAAGACAACCGTGGTGGTCGGATTCGACGAGAATAACGCAGGAGCTCGTCGGATTTGGGGAAGAAGTCAGTGGATCTAAGGAGACGGTGAGTTTTTTTGTGCTTTTTTTTGTGCTTTTTTTTGTGAAATTTCTTTGAAAACACCGTGAAACATGCAGAAACATGGCATGTTTCATCAGTTTTCCACCATATTTTCACCATTTTTGCCTATGATTCAGCATGTTCGTACATGTTTTGTCATGTTTCGCTGAACAAATCTTTCTTGTTTCAATACTACCGACATCAGTGTCATGTTTATATTTTAAAAATCGTATGTTGGAAAAGCGTCCGATTTTTTGTTACGGATCGGACGCCCGATCCATCACACTACCGGGCGTTCCCTTTAGAGGGGGTAGTGCTAAGGATCGGTCCTTCGGTCTGTTACAAAAAATCAGACGCTTTTCCAACATACGATTTTTGAAATATAAACATGACACTGAAGTCGATAGGATTGAAACAAGGTAGATTTGTTTAGCGAAATATGAAGAAACATGTACGAATGTGCTAAAACATGGGCAAAAATGGTGAAACAAGGTGGAAAAACTGATGAAACATGCCATGTTTTCGCATGTTTCATGGTGTTTCCAAAGAAATTTCACAACAAAAACACAAAAAACTCACCGTCTCCTTAGATCCATTGTCTTCTTCCCCAAATCCAACGAGGTCCCATGTTATTCTCGCCGAATCTGATCACCATGATCGTCTTTCCCTCATGGGATGAAACCTTGGAGGAGATTAGAGATGAAGAATAGGTAGAGAGGGAGAGAGAGAGGGGGGGCAACCGAGCAGGGGGGCGACGCGAAATGGAAGGATGGATGGAGGGAAGATCCGACGGCTGAGGCAAGGAGCGGCACTGTGCTTAGGAACAGTGAGCGGCGGATGAGGACAAAATCTCTAGGAATATAGAAGTAGGTGGATGCAATGAATAGCCATAGACATTGACATGCAGTAGATAGGTAAGTTAAAGCACATTTTCTTTCATAAATGGTTAGGTAGAGCCAAGTAGCAATGAGAGCAATAACCACGTATGAAGAGGAATTAAAATCCATCTCCAAACAAATCAAAGGCTTGAATTTAAAGATTTTCAAAAAAAAAACTTTCCAAATCCATTTTCCACACATCAAACAAAGTATGCAGTGAGTCAAACCACGTTTTGAGAATCGAGTATATTTAGCTCATTCCTTAACTCGCAAAATCTTTTCTCATCTAGTAGTTTGGTAAAGATATCCGTCAATTAATCTTCGGTTCTCACATGTTTAATATCAATATCGCCCTTGGATGAATAATCTCTTAGAAAGTGGTGACGAATATCGATATGCTTTGTTCTAGAGTGTTGGACGGGATTGTTGGCTATTTTAATGACACTCTCATTGTCACATAAAAGTGGAATATGGTTTAGGTCATAGCCATAGCCTCTCAAGATTTGTCTCATCCAAAGCAATTGAGCGCAACAACTTTCCACCGCAATGTACTTGGTCTCGGCGGTGGATAAGGCAGCGGAATTTTGGGTTTTGGATGACCACGAAACTAGTGATCTCCCCAAGAAAAGGATAAGACCTACATTACATTTACACAATGAGTAACATGATTTGCAAGTGAAAGCAATGGCCCCAAAAAATGGACAGATAATGAGTAGACGAATAATCTTCATTTGAATATAAATGAAACTTCGCAACCTCCATTTTGTACTTGCTTTGTTAATCCTCACGGGTAATACAAGAATCTATCACTTATAAAGAAGGGTAGACAAAGTTTCAATCCAACGACTTATCGCTTCTAAGAAGGGCTAAATGAGTGGTCAATCTAAGACCATCTCCAACCATTTTTCCTTCATTCCATTTCCTTTTCCATTTTCAACGGCATCCCTTCGAAGAAATTTGCAAAAAAAAAGGAAGAATTTTCTTCTGAAGGGAATGCACGAAGAAATTTCTTCTGAAGAGAACCACGAAGAAATTTCTTCTGAGGGAACCAGAATTTCTTTGCAAAGAAAAAATGGCCCCTGAAGAGTATCCGTCGGAGATGGTCTAAAGAACCCCGTTTCATGTGTTTACCGCGTAAGGCGAATATAGCTCTTTACTTTTTTATTCTACAACAAAAATATCATCACAAAATATGCTTTGCGAAACTAAATTTCAAATATTCTACAATTAAGTGCCACATGAGTTTTTTTCGGCGCCAAAAAAGAAAAAATAAGGAACATAACAAAAAATACAGATTAAAAGTTTTACAAAAAAGTAGCTGCTTATATTGACTGCTTTTTCTGTAGTTTAGCCTTAGCATCCTGCTAACCAAAAACGTGACGACAAATAAAACCTGACAAAAGATATCTAAAATCTTCTCCAAAACAAGAATTAAATAATTGTTAATGCAAACTTTTCTTCCATCCTCACAACAACAACAAAAAATATCTTTGACGTGAGGATCATCCCGTAGCTGTACACGTCCGGAATCACACTACATGTACCTCTGTGACTTCGGGAACAAAATATGTGAACCTTCAGTTCCATCCTCACTTTCCCTTCATGCAGAACCATTAGAAAAATTAAACTATATGCATGAGCAAGAACTCCGAAGCCAATGAATAGTGAACTTACCTCTTCCTTTTTCCCTTTGGAGATAATTCTTCATTGCAAAAATTATCAGCAAAACCCTTGAGAAGCTTCTGCGTGTTACAAATTTCATATGTTAGAATGTAGACCAGCAACTTTACTTTTAATAGCAAAGGGTGTACCTTCCACTCGGCTCCTCCACATAGCCTTTTTAGTGAGTTGTATATGCCCTTGTTGTGTAACCCAACTTTTACATCATTGGAATCAGTAACTGAAGCAACAATACCAACCACTGTACCATTTAAGCTAAAGATTGGAGCTGAGATGAGTTTATTTGCTGCATGGAATTCTCCAGTATCAACAACACTCTTATCTTGAAAAGTGCACTTTAGAAGAAAATAGTCCTCACTTCCATCCAAATGCTGACCCCAATCATCGAATGCAGCACATGAAGGCGATAACACGAGACCCTTGTAAGTGCCAAGATACCTATTGGTCGATATGACGCCAATTGTGGCGATCACTTGCCTCTTAACAGGATCTGTGCTAAACGCAATTTCTTTATGTTGGCACTCAGTTTTCACAATTAAGATCATAAACGGTTCATTCTCCTTCGAACAAAGCACTTGAGCAATCATGGGGCTTGAGGAATCTTTGCCAAAAGAGACGAACAGCTCGTGTCTTGATTTGATAATGTTTGAAGATGTCAACACAAGACTGTATCTCTTCTCAGACATGAGTATGAAACCGGTGCCGTTGTCACTAAATTGTCTGTTTTGATGGACAATAACTACAGTGGGTGACACTTCTTCATACAATTGGCGAAAAATGTCCTCCATCTAGTAATCTGAAAAACATAGAATAAAAAATGTAATCTCATGTAATTAACAATAACAATGGGATTATGTATAAACAAACAAAAAAAGAGCGCAATACAGAGTATCAAGTTTCGTCTCTCTACAAAAAACAGCTAATCTAATCCTGAACTATTCAGAACAGTAGAGTTAACCCACTACAGCGTTCTTGTAGGTGGTTTTGCCACCGTTGTCGGTGATTTGGCAGCCACCACTCAGCAAAATAATAAAATGACTCCTTGTATGGCTGCCACACCACCGAAACCGCTATTGGGGTATTTGTGCCACTTTGAATAGTTCAAGGGTAGAACAAATGGATTTATATTGAGTTTCAGGGATAGAATAGATAAAGCTCAATACTTTCAAGTGCACCATTTTTTTCGTTTGTACATACTTAATTCCAGTGTTAATTACATGAGATTACATGTTCTTCTATGTTTTCAAATCACTGGAGGACATTATTTTCCAATTATACAAAGAGAGGTCGTTCATTGTAGTGATTGTCCATAGAAAAACAATGTAATGACTACTACGCCAATGGCTCCGTGCCTTTTTCCAAGGAAAGATACTATCTTATGTTTGTTGACATCTTCGACAATCATTAGATCAGAACACCGGCTATTTGTCTCTTTTCAACAATCCTTGTTGCAGGTTAAGGATTGCTAAATATTTTGTTTAAAAGCGAGTAATTGTTGTGTATTAACTGTGAAAACCAATTACCATCATAAAGAAATTAACATTTAGTAAAGATTTTAAGAATCTGCTAAAGAGGCAGGTGACTGCCACAGTTGCTGCCATTTCTAGCCAAGATTATTTTGCCATTTTCAAAAGGTTCATACTTACTCCTTCATGTTACATTTTTATGATTCCGAACAACATTTGGATGGAAGTAAAAACTATTTTATTTTGAAGTGCACTTTTGAAGATGAGAGAGATGATGACACCAAAAAGTTCGCATGTCAGCTCCAATCTTATGCTTAAACGCTACAATGGTTGGTATAGTTGCTTCACCCGGTTATTCCAATGATATTCAAGTCAAGGTTGCATTGCAAAGGCATATACAGGTTCATAACAAAGTTGTTTGAGAGGGGCCAAATGAAAGGTACAATCTCCGGTATTGAAAGTTATGTTGCTAGTCTATATTCTAACATTGCAATTTGTAATTTGCATAAGCTTCCCATGGGTTTTTGAGCCTTTTTTGAAACAAAGAATTATCTTCAAAGAAAAAAAAGGAAGAGGTGAGGTCAATAGTCATTACACCGGACTTACAATTCTTGGTTACACATGTAGTCTATTTTCCAGTTCTTTGTGAAGATGTGTTGCTATGGTGTAACATGCAATGCAATTATGTTGATAAGATGGCTGGCATAATACAACTACCATACCAAGTTACTTCAGTAAGAGTGTTTTCCCAAGGTTTAGCACAAACGCTGAGCGACACCAAATTCAGGTAAACAGAGGAAAGAATGGATCCTTCAACAATGAACATGGCTGAATGCTGGAATTTAATCATTAAACATAGGAAAAACATGTACACCGTGTAGAATTTTGGTGATGACCATTAGAATTCTGGACAGTTATCAGACCAACAAGCCAGTGCATCAGTATAGCCATTAGTTTTCACAGCTAGCAGGGGTCAACAATAAGCCAGTGCATCAGTATGACCATACATTACTATTCAGAATCCAAAATATTCAAAATAAATCCCTTATAGCAACAAAACATTCTTGACAGTTTTAAGTGAACACATGCATGCAAGCATGTGCGCTTGATGGGGCCAAGAATGGAGCGTTTTAACAAGATAGATGATTGAAAAAAAACCTAGCACACAGCAGATCATCCAATGAGTTGTGAAAGCAAAAAAAAACATAGCAACAAAGAAGAAAGGGCATTAAAAAATTATATAAAAAATAGCAATGCTAATCCTTGTCCACAAGCTACATATATAGAATGCCATGCTAACACTGATGAATATATTATTTAATTCATTGCAAAAAGTCTATATTGCATTCTGAAGCATTGAGCTTCGTCTACTCTACTCTAACTATTTGAAATGGGACAAAAAAAAACCGTATAGCGGTTTTGAAGGTGGTTTTTGTTACTGTTGTGAGTGATAGTGCAATCCACTTGGTGAAATAATAAATAAATAAAAGATTTTCATAGGTCAGGCCTCACATGTACACCGGTTTTCCTTTTCTTCACTCTTTCTCCCTCCTTTCCTTCATTCATTCTCCCTACTTTTCTTCATCCATTCTCCCTCTCATCTCCTCTAACACAACCACACCCAATGCAGTTGTTGCTGCCGACGGTGACCACGCTCAACGCCACCATTTCCCCTTCCTACTCCTCGCACAGGCCTCCATGGGCCTTCTCCATGCTGCCTCCGCCCTATCGCTCTCCAATCTCTTGCCATTTTCAACCACTCGGCTCCATCGTCATGTTCCCTTCTTTTATTTTCTCAAGTAAAATGTTGTATACTTTTCAAGGTGCATAGATTATCACGAGCATTTCTGGGTTTATAATCAATATTAGCGTTTCATTGGCTTTGTCAAAAGCTTCATGTTTCTAAGTATCTCACTGTACTTACCTGTTAAATCTAATTATGACTTGTTTCCTTCTGTACGCACTATGTACTAATATATACTAACACCATCTACATAAGTACTCCCTCCGTTTTTTTTTATTTAACGTTTTTGACTTGTGGACACGTCTTTGACCATTCGTCATATTCAAAAAAACTATGTAAATATCATTTATTTTGTTGTGATTTGTTTTATTATTAAAGGTACTTGAAGCATGACTTATATTTTTGCATGTTTGCACTAATTTTTTGAATAAGACGAATGGTCAAAGGTATGTCCAAAAGTCAAAAGTGTCAAATAAAAAAGAACGGAGGAAGTAATAAGCAAGTATAGGAAGGAAGAAAATACAAAACTAAGAAGTGGCATGAAACAGGACGTGGCCATTTACAACTATTCGTGATGCAAAGCATGCGTTAAGCATATTCTTGTGTCGGATGGGCCTAACATACAGCCAGATTGCAATAAGAATAAGATCACAGTATTGATGGCATATGGGTGCGAAGGGGCAGCATCTGCTTCCATCAATCAGTACCTTCTCTGCCGTGGCGCTCGGGGTCGACGGGGAGGCGAGGCGAGGCGAGGTGGAGAGCCGCGGAGAGAGCCACGCGGCCCCGGCAATTTTAGGGTTTAGGGCTTTAGGCGGCTGGGGTGGGGGCCTGGGGGATTTGCGGGAGCCGCGAGGTGCGGTGAGGTGGGCTGTGGGCTGTGGGCTGTACGTACACATAGCACGCTGGCAGTGGTGCACAGAAGAAAATTTTGGTGCGACGAATTTTATAGCGTAAAATATTAATAGTAGTGCACGTTAACATCCCACATTTTTTAACCACTAAAATTTGGAAGAATTTTTTTCGAAACATTATATTTCAACACTAATAACATAGTACGCATTCCATCTAGTTATCCGGAGGTGTATTACCAACATTCTCGTTAGAAAGATTAGATTTAAAACCTTCAATAAACCAAGTGCCTTAAACTCTTGCTCATCTACCCAACGACTAAATAGCCACCCCACCTAGCCTGAGCATCTAAATCCCAGTGATCCCGATGATACTGCCCATCAAGCTAACACTCCATAAGTTATATCCATAGACTTCCCAGACACAATCATATATCTATCTCCGGCATTGCTACCGCTGCATAGATCGCCACATCAACGGTTCAACACCTGCACCCTGGCTCTCTCTAGCATAGCTGGAAGCCCACTCCACATAAAGTTACCCCACCAATATACCATCTCTCTACTGATATCCGTACATGAGCCCTGATCCCGTAGGAGCCGACCATTGGGTAGCTAGCTACTAATTTACTCTCGAAAAGCTCATCGGAAGTTCCTTCCACCCATACATATTTAACTTGGACCAAAGGTTTATGATCATTGTCCAGATCCGTTCCCAATATCACCAAGTATAAACCACCGATGATTCACCTCCTTGAGACTCATCTCCCATTAGCACCCTATTGCTCAAACCACCATCCTTAATATATTTGCCATTATAAACAACTCCAACCCACTTAGTATACCACCTTGTCAAGGACATCCCGACCATGTGAATCTCATCAAACCTTCCTTTAGATGTGCAGTTATTTAAAATATTATCATAAAAGGAAGATGCCACCTAATGACTACTAATTTGAATCCGAATAATGCTATACTCCCCAAAACCCCAAACCTGGCATTTTATCCTGAATATCAAATAGCATTAAACCCCCTGAAAACATAAATTATTGAATATACTCTAGATATTCCACCCTTAATAAGAATATTATTCACTGAAAACCCTAATTAAAAGCCTTTGATAGTCTCTCCATACCATTTATGAATTTTTCAAATCAATCCCTATTTTATTCAAAAAAAAGAAAACCCTTCTTCCATTTTTCTAGGAAGATATTTTATTGCATATTTGGACTCTCCTCATTTTTCTGGATTTGTAGAAATTTATTTCATATTTTTCGGAGAATCCTACAATATTATGTGATTTTATAAAGCTTTATCCATTTTCTAAGTCCCCTAAAACACTGCCATCGGGGCCCGCATGTCTAACCCAACCCAGCCCCGGTGCCGTAAGTAGCAGCCAACTGCTATGATTTATTTGGTCTCGATCCGACGTACGCTGGCATGGCCATGTCGCTGTACCGGTTTGAGCTCAATCCAACGGCGTCCATAAAATCACCAGCCGATCTGACGGCCGTTACGTCGTGTCCTACCTCCGGTCGCCTGCCTCTTCGCCCGAAACCGCAGCGCTGCCCACAGCCACGTCGACTGCCTTCGGCCCGACTGGTGGCGGTCCGAGTGATGGTCCGAGTGCCAGAGTGCTCCTTCGCTGCCGGATTCCCTTGGTTGTGTTGGATTGTAGTCGCCGTCACCATGGCCTTAATTTGGACCACGATTGGCGTAGCAGGATTATCGGACGGGATCATCGGGCTTAGGCTGTCGAGGAGCGTTTTGGAGGCAACGATGCTCTGCTGTGGCGTATGAAAAACAGTCTGGTCTCTCATCTTTGTCTGCAAAATGTCTTCATTGACGTTATGGGCTCTAGCGCGAAGAGACCCAGCGCGCGTCTCGCGGCGAAGGCGATCCTTATCTACCGCTTCTTCTTCCCGATGACGTTGGGATTCAGTCCGTTGATCTTCAATCACATAGACACCGCGGAAATCAGGACAACTTCCGGTCTGCTTTCCAACTCGGTCTCCGAGTTGGAGAAGCGAAGAGTTGGATCGTCTTGATCGTCGAATTCGGGTGGTTCGCTGGCGATGACGCCCACCATTCGAGATTCGTTTTCGATCGAGTCCTCCTCGTATCCAAATCAAGAATTAAGCCCCCGACACAGTACTCGCTGGAATGTGGTGGCGGCATTCCCCAACCCAAATGGGAGTCCGAGCGACGTATTGTCAAAGCCTTTCCTAGATCAGATCTGATCCGAGTCCGAGTAGGTGAGCTTGCGCCCTTGACGCATTATTCGCTGGAACGTGGCAGCGGCGTTCTCCAACCCGAAGGGGGTTCCGGACTGGTTGTTGCCGAAGTTCCCATCAGATCGGATGTGATCCAGATCGGTGGAAGAAAGCTCGCCGGAGTCGCCCTCAAATCGAATCTGATCTGGATCTGAGAGAGAGAGAGTTTGCCGAAGTCGCTGGCGATGAAGTCCAAGCTCCCGAAGCAGAAAGCCTGGTCGAGGACGAAGGTGATAACGACATCATTGATTGTTGTCATCAAGCTTGATGAGATTGATCTTAGCGCTTTCCCTACATGGCGCGCCAACTGTCGACGTTTGTTGTCGGCAATAATATATATAGGGCTATGCGCCGGATCCAAACTCGATAGTAACACAAGACAAGGGATTATACAAGTTCAAGCCCTTGCGGTGGAGGTAATACCCTAGTCATGTGCTATGGAATTATGATGATGATCGTATGATTGTATGTGTTTTGCGTATTGCGCAGTATGGCTTCTCCCGTCTAGGGTTCCCTGCCCGCCGTTATATAGTGGAGGGGGATAGGGTTACAAGGCAGAGTCCTGGTTGATTACGAGGAGATTCTATCCCTAACCTTTACCGAATATGTCTATATCCAAATTTACAATCACATCTTCCCTATTCGGGGTAGACTTTCTTTCTTTAGCCCTTCCTTGTCGCGCAAGGCAAGCTATAGTCCTGATTGTGCCCGCGTGTGTGTAGCCGGCTCGGCCCACCCCCTATCGGGTGGTCTTCTTGGCCCATCATGCAGATACCCGGGGCCCATATATTCCACACACGGTTAGCCTCACAACATCCCCAGTTTCATTTCTTCGGCATCATTTCCCCGTCCCCAGCCGCCGCTCGCCGGCACCATTCCCATCTCCGGTGATACCCTCTATTCCCCTCTCTATGACACCGACTAGTGGGGTCCATCTGTCAGCCACCCTCAGCCTCCTCCCACTCACGGTCACTTCGGGCCTGCAAGTCAGTCCCTGCGCGGGCCCTTGCCTGTGCGCGCTTGCGCCTGGCCCATTTCCTCCGCGGCTCAGCACCCTTCCCTTTTCTTTACTTTTTAATTTTCTATTTCCAGGAATTAGCATACCATTTTATTTCAAATACTAATTCCCCTCCAAAAATCCTACAAAAATTGTCAAAATTCCAAAACCCAGAGTAGTATTTCATAAAATATAAAACACCCCTTTACTGTTTTAAAATTCATAAATAAAATGATTTTCCTTCTCTTTTACATGGAAAAAACTTTTAAAATTCATTTATATTTCCCAAAAATCCAATTTAGTCTATAGAATTTTATAGAAATATAAAAACCCCATTTTTATAATAAAATAATCCAACTAAATTACTTTTACTCTCTTTTGCTATTTAAAATCATTTAAAACTCCAAATATTATCCAAAAATATTTAAAAACATTTAAAAGAAATATTTGTTATATTAATTTAATAAAAATATACCTTAACCTGTTCCACCCTATATCTTCGACAAATTCCATGCCGGAACTCCAACAAGAAATTGTTGTCATCCCCGATCTCTGGAATATTGTCGATCTGCACTATTGCACAATATGTGCACTAGCAAAATTCATGCTACCCGGAGTATTGCCAAAACTCTGTCCAACTCATCAATTCCCCTCCATCCCCCCTCCTGTCCAAAGGAGAATTCTGTCAAAAACTTAGAACATCGTACTGGCCTTGTACCAATCTCATGGCCCTATAAATAAGACTTTCCGCTTCCTTGCTTTACATATCCTCTTCTCCATAGCCAATTTAAGAAAGCTCTGTCTGCAACTCCAGTCATCGTTTCCCCAAATTACTAACTTTCCTAAACCATAAAAGCTCACCGCCGACCACCTTATTCACCTTCTACCAAAACTGAGTCATATATCCCTAGAATTTGCTAATACCAACATTTTTCTCCATTGCATTACTTTAGGAAACCAGCCTTCAATTCTCTATACACCTCGCCAAAGCCTATTCCAAATGGTTCGCCCGGTCTTCTGCTAAAAACCCTGTTTCCCACTTAAACCGACCAGTTCATAACTTTATGCACCCGTTCTCAATATAACCCAAAACCAAAAGTGTTCTAAATATCTAAATACCCGCAACCATGTAGTTTCCACCCAACCCTAAGCCATAGAATCATCTCTCTCTCTCTCTCTCTCTAAATTTTCTTCCAATTCTTATTTATAAAATACTTTCTTTGGATTTTTACTTGCTTTCCTTTTGATTTTATCGAATATTAGGAAATGGTAATATGTGAACTCTCTAGCAAGATATATCTGGTATGGAGCGGAAGTTGGATATTCTGTATAAGACGGCAAAGAAGACCTAGAGTTCAATTATCATATTTTCATCCTTAAAAGCAGGTTTTCATTTCTTGATCATGTTGAGTGCCCTATTTATCTATTTATTTATGCATTACTTTCTAGCTACTATTTGTTGCCAAAGTCTGTTACTTTACTTGTTTTGATAGATTAGTTATAACGGAGACACTGAAACCCCAAATGACTACCTAAACTTGATTTCCCTTTCCATTGGTAACCTTAGGTAGGAAAACTTAGCATATATAATATTTCAAGAATTGGTAAGATAGAAAATCATTTGTCATATGGATAAGTATTATGGGCTCTGCTTATCTGGATATGAAGATGATGCGTTAGATTACCAGGTGTGCGAGGCTGTAGGGATCCTGCCCCGGTATTTGGGAACATCCCTAAGTGGGACACTATGGTACTAAGGTATATGAGTAAATTCAGAAACATACCTTTGTCGATGTTTGTAAGACCTAATGGGTCCTGACCCGGTATTTGGGAAACCCTAGGTAAAAACACAATGGCACTAGCTTGCGGAGAAGTGCATCTATAATTGTTTGCTCATATAAAAACCTGGGTAAAGTGGAAAGGAATGACACAAAATACATCCATCCACGTAACTGGCCATTATGTGGGTAAAGCTGGATAGGTCCTGCAGGGCTGATAACCAAATCATTGATGGACCCTACTTTGGGTATATGAAGTTGTGTCAACTGGGTGATGCATCTTCGGTTCACATAACCAATGATTTAATTTGAGAAAAGGATGGTTGGTGCTTGTTGGCGATTCTTACACACTACAGAATTAATCCTCAAGAGGACGGATATCGTGCTAGTTTTCATCCGAGAGTATTCCAAGATATCGTATTTATCCTCGAGGAACGAGGGTAAAGAATATCACTATCGTTTTGATGTATATCTCTATTATTTAAGATACCAGCTAATATATATAGAGGGGGTAAGGATAATAATATTATAAGATAAATAGTGACACACACAGGAGTGTAAAAGATAAAGCAGGAAGACTCAAATAGTTGGGAGGACAACGAGACGAGTTTAATGTTCCTTAATTAAGTTCAAACAAATTATTAAGCTTGAGCTAGCTGATGTATGAATGGTAGAATTGTTTAAGAACTCCTCGGAGCTCGGTCTATCCACTGTTACCCGCTATCAGTTAAGAACACCAGAACCCTGGTGGCCTCGAAGCCGCAGCCACCCGCACCATCGAATCGAACATAGACTAAACACCAAGAAAAATAGTGTATTTCCCTCCTAAGACATGAAACGGAGAGGCTAATGGAGGAGGATGCGAGCAGTGAGCTAGTATCGGTCGATGCGGAGGTGGGATGGGAAGCAGATGCCCCCCTTGTTGTGGAGGCGGTGCAGCCATGATGGGGTGCTGCTGCTGCTAGCGGCGGTGGGAGCAGGATGAGCGGGAAGGGCGGGTCACCTGGAAGCCGATGGCGGCGGCGGCAGATGGACGCAAGAGGGATGACGGCGCCGGTGGGGCGCGGGAGGGTGGGCGGCGACCCGGCCGACGGCGGCGGCGGCGACGGTGCCGTGAAGGTGAGAGCAGGAAGAGGAACGCAGGAGCGGAGAGAGCGAGAAGATGCGGGGGGGAGGGAGCGAAGAGATGATGAGGGAAGGGCGGCGTGGCGATGCGGAGGAAGGAATCGGATCCGGCTTCCCCAGGGCCCACCGCCGCCGTGCCATCGCGGGCAGTCCGGAGGTGGTGACGGGAGCAGTGGTGGCGATGGCGATGAGGGGAGAGGAAATGGCGGCGCGGGAGAGAGGAGGCGGCGGCGCTCCGGAGGCAGCGAAGGGAGGAGGAGGTGCGGGTAGCCGCCTACATTCAAGGAGGCAAGCAGGAGGAGCAGAGGCGGCGGGGGTCCTGCGAGGAAGGAGACGGCAACGGCGTGGAACGGCGGCAGCGGAAGAGGAGATGGCGGCGGCGAGGAGAAAGGGGGAGGGGAGGCGGCGTGAGCAGAGGCGGGGAGGACGCGGAGGGAGGGGGAGGGAAAGGGGGCGCGGTGAGAGACGGGGGGCGGCGAGGCTAGGGTTCGATCCGAGCTACATCGAGTGGTAAAGGCGGGTAATTTTGTAGCAACTCCAGATGCATCTCGAAAGCCAAAAAGAGCAGCGCTGCAAGGGGAGGAAAAACCTGAGGGGGCGAACGGAAAACCACATAGATTGGAAAGGACCCCGGTGTGAACGTACGGGGAGGCGGATAGAAAATCGCAAAGCACAAGGGTTTTTTCGCAAACCTGTCCCCCCGGGAGGGGCTGGATCGAACGGGCTAGACGGAGGGCAGGGGGAGCAGTAGCCCCCCTAGGAGGGGCCGGATTGAACGGGCTGGACGGAGGGCACGCGACGCGATTGGACGGCTCATGTTTTTCGGGCGACGTGGCCTCGCAGGGGAGCAGTAGCGCTACGCGCTATATAGTAGCATAGCTAATTACACGCAAGGGGCAAAATGGAGAAGGAATCACACGGTGAGAGGCTATACTGTTGGTGTAGCATCTAGGCCCCAAATTTTTATCGATTGCATTATTGAAGGGTTTTGGTGTTGATGACCTTAAGAATTTTAATTGGACTCACTTCAGAGAATTTAGGCTCATTTTGTGACTACTTTCCTTAGCCGTGCAGCATCAAACTTAAAAGACAAGATTAAGGACATTTTTGCTAGTTGAGGCTTGGGAGATGTATCAAGTCTGTAGTTAGGTTTCTTTGTTCTTTGCCGTATTATTAAGAGGGTTTCATATTATTACTCTCTTGGATAATATATCTCTCAATCTTATGAAAATAACTTGGAGCAACCAAATCCTAAAAACTTAGCCATATTTCCTTCCATAGATATTCTTGTTAACGTCGGACAAGCCTTTAAACCCTCTTTATTTGTCCGGTGTTCCACCAGAGAAATCAAAGTTCACGACGGACAAGCCTTGCCTTGATACTATTCTTGAGTCCGGTGTAGCGCGCAAACAAATCTCAGTTTGCGCCGGACGGTCTGTCGCGAACTAGTTTTTTTTTGTTATCGCGCAGACAAAACAATGTGTACGCAGAATCTGCCGTGAACTAGACTTCCTTGGCGTAGCGCGCAGACAAATCTCAGTTCACGTCGGACAGTCCGTCGCATGAAGGTTTTCCACTAAAAGTCTGTCCGCCGCAAACGTGTTTTCCTCTGTCTCATTTTTGTGACCATTGAAATCCGTCCGTTGTTAAAGCAACTTTGAGAGTGCTTTTGTAAAAGTACTTTGTCCTCCTATTAACGGTTATGATTGCACTCAAATGGCTATTATCTATGTTTTAGCCTATAAAAGGGCGCAAAACCTCTCTTTCAACTGGAGCTTTGGCCTTAGAATACTATTCTCACACCTATTAATCAGTTCTTGAGCCTTGTTCTTCAGCTGATCCACATTTTCACTAAAAGGCCAAAAATCACATTGCTCCAAATGTATCCAAATATGATTAAGAGTGTGTTATCCACTTAGGTGATGATCTGAAGCTTATTACTCTTGGATTACAAATCCTAGACGGCTTAGTGGTGGTGTTCTTGAAGAGCTTGCCATAGTGGTTGTGGGAGCCTTCAAGATGGTTTATGAAGGCTAGGTGCTTGCCTACCGGAGTGGTGAAAGGCAACCAAGAGTGGAATGAGGCTGCGGGCTCTAGCGGGAACCAGTCCTTGGTGAAGGGCTTGTCTCAACTGGGAGTAGGAGGACTCCAAACCTCGATCAAAATCGCTGTGTCCAGCTCTTACTTCTTGCAATTTAATTTCAGCTCTTTACTTTCAGCATTTGTCCTTTATTTAGTTCTTCCACCGTGTTTGTTGAATCTTGCCTAGTGTATGACTTGCTAAGTTAGATTGGGTAACAAATTGCTAAAGTCTTGAATTTTTATTAAAATTTTAAAAATTGTCTATTCACCCCCCTCTAGGCCAACTAGATCCTTTAAGTTGGATTGGCTACCATTGGTATACGGTTTTGTAGTATTTCACGCGAAAAAATTTCGATGAAATGATGTATGTAAATGTGATTCATGCCATGAAATCTCCCGTGGACTGTGGTGAAGTGGTGTAGCTGTTTACAGGCGCCCCAACCTTAGGACTGAATCATGGCCCACATTGCTCCACCACACTGTTGAGAAACTGACGTAGCCCGGCCAGTCCCAGTACTTCGCACAAGAATTTTACTACAGATTTTTCATAGTTGAAGTTTTGAAGGGGTTAATAAACTTAATAGTATTTGAGAGCTTAAGCTGACTAGGGACCTAAATTGGGCTCGAACCTTGTCTGTTTGTAAATGAAATGGCCATCAAAGCTGCGATGAGAGGGAAGCGAGTGGGCCAGAAGCCCATTGACCAAACAAGTGTCCAAGGCCCATATCCTCCTTATCGTCTGTACTATGCCCGGTCACAGTGTGAGGAGTCTCCGTCTCCACTCTCCAGGATAGGATCCAGTCATCCAGCAGCAGCAGCGCCGCCGCCGCCGCCGCCGCCGGAGAAGGAAGGAGCGCGATGCCTTGCCTGAACGTGTCGACGAGCGTGAGCCTGGATGGGATGGACACCTCCGCCATCCTCGCCGACGCCTCCAAGACCGTCGCCACCATCATCGGCAAGCCGGAGGCCGTACGCCCCTTCCCCCCATCTCTCTCTCCAGCCACTTGTTCCTTACTAGATCCCTGAGCTAAGAGGAGATCTAGAATCCCTTCGCTAGTCTGATTGGTTTCATCCCTAGCTTGCGACAACTACTATCAGCTTCTTTATCATCTGCTTTAACAGCTTAGAATATTCCATTTTTCTGGAGTACCAAGTACTCATCATCCATGCGCTATCGGCGTTGGCCTTGTAGGTTTCTTGCACGGGTGCCACCCTGCCTTGTAGGATTCTTGTACTATGCCTGCTAGGGTTTTCAGGAATCTTAGGATTTTACATGCCAAGCAAAATGTTTTAGCATCACTCAACCTCACAAGTCCTTAAATGGGCAGGGGGATGCAATCTCTAGGTTATTGTTGCCATTTTTATGGCCATAAACAGCTGCAGCTTGTAGAGTTAGGGCGTGTTTGGATGGCAGCCCGCACGAGCCGTGCCAACCGTCGGCGCGCCCTCGTTTTTTGGCGAGCGTTTGGATGGCAGCCGGCGGAAGGCGCGGGCGCGGGCGCGAGGGCGCGCCGTGGCACAGTAGATTTCTTCGCCAACGCGCGCCAATGCGAGCGACGGCGCGCCCTCACCCACGGCTCGCCAACGCTTGGTACGGCGCGCGGCGGCCACAATCCAAACACGCCCTTAATGTGGCCATGAGCAAACCTATGAATCTAGGTACCGCAGGATCTCCACTGTCAGCCTCTGGGCCGATTTAATCCCCGCTGCAATTGTTGGTCGGTTCCTTGCGAAGAAACATTCTCTGAATAAATGGTGCTGATTGCTTCCAGCTTGCGGTGTCAAAATGAGATAATGGTAGCAATGCAACGAGATCATCGTGAGTCTGCTGTGTTTGATAGAGTTGTATCTTGGACTGAATGCTGTGTTTTAAGCACTGAAACACTGCATTTGGAATGCACTAGGCTCTCAGAATAAAATGATTGTAGGAGAAGCTGACCATGGCCATTTGGTCAATAATTATTGATGGCGGGAGCACAATCATTAGCTTGTTATTCTATCTTATCTTTCCAATATAAGGGATTAATAATGTCACATGCTATAATCTGTAGCTATGTTATGACGCTTTTCTTGGTAGTTGGTTATCATTGTAAGCTTGTTATAGTGGCTTATCTTTCCAATTACGTGCATTACATACTATAAGTTATAGCTGGGTTTGACACCTTTGTAGGCGGTTGATTACGTTGAAGCCTGCTTCAACAGAAAATTCATGTCCTGTTAAATCTATGTATTTTCTCAAAGAAAAAAAAATAAAACCATGGACTGCATGTACTTGAATTTCACATTACCTTATACATACAGTTATATTTGAAATTTTACCATGGATTGTTTTAGGGGGAAATGTTTAGTTTCACATGGGAGATGCCCTGATAGAGAGGTATACTGCTGTCAGTATTTGTCAGATATATGCTTTGTTGCCAATAGACTAGAGATAATTTGTACCAAACACCTTGCCTGAAACTACCCGGGCACACTGTTTGTACAGTGTTGCATTCTAAATTCTTATTTTCACTTGTCTTGCTAGACATGGAATTATTGCAATTTCAGTTGTGTTACTTCTATGTGCTTGATGTTTAAATCAAAGGTATGTTTCTTGCAGTATGTGATGGTTGTTCTCAAGGGTTCAGTGCCTATGGCATTTGGAGGGACCCAGGAGCCTGCAGCTTATGGTGAACTTGTTTCCATTGGAGGGCTGAACCCTGATGTCAACAAGAAGCTGAGTGCTGGCATTGCTTCCATCCTGGAGTCAAAGCTGTCCATACCTAAGTCTCGCTTCTACCTCAAGTTCCATGACTCGAAGGCAAGCTTGCTCTGTTTGTTGTTCCCCTTCATTCGTCAACATGGTCATCTCGTTCTCATTGCAGTTTTGCTGTTTGTTAGGCCCATCCGGCACAAGAACATGCTCAGTGCTTGCATGCTTTGCATCAAGAATAGATCATGTAAATGGCCATCTGCTGTGCCATGCTGCCTTCATAGTTTTGCATACAATTCCTTTCTGCTTGCTTATGTAGACCAGTATATAGGGTTGGTATCTTTATCCAGCACTGCTATATATTTAGTTCCATGGTAGTCGTGAGCACTGATGAATCTGTTATTTGATTTGTTGCAGCGCTCGGACTTTGGTTGGAACGGAACCACATTTTAGGTTACAGCTTGGGTGCAGGAATCTTGAGCCGTTTGATGTCCTGTTCATTGCCTATTATTATGTTGAAGAATGAAGACTAGTAAGAAAATGTACTTCTGTTCAATGTAATGGTAATTTGGGCTTGTAAGCCTTAAAAAAGTTCATTGCCCATTAAGGACAATGCAGTAAGCAGTTCGTCATGTGAAACTGGGACATGGACGTCGGAATGCAACTTACATTGATTGTGGTTTGTGTCATTGTGTGGTAATAATCCTGAATTCTTTTGCCCTTAGAGGATAATGATTCCCTTGCATGTACGACATTGACAAGCATGCTGAATATCTCACAGAGCATGTGCTTTGGCTCGAGCATGTCTTGTTTCATTCTGCTTGATTTTGCAAGAAGGATTCATGCATGTTGGCTAATGGTGATCTACCCCCCATCGTGGAGATGTGATTCTCCTTTTGTTGGTCCATCCGATGCCATCTCAGGATTTGTATGCATTAATCCTCTGCGTTTTCATGCGAGAAAATTAGTGGGAGAAAATAAACAAGAAGGATTTCTATGTATTAATCCTGTGCGTTTTATGCGAGAAAATTAGTGGGAGGAAATAAACAAGAAGGATTTCTATGTATTAATCCTCTGCGTTTTCATGCGATGAAATTAGTGGGAGGAAAATAAACAAGAGGGGTTTCGAAAATTAGTGGGAGAAAATGAACAAGAAGAAGCAAAATAGTGGGAAAATAATGCAAGGTAGAAAAAAAAAATGGCGCGAAAAGAAAGCGGTGCATTGACCATTCGCGCCCTTTCCTTAATCTTTGGTTAGGAGGAGACGAACCACTAACCCAACTCCTCTTCTTCCTCGGAGCCAAACACAAACACAGGGCGCGCAAGCACGGACAGAGCGCCATGGCCGCCGTTCCTCCGCTCCTCCCCACCACCGCCCTCCCCGCCGCCGCCGACACCGACGCCGGCGCCGGCGACGCGAGCCCCGCGTTGCTGGGCCGCCTCCTGCACCCGGCCAAGCGCGCGCTCTCCGGGGCGCGTCCATGGCCGGAGCTCGTGGACCGCTCCGCGCTCTCCCGGCCGGACTCCCTCTCCGACGCCGCCGCGCGCCTCCGCAGGAACCTCGCCTACTTCCGCGTCAACTACGCCGCCGCCGTGGCCCTCTCCCTCGCCGCCGCGCTCCTCGCGCACCCGCTCTCCCTCGCCGCCCTCCTCGCCGTGCTCGCCGCCTGGTGCCTCCTCTACCTCCTCCGCCCCGCCGACGCGCCGCCGCTCGCCGCCTGCGGACGCACCTTCTCCGACCGGGAGACGCTCGCCGGCCTCGCCGCCGCCTCCGCCGTCGTCGTCCTCCTCACCTCCGTCGGCGCCGTCATCCTCTCCGCGCTCGCCCTCGGCGCCGCCGCCGTCTGCGCGCACGGCGCCCTGCGCGTGCCCGAGGATCTCTTCCTTGACGAGCCCGACCAGGCCGCCGGTGGCGGCGGCCTGCTCTCTTTCATCAGCAGCGCCACCGGAGGACGCGTCTGACCCCGCCACGTCCCCTCCAACTCCAAGAGAAAGGTCATTGCTTTATTCTTCTTCTAGCTAGCAAATAAATGAAAATAATGGAGGAAAAACAGGGATTGGATGTAGTTTTGTTTTGCGCTTGCGTTTGATTTGATTTTTTTTTTGTTATAGAGATGTCTATGAAATTTCTTGTGACAAAACTGTGTAGGAAAAATAATAGATTATGCACCATATTGTAAAGATATGTGTTGGTTTTTAAAAAGAAAATTATGTGATGTTTGTTGGTATGGACTATTTATGGTTTGCATTTGAGTCACCTGTCAAGAATCATCCTTCAGAACTAAACATCGCTTCCAGAGAATAATGTTCTTCCTCGGGGATAAAGAAAAACACCCAATCATACAATGAAATTAAATGATACTAATTTTACAAAGAAAAACCCCATTAATTACCTCATCTCTTCCTTAAATGCTTTCACACAACCTCTTAACTTTCTAAGTGGAAAAGGGGCCTCCACCTCTCTATGTCTAAACCATCTATCATAGATTTAATGGTCCAGATTTGATATTAGCATATTAGCACCTAATGGACATTAGCACTATATATGTTGCCTTTACAAGTTCCTCTTGCTTGTAATTATAATAAAATTGAAGCGATTCTGGTAATAGGATCTCCTTGGTCACACACTTGTCCAAATGGAGGTGTTATAGCACGGTAAAGAATCTTTCACTGTAGCCGGGTTTAAGTTACCTCCACGACCACCGTATCCACATCAATATTTGTGCTTCAACCAAGCCAGCCTCCACATAATAGTATTACACAAAATCCCTCAACTTTTGGATTGAAATTCAAATTATGATGATAATGCTGTTTGGCTAGACACAGAATTCAATTGAGGATTCCAAAGTCAATTTCAAGAATTATGATAAAACTAACATCAATTACTGACATAAACGTGTCGTTTTCTAAAATCTCGACGGTAAAATTTCATAAAGCTTGTGCTCGCGCTAAAATTTTCATAAAATTTGAACTCATGCTGACACTATAAAATCATCGCAAAATCGCCTGAAATCTTTAGAGATTATTTTTAAAGAAACGATTACAAAATCAGTAAAAAAAAAAGGAAACGATAAAAAAGTTGAAATGGAGCCAGCAATTGTTTTTTTTTAAAGAAGAAGGTCAGTGGAATCAATTTGGAGGGAAGGACTGCACACTGCACACTGCAGCGTGCGTCCAAGGTCCGAGGGGGTGTGGGGCCCACGTGCCAGAGACCATGAGGCCACCGTTGCCTCCCAAACTAGCCGTTACACTCTGCTCCTCGCTCTCACTCTTCACTCCCACTCTCACTCGCTCTGCCCATGGCGATGGCGATGGCCTCATGGTCATGGAGGTGATGATATATTCGTCCTCGTGCCACCCGCGCAACTAGCCGTTGCCGTTGCCCCCCTCCTCTTCTTCCTCCTCACTCATCCCCCGTGACAGATTCAATCCCCCTTCTCTTTCAATCCCTCCTCCTCCTCCTCGTAGTCGTCGTCTCCACCCTCCTCGCGCGCGCTTCTTGCTTGCCTCTTCTCTTCGATTGCACCTTCGCCGTGGGTTTGCGCCGCCGACCATGCCGCCGCGTCGCCGCCTCCTGCTCCTGCTCCTCCTCCCCCTCCTCGCCGCGGCCGCGCTGCATTGCGGCTGCGGCGCCGCCGCCGCCGCCGGCGACGGTGACGGCGTGGTGATCTCGCAGGCGGACTACCAGGGGCTGCAGGCCATCAAGCACGAGCTCTCCGACCCCTACGGCTTCCTCCGATCATGGAACGGCACCGGCCTCGGCGCCTGCTCCGGCGGCTGGGCGGGGATCAAGTGCGTCCGGGGCAAGGTCGTCGCCATCACCCTCCCATGGCGCGGGCTCGGCGGCCGCCTCTCTGAGCGCATCGGCCAGCTCGTCGCCCTCCGCCGCCTCAGCCTCCACGACAACGCCGTCGCCGGCGCAATCCCCGCCGCCCTCGGCTTCCTCCCCGACATCCGCGGCGTCTACCTCTTCAACAACCGCTTCTCCGGCGAGGTCCCCGCCTCCCTCGCCGCCTGCCGCGCGCTCCAGTCTTTTGACGCCAGCGCCAACCTCCTCTCCGGCGACCTCCCTGCCGCCATCGCCAACTCCACCAAGCTCTTCCGCCTCAACCTCAGCCACAACGCCCTCTCCGGCGACCTCCCGGCCGAGCTCGCCGCATCCCCGTCCCTCGTCTTCCTCGACCTCTCCCACAACAACCTCTCCGGCCGCATCCCCGACGCCTTCGCCGGCGGCTCCAGGGCGCCCTCGTCGGAGCGCAAGGAGTCTATCACCGGCAGATACCAGCTCGTCTTCCTCGGCCTCGCCGGCAACTCCCTCTCAGGGACCATCCCGGCGTCGCTCGCTGGGCTGAAGAGGCTGCAGGTCGTCGACCTCGCCGGCAACAAGCTCTCCGGCGCCATCCCCGGACAGCTCGGCTCGCTCCCGGAGCTCAAGACGCTCGACCTCTCCGGCAACGCCCTCGCCGGAGAGATCCCGGCGAGCCTCGCCAACCTCACCGCCACCCTCCAGTCCTTCAATGTCTCCTACAACAACCTCTCCGGCGCCGTGCCGGCCGCCCTCGCCGACAAGTTCGGCCCCGCCGCCTTCGCCGGCAACATCCTGCTCTGCGGCTACTCCGCCTCGGCGCCCTGCCCGATGCCGCCGTCTCCGGCGCCGTCCTCACCGGCGCACGAGGCCACGGGGGGCCGCCGCCGCAGCCGCCTCAAGCTCATCCTCATCGTCGCCGGGATAGTGGTTGCCGCCCTCCTCCTGCTCGCGTTCTGCTGCCTCCTCCTCTGCTTCTTGGCGAGGAGGAAGAGGAGTGGCGGCGGGAAGAAGCAGCAGGCGAAGGGTGGCGGCGGCGCGGCTGCGGCGGGGAGAGGGGAGAAGCCTGGGGCGGCGGCGGAGACGGAGTCCGGCGGGGAGGTGGGGGGCAAGCTGGTGCACTTCGACGGGCCGATGGCGTTCACGGCGGACGACCTGCTGTGCGCGACGGCGGAGATCATGGGGAAGAGCACGTACGGGACGGTGTACAAGGCGACGCTGGAGGACGGCAGCCTCGTCGCCGTCAAGCGCCTCAGGGAGAAGATCACCAAGCCGCACAAGGACTTCGAGGCGGAGGCGGCGGCGCTCGGCCGCATCCGCCACCCCAACCTCCTCCCCCTCCGCGCCTACTACCTCGGCCCCAAGGGCGAGAAGCTCCTCGTCTTCGACTTCATGCCCAACGCCTCCCTCTCCACCTTCCTCCACGGTAAGTAAACCCACCTTCTTCTCCGGCTCCGGCGAGCTCCTCCAGCCGCATCTCAGCTTCTCTTCTCCGACGAGCTCCCCTCATCCACATCTCTTCGTTTCTGCAGCTCGCGCCCCGAACACGGCGATCGACTGGGCGGCGCGCATGGCGATCGCGAAGGGGACGGCGCGGGGGCTCGCCTACCTCCACGACGAGGTGAGCATCGTCCATGGCAACCTCACCGCCAGCAACGTCCTCCTCGACGCCGGCGGCAGCCCCAGGATCGCCGACTTCGGGCTGTCGCGGCTGATGACGGCGGCGGCCAACTCGAGCGTGCTGGCCGCCGCCGGCGCGCTCGGGTACCGCGCGCCGGAGCTGTCGAAGCTGAAGAAGGCGAGCGCGAAGACGGACGTGTACAGCCTCGGCGTCATCATCCTGGAGCTGCTCACCGGCAAGTCGCCCGCCGACACCACCAACGGCATGGACCTGCCGCAGTGGGTGGCCTCCATCGTCAAGGAGGAGTGGACCAGCGAGGTGTTCGACCTCGAGCTCATGCGCGACGCCGCCGCCGCCGCCGCCGACGAGCTCATGGACACTCTCAAGCTCGCGCTGCACTGCGTCGACCCGGCGCCGTCCGTGCGCCCCGAGGCCAGGGAGGTTCTCCGGCAGCTCGAGGAGATCCGGCCGGGGCCCGACGGCGGCGGCGCCGGCCCCAGCGACGAGGGTGGCGCCGCCGCCGGCCACGTGGCAGCAACCGACGAGTAGCTCGCCATGAGGGGGATTAGGAGAAGCAGAGATTAAGAGCAGGAAAGCGATGAACTTTTTTAGCTTGAGGCTAGAGAGAGATAATATTCATTCATGAATTCTTTGATTTGTTTTGGAAGCTTAGTTAGCGGCGCCTATTAGTACTACTATATATTATATTATCCATGGATGTTGTTTTGAACAAGCTTGTATAGGCAAAAGAATGTCATTTGCAACTGGAACATGAATGTTGATTAGCGCAATGCCTTCCTAATTTCATCGATTTTGATTAGAACGATTTGTGTTTCCATCCTGTCCTATAGACCCTGACAATCTCTATTGCCGCAGATAAGCTCATTTCCAAGTAAAATCGCTCAAGAAGAATACACCATTTGCTCAAGCATTCAGCCATCAGCGATCTCAAGCAGCTGCTGTTTCTGAAGGATATGAAAAGAGAGTTTAAAAAAATTGCAGCAATTAAGCTTTCTCAAGGTAGAACACACTCGCATAGTTTAGGCAATGTCGCGCAGCTTAAGCAATCTGTGAGCTGACATATACTTTATCTAAACTATTCTGTCAATCTGTGACCATCCATGATCCATGGATGAAGATCTATCTTCAGGATAGAAATCGCGAGGAGAGTATTATATATCGGCGATGTTTGCATGAACAGCTCGCAACACCACCGCTTTCGTTCGCACAAGAGATGGATCTTGGAAGAGTTTAGTCAATGTTACATTTTGTCGACGGAAGTTTCTGTCAGCGCGTGTGAAATTTTAGTCGATATATTTATGCAAATAAATAATTAAATTTAATATGGTTCAATGTTGTAAAAAGCGAACAATTTAACTGTAACTATTTTTATAATGTCCATAGGCAAAGTCACCAATCCTTGTACTATTTTAGCACAAACAAGTAGTCTCTTGTACACATTTTTTCCCTTCAAATGAACCTGTAACAACTAAAAAAAATATAATCTACTTGATTATTTTATCTTTTTCACGACATCAAATTTTATACTATAAATTTAGGCCCAGTTCTTTTTAGCTTAACGGCTTAACGATTTATCTACATTTTGAAAAGACATATGCTTTGAATTTTTTGAGTTTGTTTTTTCGCTGTTTTGAAGTTTTGTAGACCCAAAAACCTCGGTGGTTTGGGTATTCCGGACCTTCATCGCTTTGGCCGGGCTCTTCGTCTCCGTTGGCTCCGGAGAAATTGGCGTTCCCTCTACTCTCAGTGCGCTACCGACGTCATCAACTTCATCGCGGCAGACATTGCCCTTTTCAAAGCCTCCACTCGGGCTGTGGTTGGCAATGGAGAAGACTTCAAGTTTTGGGAGGACGCCTGGCTTGAGGGCCGTTCACCTAAGGACGTCGCCCCCGTCTTGTTTCACATTGCCACGCATAAAAATCGCTCAATCCGGGATGGCCTTCAAAATCTTAATTGGATCAGGTCGATAGCGCATTTGACCACGGAGGAGCAGCTTCTTCAGTATATCACGCTTTGGGAGAAAATCAATCAGGCCACTCCCCTCTCAGATAGCCCCGACGAGTTGCTTTGGAAACTCACGACAAACGGAGCCTTCACAACCAAATCGGCATATCATATCCAGTTTGCTGGCGCGAGAAGGTCGGCAAGGGCGGATTTTATTTGGAAGGCCCATGCAGAACCAAAATGTAAATTCTTCGCGTGGACTCTTACCCAAGGTGGGCTCAACATGGCAGATGTCCTAACCAGAAAGGGGTGGCCAAACCAACAATTATGTAGTTTGTGCAACCTGATGCCGGAAACCCAAGATCATCTCTTCAAGAACTGTGCCTATGCTACTGAAGTTTGGAGTGCCACCTTCGGGCAATCCTTCGACTCCACGGCCCCCCTTTGGGACTGGTGGGAATGCATGCGGTCCGGGATAACTCCTACATCTCAAAAGGAGCTAAATGGCAAGATGATCTACACCCTCTGGAACATCTGGAAGGAGCGCAACCGCCGAATCTTCAACCAAACCTCTCAATTGTCGACACTCACGGCGAGAGACGCGGCGACCGATTACCAGCTATGGCTTTCAGCACTGTCTGTTCCTGGCTAGTCTAGGGCTAGGACGATGGTTTTTCCCTTTTTCTTGTAAATATGACTCTGTCTTTTCTTCTTTCTATTAATGGAGCGGCGGAACTCCCGCCTTTTTTCCTAAAATAAAAAGTTGGGTCTAACGCTTTAAAAGCAAGTCAAACGAAATGGAACCGAATCTCCATACTACCTCGAGAAGCGCTTGAAATTCAGTCTTTTCAACCGTTCAGCTGTCCAGCCGTTAAAATCAGCTAAAAAGAACAGGGGACTTAGTTATGGACCAATGAAAAAACATCGTCTAAAATTTTCTTTATTTTCAGTCTCACGTCCATTTCATTTCTACCCAAGTCTTAGCAAAAAGTTTTCAGTTAAGTAATTAGCCTCCTCCTCAAAAGAAATCAGAGAATGGCCTTTTTCAAAGAAAGTACTTCATTCGTTTTTTATGAACAATTTCTTACCCATTGTATATATGTATATTTACTTTCATATTTAATGAAATCAGCGGTACTCCTGCCTTTCATTCAAAAAAGATACTGGGTTCATTAATAAAGCAACGCTAGACAAACCCTTTTATATTTTAGTTCTAGAAAATGAGCGACATTACAAAGAAGTCCTTCAGGGGCTAAACGGATCGACCATTCGACCTGCTCACTGACAACGGATAGAACATATACCTCCTCTCTAAATAAACCCTAAACAGGTATGAAAAAAGTGTTTATGTATGTATCAAAATTTCCCCTAAAAGTGTACTTTTATGGTAGTTTAGATAAACTACATATAGTCACGTAAAATTATTTTTCCCTAAAACCAAATCATTCATGCAACATGCATGTGAGAGAATTAACATCTTTTTCTATTCGTAGGTCCTAAGGGCATTCCCATCGCTCTTTCTAAACTTTCCCTATCTCATTTATTATTCATGTACTTTTCAATTTCTCTTTTGTACTTTATTTCTACAGTGATTTGAGGAGAAGATGAGTGGGAAAAGATGGTAGCATTGGGAATGGCCTAATACCAAAATGCAGCAATATTAGCATTTTTTCGACGGTTGGCATGAGCTTCGCCATTCACCATAACACTAAGAAGATGCAAACACTTTTTTTTCAAAAAAAAAAGAAAAGAAAAACCCATTCACCCTAACACCAAGATGATGTAAATACTTTTATCAAGAAGAAGAAGAAGATGATGCAAATACTAATCGAAGTATGCTTGCCGGCCTGGATGCTAGCTAGGTGGTAGAGACGCTATCCATATCATATGTACAAGGTCAAGTGTTTTGAGTAGCAAAAAGGGTGTGCCCATCTATCCCTGGCTCATGACTTGTCTGCCTTTTGCATACAAACATTAGCATTGCAGGGCAGCAAGCCATGTGTAGTAGTGTAGGCTGCAGCATTTGTTTCAAGCAAGGAGAAGCACATGCATGCAGGGTTCATCGATCCATTGTTGTTAGTTCTGATAGCTCTCTGCCGCCTCCAAGTCCCAATGTCTCAACCCAAGCAAATCAGCTAGCTTGTGATGCACTGGCTCGTGCAACATCGATCAGTGCAATCGCCATTGCAATTGCGTCCGTGCCATGTCACTACACATACCACTTGTGTGGTGTGAGCATCTGTACCATGCAATGCAAAGCTAGCTTGGTTGCTTGCTGCTCACCTCTCATTTCGCATGATGCAAAATTAGGCCATGTTTGCAGCACAGTGCTCTCATGTAAACAAAAGCCAATAAAACTCTCGTGTTTTGTTTGATAAAAGAACAAATCCTCACCTCATGCATGCTCTGGTCTGGTCCGGTTCTAAGTTTTAACCATGGTTTTAAAACTAAGGGCTTGCACGTTTCAGTTTAGCGTAGCGTAGCGTTTAACTATAGCAAAATTTGATAGTGTTTAAAGTGAGGTTTAAATATTATAAAAAAATAATTAAAAAATGGTTTTAGGATCCATAAGAGAACTACTAAAAACCCGAGAAAAATCATTACAAATTATTACACCAAATAAGCTATATAAAAAAGATAAACTTTGGTAAGTGAAACGCTACGCTACGCTAAAATGAAATGTACGAGGCCTAAACTAGAGAGCATTTTAACACATAATTTAAAACTAATCGCATGCTCGTGCCCAAACAAATCGCCCTGCCTAGAAGGGAAGGAAGGGTATATGTGTGGGTGAAGCCTTTGCCATGTTTAGCACACAAGAGTAAAAAGGAATCACCCACCTTTTTGTACCCACCCCTGCAGTTGCAGCACTTCCTTCAATTCACTCTGCTACTGCTCTCATGGCCATGGCCTCCTCCTTCCCTTCCCACAATCCCAACCCATCCTACTAGTACCACCCCACCCCACCCCACCCCCGAAGCTTCTCAACTGAGCCCAACCCAAGAACCAACTCCTCTTCGCCTTCCCATGGGCGTTCTTCACTGATCGCTGCCGGTTCTTGCAGCCTTTTCATGCCCCGATTTTCTGAGGTAACCATGGCTAGATTCAGTTCCCAATCCCACCCGCATTCCCCCCCTTTCTTTGGTTCTGGGTTCTTGCGCTCATTAACGCGATAAAGCTTGCTGCTTTCGTCTCGAAACAATCTTTTCTTTTCTTATTTGCCTTGCGCGATCGAGCTGCTTCCTTGTTGGTAAGGATTTGCTTTGATCAACCGTCGTAGGAACCCAGCGCCAGCGGTTCCGATCGTGGTGTTCTTTCTTTCCGTCTGTTCTTGGTTGGTTCGTGCGCAGTGATGATATGTTGGGGGATTGATTATTCCCCTGCGGGTAATGGAATGCAGGATTCAAGTGAACAAAATAGCTAGCTCTAGTCTACCATGGCCATGGTCCTCTCTTGTTTTCTTGGTTCTTGAATTAACATCGAGTGGTCGGCTCGGTTGCTTGCGGTGGGGTTTTTCAGGGTTTCTATACAATTCACAAGCACGGGAGGGTGTGAACTGCAAGAGTCTCCCCCTTGCTTCTCATTACTGTTCTTGCCCTGTTACTGCCTCCCTGTACTAGTAGAGTACTTTTTTGGTTCCATCATTAATTCTGACATGCAGTATCAAGTGTAAATTCTGTGGGATGGCTGGGGCCTGTATCGATTGTTTCGACGGCAGAGCATTTCGATATTTATGAGTTCATCATCACTACCCGGCTTGCGTTCTTGCTTTTATCTGTGTATACATATGGGCCCTCAGATATGAGGCGCAGCTGTTTCTTGGAATTCTTGCCTGTCCTGATCATGTAATTTACTTGCGATATCTCATGATGGAACTTCTAATTCGATAATCTCTCTAGAACTGATGCTACAATGGGCTATTCAGTCATTCCTATGTTGTCTTCCTGTGCAAGCAGATATAGATAGGATCATCTAAGAAAGGATCATTCATTTTAATATGTTGCACTCTTGTAAATCACAAAAATGTCTGAAACATGCAGTGCACCTGTTCTGTACTAGAACTGATGAACTCTTAACTAAATGGCAATTGAAAAGATAATCGATGTGAGTTCATAGAAAACGGTGGTGATTGTACTGAACCTGACTTGGAGCACCGTGCTTTAATATCGTTACCTAAATAGCTCTTTTTATTGCTTCCTATCAAGCACAGGTGTGGCACACCACTTATTCAAATTTATGGACCCAAAAGGAACAAAAAAGTATTCAAATCAAATGTATGTATGTACACGAGCTCTATAATGCACTATGTGTAATTATTTCCATTTGTTTCTAGATTGGTGGCATCAATATAATGGTGAGGAATACTTCTTCGTGGAGCCAGATTGTAAAGGATGGAAGGCCAACAAATTTCTCTGTTCCTGCAAGAAATCTCCAACCACAGGATCTTGGAGCTGTAATATTCGGCTGCACAAACAATACTATCGCAGAGTGCCACTCGCGGCAACTTTTTGGTATGTTCATCTTCTTACAAGCCCTTTCTTTCATGTAATGACCTAACTTTTTGGTATGCATCATGTGGTAAAAGGGGATAAGATATCTATTTGATGAATCCATTTATTGTTGCTGTGAAAACTTTATGTCATGCTTTCAAAGAACAGAATGTAGCTGTCTCAAATCAATTTGTTTGAAACTTAATAATTTATTATATGTGTATGTCAGGCTTGCCAAGAACACATCTCTCATATGTACAAAACATCAAGAAAGGACTGCCTTTGTTCCTGTTCAACTATGATGATCGCAGGTTGCATGGTATTTATGAAGCCGCAAGCAATGGGAAGTTCTGTCCTGAGTCAACTGCATGGTCACTCGATGGCAAGCAAAAGACAAACTATCCGGCTCAGGTACCATCTTTACTTTCTGTATCTTCATATAATATATACCACCTTCTTGCTCAACCTCAATGAAATGACTTGAATGCACATTTACTTTTTATTTATCTTAGGTCGCAATGAGGGTAAGGATATGGTGTGACCCATTAGAAGAAAGTAAATTTCGAAATGTTATTCAGGCCAATTACTACCACAAGATGCCCAGTGCCCCTGGCCAGAAGCCTCACTTCTTCCGTTTTGAATTGGACCATGCACAAACAAATGCTCTGATTGTTATGTTCAGCCCGTCACCTTCCCCCATCAACTTCTGGATGCCACCTGTTGCAGCGCCAAGCGATGAGCATGTGAGAGAATCGAAAGTATCCCCTGTGTGGGCACCAAAATCTGTGGGGAACAATGGGCTAAAATCAGACGAGGTTTTAGTGTCATATGCAGATATGGTAAAACAGACCAAGATGGAGAGAGTTGAAATGGAAGACGTGGGCAATGAGCATGCTAGCTTCAGTAAAGAATCTTCTAATGTTTTCGATGATCTGGATTGTAAAGAAAAACTACCAGAATGGGAGGAACAGGCTCTTTCCAATGAAGAGGTTGAAGTGCAACAACCGCCACAATCTGATGAGCTGGACAAAGGGATTAGCTTCAAATGGGTATTACAAAAGCTCAAGGCTTTATCTTCCCAGCAGCTGAGTTATTACTCGTATGGCAATGGGGTTGGAACTGAAGGCATTGCTGCATATAGCCATAAGGACATGCAAGGGTTCAAAGACGTAATTCCTGAAGAGCACTCTAGTTTGCCAGAAAACTTGGATACTGAAGTCAATCAGCTTTCTTGGGATCATTCTAATTTACTACTGCAAGGATTAGACTCTGAATCGTATTCAGAATCTAAGGTTGTAACTTTGCACATGGCTACATGCCTCACTACTGTCTTCATTTCTTGTCTGTCTAATTTAAATGTTCATCTTGCTAACATGCTCACTTGCTGTCTATCATTTCAAATGTCTCACGTTATTTTGTTTCTGCAGTTGAAAGATGTAATTAAAGAGCTGTCTGGACGCATAGAGGTTATGGAGAAGAAGCAGGTCTATCTCAAAATGGCATAATATGTTCACATGCTTTACCTCTGCCATACTGAACCTTTGAAATCTTGAAGTTGAAGAATCCATAATATGCTTGTACTGATATCAATTTATGTCTATTTGCTTGTCGAAACCAAAGAACTAGCTCTACTCCCTTCTGGTGTAGAGGATCATACATTTTTAACTAAAGTCTGGAGAACTCATAGAAAATCAAGCTTCATTTGGTATTTTATTCCTTTTTTTTTGGGCATGTTCAAATGCAGGCTTGGTCCAACAAAGAAATCAAATGCCTACAAGGAGTGAACGAAAGGTTACTACAAAGAGTTGTTGAGTTAAAGGACACAGTGAAGAAGTTGAATTCAAAAATAGATCCTTTGTCCCTGGATAATTCGCTAAACCAGTTTGTTGAACAATTTTTGGGTTCAGAAGATGTCATTTATCTCATTGGTGGTTTTGATGGAAACTCATTTTTGTCATCGTTAGACTGCTTTTCACCCTCCTTAGACATACTAACACCTCTCAAAGCAATGCCTGTTGGGAAGTCCTATGCCTCCTCTGTTTCGTTGGATGGCAAGATATTTGTCCTTGGTGGTGGTGACGGTGCTTGCTGGTTTGATACTGGTGCTCATCGTTTCCTGTGTCTAATTTTCCATGCTCTTTCTTCTAATTGCTTTTTTGTCCTAATACCTGCACTTATCCTTTCTCTTGAAGTTGATTGTTATGACCGAAGGCATGATGATTGGACCTCGTGCCCAGCATTGGCTTGTGACAAGGGGAGCCTCGCTGGAGTTAGCTTCAATGGGAAAATTTATGCATATGGTGGTGGAGATGGAAATGAGTGTTTCTCTGACGTTGAGGTATTTGATCCTGCTCATGGAAGGTGGATTAAGAATCAGCCTATGTTGGAAAAGGTACAGCTACATACTTTCTCAGCATATCATGTTTGATTCAGTTTACCTTATTACTACATATCAATTTAATTTATTCTTGTGTTTGCTGTATACGCAGCAGAGCAGGAACAATTAGTAGATTTTTTTAGATAACGACTAGTGATTTGGTTGACAGTATTCCACCCAGCAGGGAAAAAATGCCTGGGATTTAAATGAGACTAGTTATGTATGTCTATGGAAAAATGTCTAGTGATCAATTGGCTTGTCAGTTAGTCAGTTATCAATTGCCTAGGACGAGAAGTTGAAAATAATTCTAGGAAAGATCTTAGCTTCATATGAAAATGTGCATACTTCAGTAGTACTGGTACTCTGACAATTTTCTTGTTTGGCTATGTGGTTTTTTATTCAATTTCCCACAGTAATGCTTTGAGATGTGATCTGCTTCCAACTCATTAATATCCTCATAATGTGATGATTGCTTTTGTTTGAACAACTTCTGTCACTTGGTTTTTCAGCGCTTTGCTCTATCCGGTGTGGAACTTAACGGTGCGATTTATGCGGTTGGTGGCTTCAACGGAAATCAATATTTGAGGTGTGTCCTTTTGCCGCTTGTATTTAGTGCTTAAAAATTACATTCCTGAACTAGTGGAGAGAACAGAAGTAAGGAGTGAAAGTGCAAAGATATTAAAACACATATGGTGACTAATGGCTTGGTGCAAATTACTCTGTCAACTCCCATTTTAAGGAAGTGCAGTAGCAGTTGCCTGATAAAGTACATTGGAATACTAGTCTAAATCTGTAATTAGTTGATCTATTTCACAACTGCATCAGACTTTTTTCTGTAGCTCTAATGGCAGATTGGCTTTGAAATTTTGTTTCTACAAAGTAAGAAGCGGGCGCGCACGAGTTTGCTAACAATACTATGTCTGTTACTAGATCTGCTGAGAGACTAGACCCTAGGGAGCCTAACTGGAAACTGCTTCCCATGATGAGCACAGGAAGAGGTTGCCATGCACTGGCCGTGCTTGATGAAAAGATGTAGGTATACAGCCCTTGTGTGCAAATCAATATGATCTGGAAATTTGCAGAAGGCCAGCACATCTGATTCCAAAAAAACCATTCTTGCTTCTACGTGACAACGTCGTATCTTCTCTTTCAGATATTCAATTGGTGGTTATGATGCCGAGGCCAGAGAAATGGTGGCTAGTGTTGAGTTGTACGAGCCAAGGATGCCGTCGTGGGTGACGGTTGAACCGATGAACTACACCAGAGGGTACCATTCTTCGGCTGTGCTTGGCAGATGCATATATACCTTGGGTGGGGTCCAAGGCGAAGCAGGTGCAATCTTGGACGTGGTAGGTTGCTGCAATCGAAGCCACGGTCTATGCTGCATCAGTTCTTGCAACCTAGACAGATTACCGACAGTTTCAGTTCTTGTATCGCCTCAGATTTGTATCCAGATTAACACTTTGAAACCATTTCTTTTTGTACTGGATGAATTGGCAGGTGGAGCGCTACAAGGAAGGCTGTGGCTGGGTGACCACCGGGCTGAAGTCGGCTGGCAAGAGATGCTACGGCTCTGCCGTTGTTCTCTGACTCTCACTGACCTTACTGCATTGACACTCGCTCTCAGCAGCAGCAGCAGCAGCTGCTGAGTGACCATCAGACTAATTGTTAGGACCGGCAAAGCTCTTTCTTTCTGTTTGATCTGAGGAGATCTTCCCTGAATCGAGGAGTTGTGAAGCTTTGAGCTTTCCAGACTTTCAGTTCTTTGACTGAACAGGTGATGCATCAGCATCTGAACTTCTGAAGCGATCATGTCAATTGTGTCTGATCGAAGCAATTTCCTCTCTGTTTTGATATCCTACAAGAACGAAACGGTAGTGTTATGAAAGCATGAATTTCCCTATATTACTATGAAAATCGAACTTTTTAATGTGAGATCACGTGGAATTCTCGCGTTGGAGAGTGTGTGCACATTATCTTGTTTTTTCTTTCTAAATCTCGCTTGATTGCCGGCATAACGTTTTTAATTATAAAGGCTAACAAATCTTTCAAAATTAGCAAAATTTGTTTTTCCAAACGTTATGTCAAAACATATCAATTTATGTCGCCATTGATTAATGTGATTTTTTTAAAAAAAAAGAGACAAAATTTATAATGTTTTTTTAGATCTTTAAGAAAAATCACACAACGCCCTCAAAAAGCTGAGACTGTTGTGTTTCATTATTCATAGTGGTGTCACTGAGCAAATAGAGCAGATGGCCGCCGGCGACGGCGCCCCTCCGGCGAAGGTCTCCATCTCCGGCGCCGCCCTCGGGGCGCTCCTCCATCGCTGCGCGGCCGCCGCCGGCGACTGCGACGGCCTCCTCTTCGGCCGCGCCTCCCTCCTCTCTGCCCCGGCGCCTCCCCTCTCCGACTACGACGACCACGCCGCCGCCCCGCCCGCCCCCTCCCTCTCCCTCTCCGTCTCCGGCCACGCTTCCAGCCCTACTCCCCCGAACCCTCCGCCGTGGTCGGCTTCTTCTCCTCCCGCCGCCGCACCGGGCTCCGCGCCTCCATGCGCGAGCTCTCCCTCGCCCGCTCCCTCTCCAAGGCCCCGCACCTCACCCACCCCCTCCTCTTCCTCCTCGTCTCCCCCTCCGCCTCCCCCAACCTCTCCACCCAATCCTTCGACTACCGCGCCTTCCTGCTCGTCGGATCCCGCCTCGTCCCGACCTCGCTCGCCGTCGTCAACGTCGGCCCCGGCTTCCGGGACCAGTACCACTCCTTCTCTGCGGAGTCGCCCATGCCGTGGCTGCCGGCCCAGCCGTCCTCGCCGGCGGCAGGCCACAGCATTGGGGAGCAGAAGGCGGTGGACGCGATGGTGGACGGGTTTGGGCCGGGGAGGCTGCAAGGGGTCGTCGGCTCTGCTGCAGGGCTCACCCTGGAGGTGGATGGCATGTATGCAGGGATGCTCAGGAGGCTGGAGAAGCTCGCCAGGGACGTCGAGAAGAGTAATCTCCGCGTGCTCGAGCAGGTTGCCTTTTCGTCACCCTCATCTTTCTATCTACTAGCTAGTGTAATTCATATAGTCAATTTGTGCTGCAGATCGATTCATGCTTAGGTCTTATTACCTCAAACCGCCTAGTGGTACAACTTTGCATGATTGATTTATAAGGGAGCCGCAATATGTTGTGTATAGGGGAGAAATGTTCTTGCAGTTTAGTTAATTGGCATGAAACATTTCCTTTTGCAAGGGTGGTTGGTTAGTGATGTGTACATGTGTTGTGGCTACAAAACCTAATGGCAAGAGGGAGTGTGGCTGTGTGGGGAATGCAAATATGTATTGCTCCTTAAAATAGTGGTATTTATGATTGTATGGCACAATGCTATTATAGTGCTGTAGCCTATGAGCACAAGGAATTACTTTCACATTCCTATAAAGGCCTATGTCTATAGGCGATTATGAGCTTCGTGCCTGCTCTAGAATTCCCAAATTCCCTAGACAGTGTCTTCCACGCCATCCTTGCCTCTTGATAATCCTGGTAATTCATATAGCCATTCTGTGGTGCAGATCGCCCTTACGTTTTATAGCCTGAATTGCCTAGTGGTAGCCTTTTGCATGATTGATTCATAAGGGAGTTGGACTATTGTTGTATTTAGGGGGAGATGTTCTTGCAGTTTGGTAAATGTCGGAACAGTTCCCAATGTCTTGCATGGATTTATTCAATGATCGATTTGAATTTAGCTTAGGTTATAATCCATGGATACAGCTGCATAACCTAGCACGAAACCTTTCCTTTTGCAAAGGTGGTAGATTATTGATGTCTCTATGTGTCTGGGCTCGTGAATGACCCAAATAGTTAGAGCATGTATGGGGGACGTCAATATGTATTGCTCCTTTAAAGAGTCTAATATCTATAAGTGTACAGTAAACGCTATTTCACATGCCGTGGCCCTATGCAGAATCATTGTTATACCCCTAAAAGGGCCTATGTCTATAGGGTCTTTGCATCGAACCCTAGGATTCCCTAGACTGTGTTTTCCATAATACCATGTCATTTGTCCAAAGCTCTTTGTGAGACTTCGTCATGCGAGATGTGATCCTTTGGGGTACCTAATTCTTGAGGGTCACCCTTTGGCCTTTGGAGGGTGTTTTGCCACTTATATGGCCAGCCAAAAGTTCCTTGGCACGGTGCACTGCTCTGTGGTAGTGTTTCTTCGCCTGGCAGCAGGGGACAGGGGAGCAATAACATGGAAACAGCATGGAAAGAACTCCGTTATAGTCAGCATTGGGTTCTCTTCTCTTGAAAGTGTAAGGCTTACTCGTGTAGAGTTTGTTTGGAATTTATAGGTTAGGATCCATATGTTCTTCTTTAGTGGATGCATTTGCTTATGGAGTAAGAATGATGTAATCACTGTATGAAGAAATTATTGCTTCTTGCTCTATTATAGCATTTATCTACAATTTGTACTAGAACCAAATGCTGTATATATGTGTTATTGGCACATCACGGTAAGTATGAAAAGACGATTGTTATATGTCCTCTTTTTTATGGTGACAATATATCGCATATTATAATAAGACCTATCAGTTAGTGTCGTCTGTGAGAGGTGGGGTAGATTGCACATTGTTTTATCAAAGGAAAAAGTCCATTTTAGGTACACAAACTATCACGAAGGTCCAACAAACCACCTAAACTATGATTTGGTCTACTTTTCCCCCCAGAACTTTCAAAACCGGCTCAAAACGCATCGCAATCCGGTTTTGCTCGGTGGTTTTGCTGATGTGGCGCCACGTAAGGGTGGTTTTGCTGATTTGGCGGCCACGTAAGGGTGGTTTTGCTGATTTGGCGGCCACATATTTCTTTTAATTTATTCTTTTTCTTTTTCCTTTTCTTTTATCTCTCCTATCTCTCTCTCTCCTTTCTCTCGTTCCTGCCGAATTGCCGCCGCCCAGGCCGAGCCTTGCCCCAGCGCCACCGCGAGCCGCGCCTGGCCCCTGTCCTGCCACCGCCCATGCTGAGGCCGTCCTAGCCCGCGCCTTGCCGGAGCACCCTGCGCCGCCGCATAGGCCGAGCCGGGGCCGCGTCGCCCCCGTGCTCCTGCCCAGCTGTCCCCCTTGCCGCACCGCCACCAAGGTGCCGACGCGTTGCCACCCTTGCCGCCAAGGATGCCGCCGCCACCGCCAAAGATGCCGCCGCCGCCCTTGCCTTGCTGCTGGCCGCCGCCCTCAGTCTCTCTCTCCCGTGACACTCTCTCTCTGTGGGGTGCCGCCGCCGGCGTGTTGGGAAGGAGAGGCGGCAGGGGGAGAGAAGTGACCAGAGAAAGAGAGAGAGGGGAGAGATAGAAGAGAAGGGAAAAGAAAAAAGGAAAAT
Source organism: Raddia distichophylla (assembly GCA_005191435.1). NCBI lineage: Eukaryota > Viridiplantae > Streptophyta > Magnoliopsida > Poales > Poaceae > Raddia > Raddia distichophylla. The sequence goes on from SPJY01003379.1 coordinate 570,273, forward strand.
ACGTGGCCTCCAATTCAGCAAAACCACCCTAACGTGCGCCACATCAGCAAAACCACTCTTACGTGGCGCCACATCAGCAAAACCACCGAGCAAAACCGGATTGCAATGTGTTTTGAGCCGGTTTTGAAAGTTCAGGGGGGGAAAGTAGACCAAATCATAGTTTAGGTGGTTTGTTAGATCTTCGTGATAGTTTGTGTACCTAAAATGGGATGGTATTTACTATATAGTAAAGAACTTAACAGTAGATGCGGTTAGTGATAAAATGTAAGGTACAGCAGTAGATTTTCATGCGTCCCAATTGCACACAGCGTACAGGGAAGTGTACAACAATTAGACAAAATAGTGCCAGACCTAACAGCTAGGCTTGCCCTCTTGTACCCAGTCCAACAGAGATGGACTTCCAGTCACAACCACCAAGCTGCCAGCCAGCATTGAAGTAGTTCTGCACTATTCATCCTGGAAGTCAAGCTCTTACATTCAACAGAAGCCAGTTCTTTAATTTCACAATCTGGGAGGTAAAAGTTACATACCTTAGTAGTGGTAACGGACTAGATGCCAAGTATTAATTGAATGACTATTGGAATATTAGTAACTTACTAAGACACATCATATGGCCATTTGGGCTTGTAATTACTATCACCAACCATAACATTTAGTGCCTCCAAATTGTGTTGTATCTTCACAGTTGAATGGAAGAAAATACCATCAGCTGGAGCAAAAAGTTCTCAAAATAAGCTAGTTAGAGTTCAGGTGTGTTATTCACATTCAATATTCACCACAGTGTGAATGTGAGTGTCACCTAAAATTACCTAAACAAATCGAAAACTAATATCAAAGGGAAAAGGAAACGAAAATCTCAATTCCTACATACCCAAGCATAAGTCCCAAAACACAGCAGCGAGCTACTGTAGTTGGTGACTTGGCGTAGCAGCATACACCGTATTGGTGATTTATGGTGAATTGGTGATTGGTATTCTAGCAGGACAACTGCGGTAGAGCTCCAAGCCTGCAGCTGAAAGAAAAAAAAGGTGGAAGATGATTGAATTGGGGAAAGGGAGACCAGAAAAGTGATGGTTGACCTAGTTATTTTGTTTGGGGTTACATGTAGCTATTCGATTGGTTTGGTTGTTCCTACATTAAGGCTGTGTGCATTTTCTCGACTTAGAATCTCTTTGGTAGGACTATATCATAAAACTACCATAAGCATATCGTATCTTGTGTAGGATATATTGAGATGGCTTACTTTGAAAATATCAACACTATGTTGCATAAAAAAGTTTAGGACCTTCTCGTCTGATAGAGAATTGTTATTTCTGCCATTCTGTTCTATAATTTTTTACTGATGCAACACGAAACATCTGAATCAGTTGTTATTGCTGTCCATTCTATCAACTGTTCGTCAACTGCCTTTTAAAGTTTGTTTAATCATGTATTGTTCATACTATTTTGTAGGAAAATCGGAACCAGCTGCTGAGGTCCAGATTTGCGGGGTTGGAATAAAGGCCAATTTTTTTGGTCATAGGGAGGTATGCCCTCCGGTCATAAATATTTGACGTTTGAGATGTGTGCCAGTCAAAGCTTTAAAACTTGAGTCATGAATATCTTTTAAAATATTTGGATTGGCTACATGCTAATAGTATGTCTAAATTTGTTTTGAAAAGTACTTCAACAATATTATAAATTTAATAGGTTTTATAGATAATCTGCATTGGTAATTGGTGGTCAAAACTATGCTTTGGGGACCGTGAAATGTCAAATATTTGTGACCTGAGGGAGTATATATCTGATGCAATGGCTATAAGGGCTTCATTTATCAGTTCCAAGTTTTTTAAGAAAAATTTGGCAATCATTTAGTTTCAATTTTTGCTCTTTTGTGACTAACTACTTTCGTTACTGTAGTGAATTCACTCAGGAGATATCCATAGTTTATAGTTGTCAATTACACTGCCAATCTGTCTGTCATAGTTCATCTGTGCGATATGGTTTTGCTTCCTGGGAGAGCATCTTTTGGAGGAAATCCTGTGTATCACAGAGTGTCCTCGAGCAGTTTATTCTTTGTTCTGTTCTTGTCACTGCTTGGAAGTGTTCGCTTTTCAACAGCGTTAAGCTTGTGCTGTAAAAACACCTTCCATCATGTGCTAGTTATGCAGATAGTTATTCTTGATAGTCTCATAAAGAGGAGCTTTGGTCCTCATGCCTGAAGCCTAAACTGTTCTCTTTGAGATGTGTCCCGTCTTATGTGCTACATATATCCTCCTATAGGAGGCCCTTCTTGAAGTCATAACCAGCTACGTGATATATTGTATGCATCTTAGTCAGGGTATGCTATACCATCGACTCGTGCTAATCGTTGCAGCTGGGTGTGTTTGCAGTGTGCATGTGCTCTGCAACTAATCAGAAGTGTTCCAAGGTGCGGCGGTTGTGCTTTCAAGAGTGAAGACGACGTGAAAGAAAGACATGGGTGGATTCAATGGGGTGCCTGCTATGCCTAGGCACCCTCAGGAATTTTAAAAACAAGCGAATTTTATCCAAGTAATAGTATGTGTAATTTTGAGGCATAACATAATTTCATAGTAGATTCGTAAGTCCAAACTTGAAATTTCTCACCAAACTAATGGATCAACCACCTCATCTCCACCATCTCGACATGACAGGAATTCGCATCGTAATATAAGAAGACATTGATAATAGCAATATTACTGGTTATTAGCCATATAAAGCCTAGTTCCTGATCTGGGCACGTACGTGTAGTATTGATTTTCAAGGGCTTTTATTAAAATACTTTTCTCAAGGTCATCCTTGAGATGCAATGTATCTGATTATCTATTAAAATACTTGAGCGGATTTCAAGAGCTTGTGGAAGCAAATTTAAGTTGTTGTTTCACTTAGTTTATAACATTTTTTAGAACTTTTATTAGTCGTTTCAATATTCGTTGAAATCAGATTCAATAAGTTGAATTTAGTTTTTTAAACGCACTATCCTACGATACATACAAAGAACAATTCCTAATACAGTCTAAGGAACTGATGATGGAAGAAAGTTCAGAGGTACCGATGGAAACAGATCGTTGTGAGTAGCAAGCTGAATTTCTTAGAAGCGTTAACTGTTCCCGGAATTTTCATGCAACAACGGGGGAAAAAAGGATTCGGAGGTTCAGACTACATAGGATTCAAGTACAGGAGAGTATGTTCTCAAACATTATGACAGGCCAATAGAAATGCCCCATGCAGGGTTACAGGCTATGAAACCTTGCGGGCTCACAATGTGGAGAAATGACAACACCTTGCTTCTTAGAACATCATCGATCATAGAAGGGTAGCACATCATCTTTATGCTGCACTTGATTTCGCGTCATCAGATTCCTGCGACTAATTCATCAAGCATCGTAAGTTGCCACCGGTAACTGCATCCAAGAAAAATAGCACAAACACGTGATGCAGCAGACTGAATCAAACAACTTTTCTTTTGAGGGAAAGCAGATGAATAATTTGACGTATTGATTGTACTTCCAATATAGTACTACACAAACTCAACTATCCCAATAAGACTCGACTTAATTTTCACCAGATTAAAATCATTGTTAGTTAAATTATAAACTTCTAATTTGCTAGCTTTCAGGTTAGCCATTGACTTGGTGCATGTAGCCATGCATACTTCTCTTAAGATCTGAGATCTTAAGGTCAAGAACAGAGTATACGAAATGATATTGGTTGCCTTAACCATCTAATTACCAATCGCACACTGACCTCCCAACAATACATTAACAACACTGCACAGCCAATTACAGAACTGGTAGGCTATTGTGATTCTGCCGTGTAATGATGACAACCATCATGTTTTTCATATTCGGGGGGATGAAAAAAAACTATTCCGCTCCTGCCATCTAACCATGAAGGAGATCATCGTAATCTTTGCAAAAAAAAAAAACTATTATATCAACCTAAAAAAACAACGGCACTTTCGCGATTTAACCATATGAAATTTAAAAGTTCATACATGCACAAGAAAAACTATGATGGCTCTGCAGTTTAACCACAACGGGAAAAAAAAACTCCAATGTACATCTAAAGAAAACCATCCCCAATCACATATTCGCTCCTAATCCATTTAATCCTCAATTCAAACAAGACCATACTTGTTACCTCCTATGCTCATTTAAGGTTCATCAGTAGCATCTCCAAGGGCCGCCGCTCTCACGCGCTACCGCCACCGCCGCCCTCCTGACGGCTAGGGTTGGAAACCCTAACCACTATGTATTTTGGGCTTTCCGCCTCGGCCCAGTATGGCCCTGTGGCCCTCCTTTGAATATATGTATGGTTAGAGCAAGTATGGGGGACGTCAATATGTATTGCTCCTCCTTTAAAGAGTCTAATATCTATAAGTGCATAGTAAACGTTACTTGTTGCGCTATGGCCCTATGCAGAATTTTTTTTTATACCCCTAAAAGAGCTATGTCTATAGGGTCTTCGCATCGCACCGTAGGATTCCCTAGACCCTGTTTTCCATAAGTCCATGTCATTCGTCCAGAGCTCTTTGGGAGACTTTTTCATGCGAGATGTGATCCTCTGGGGTACCTAACTCTTAGGGGTCATCCTTTCGCCTTTGGAGGGTCTACGGGGCTGTTTGGTTTGATGCCCTGGGTGGCCATGTCATTTTTTTGGTCATGGCCAACCCAGGGCATGACCCAAATTTTGACAAAAATTTTTGTTTGGTTTGGAGCCAATAAATTCGTATAACTTCGTATAATGTATGCTATACGAAGTTATTACGATGGAGCTATAGTGGTCGCCGCCGCCGTCGCCGATGATGTCGGCATCGACGTCCAACAGGATCCAGGGCGGACGAGAGGGCGCGGCCGGATCGGCTGGATGGTGGCCGGTGGTGGTGGTGGTGGTAATGGTACTAGTGGCCATGGATGTGGGAAGAAGGATCCGATCCTCCGGCCGCCGCTCTTGTGCTGCCGGATTGGATTTGAAGGGAAGCATATCCCCTGACTTTCTCCCCTGCATTTTTGTGTTACTGACATGTGGGCCCCATGACGACACGGCCCACATGTCAGTGACACAAAGTCAGGGAATTCAAAGTCAGGGGATCCGCCTCCGATTTGAATGGGAAAGAGGCAGTGACCTGGTCCGCCGCCCCGGAAAATAACAAGGAACCCTAACAATCGGCATACAATTCAGGCCCAATTTCGAAGCAGGCTATTAGCCTGCTATTTCTTTTTCTCTCTCTCTCCTCAAACAAACTGTGCCTTATTCAAACTTAAAATTATTATAATATAATTATGGTTTGTATGCCATATAACCATTTTCGGCTGGACAATTAACCATTCATCTGTGAGACACATAATTATAAAAAAATAATGAATTACATGAATTTGCAAATTAACTATTCATGGTCGTTAATAAACTACTTTGCTTTTGTCATGCAACCATGGTGGAAACCGCCGCAAATGTCGTAAAATAAAAAAACCATTGCGTCCACAAAAAACCTATTGTGATTCTGCCGTGTAATGATGACAACCATCATGTTTTTCACATTCGGGGGAACTGTTATGACCATGAAAAAAAACTATTCCGCTCCTGCCATCTAACCATGAAGGAGACCATCATAATCTTTGCAAAAAAAAAACTATTAAATCAACCTAAAAAAACAACAGCACTTTCGCGATTTAACCATACGAAACCTCTTTATTGAATTTGGAGGCAATGGCGTAATAACTTCGTATAGCATACATTATACGAAGTTATACGACTACCTAATGGGGTATAAGTCCATGGCTATGTCGGTTAGGTCCCGGGCTAAAAGCATGATAGAGAGTTTGATTGATTATTCCGTAACAATTATTAGGCGCATTGTCAAGTGCGTATATGGACTAATTAGAAGCATATACACACAGTTGCACTTAAAGTTAACTGCAGGCCTCCATGCTGTAGAGACGACGCAGGGCATTATTTATGTTGAACATGCAATGAATTAGCGATTCACAGGACTGGGAATCTGGTGCGGCAATATAGTACTTAGTTGATTAATTACCTGGAGCAGTGGACACATCCATATAACTGGAGATCCTGCTAGGGAAATATGGGAGGTACAAGTCCAGGCTTGTAACGTCGGTGCCAAACTCAGCCAGTGCTTGTATTCTGTTGCCCTCAACGTCAATGGCAAGAACCCATGCGTTGGGCTGCATGAACTTGGCCTTGGCCAGCAGGTAAACAGCAGCACCTTCATCATCCAGGCCGAGAGCAGGGTAGAACGGGAGGAGGTTCTGCAATTTCCGGTGTGAGCTGCGGTGCAGCAATCCAGGTTGCAGCAGCTTCCATGCCATGGCCTCATCGACATTGATGCGAGAAGCCCTTACTGAGTGGTTCAGGTCCCAATCCTCCGGAGCACCGGTGATCTTGCTGTTGGTGTAAGTGAAGAGCTCCCAGTCATGGACTGTGAAGTCGATGTCCCCAGTTTCAGGGTCGTGCTTAGGGCCCATGTCGCCATGGATTTCCAGCTCGACCAGCCTGAGCTGACCTTGAACGGCAGCAATGGACCGATACAGCTCAGGGCAGCATTCGGCCTCCCCACCACGATCGGACTGTGGCGGCGGCACATCACGGAGTGTGGGGTTGCTGCTGAGAGGATATCGTCGCAGAGCAAGATGCCGAGGTAGAGGTCGACCCAGCCCATGGCGCCGCCACCGAGCGTGATCACCGTGGATGTAGAGTGATGGTAGAGCAGAGGCTGAGCCTGAGCCTGAGAAGCCGTCCTGGGGATGATCGGGAAGGGCCTCCTCGTCCTCGGTGCCAGCACGGGCACATTGCTGGAGGACGTCCAGGCCCAGGTCTCGGAGTTGAAGACGTAGAGGCTCAGGCTGCCGCTGTGAAGCGCAGCGACGGCGAAGTGCTCGCCGCCGCGGCGGGGAAGGAGGCCAAAGTCGTCGTCGGAGAGGCGTTGGGGGGCTTGGGGAGGCGGCGAAGCGACGGGGGGCGTCGGGGCTGGTAGATGAAGTGGTCGTCCTTGTCGCACGAGTTGCACATCCCCGGCTTGTTGGCCATGCACACGCGGAGGAGGAGGAAGCCTTCCGCGGTGCAGACGACGCGGCGGGCGCACCAGCGGTGGGGGTCCAGATCCAGGTTGGGGCAGCGCACCAGCAGGCGGGACGGCGCCGACGGGTCGGCGGGCCAGAGGGAGACCTGGATGCTGCCGTTGCTGCTCGTCAAGCACTCCGCGGTGGTGCCGTTGGAGATGGAGCTATAGTGGTCGCCGCCGCCGCCGCCGCCGCCGTCGCCGATGATGTAGGCATCGACGTCCAACAGGATCCAGGGCGGACGAGAGGGCGCGGCCGGATCGGCTGGATGGTGTCCGGTGGTGGTGGTAATGGTACTAGTGGCCATGGATGTGGGAAGAAGGATCCGATCCTCCGGCCGCCGCTCTTGTGCTGCCGGATTGGATTTGAAGGGAAGCATATCCCCTGACTTTCTCCCCTGCATTTTTCATGTGGGCCCCATGACGACACGGCCCACATGTCAGTGACACAAAGTCAGGGAATTCAAAGTCAGGGGATCCGCCTCCGATTTGAATGGGAAAGAGGCAGTGACCTGGTCCGCCGCCCCGGAAAATAACAAGGAACCCTAACAATCGGCATACAATTCAGGCCCAATTTCGAAGCAGGCTGCTAGCCTGCTATTTCTTTTTTTCATAAACTACTTTGCTTTTGTCATGCAACCATGGTGGAAACCGCCGTAAATGTCGTAAAATCAAAAAACCATTGCGTCCACAAAAAACCTATTGTGATTCTGCCGTGTAATGATGACAACCATCATGTTTTTCACATTCGGGGGAACTGTTATGACCATGAAAAAAAACTATTCCGCTCCTGCCATCTAACCATGAAGGAGATCATCGTAATCTTTGCAAAAAAAAAAAACTATTATATCAACCTAAAAAAACAACGGCACTTTCGCGATTTAACCATATGAAATTTAAAAGTTCATACATGCACAAGAAAAACTATGATGGCTCTGCAGTTTAACCACAACGGGAAAAAAAAACTCCAATGTACATCTAAAGAAAACCATCCCCAATCACATATTCGCTCCTAATCCATTTAATCCTCAATTCAAACAAGACCATACTTGTTACCTCCTATGCTCATTTAAGGTTCATCAGTAGCATCTCCAAGGGCCGCCGCTCTCACGCGCTACCGCCACCGCCGCCCTCCTGACGGCTAGGGTTGGAAACCCTAACCACTATGTATTTTGGGCTTTCCGCCTCGGCCCAGTATGGCCCTGTGGCCCTCCTTTGAATATATGTATGGTTAGAGCAAGTATGGGGGACGTCAATATGTATTGCTCCTCCTTTAAAGAGTCTAATATCTATAAGTGCATAGTAAACGTTACTTGTTGCGCTATGGCCCTATGCAGAATTTTTTTTTATACCCCTAAAAGAGCTATGTCTATAGGGTCTTCGCATCGCACCGTAGGATTCCCTAGACCCTGTTTTCCATAAGTCCATGTCATTCGTCCAGAGCTCTTTGGGAGACTTTTTCATGCGAGATGTGATCCTCTGGGGTACCTAACTCTTAGGGGTCATCCTTTCGCCTTTGGAGGGTCTACGGGGCTGTTTGGTTTGATGCCCTGGGTGGCCATGTCAATTTTTTGGTCATGGCCAACCCAGGGCATGACCCAAATTTTGACAAAAATTTTTGTTTGGTTTGGAGCCAATAAATGGCAAGGCAATATAGAAAGTGTTTGGTTGATTGACATGAGAGGCTACCAATGATTGGCAAGGCAATGTTTGGTTTGATGCCAAAACAAAATCTAACATGATCAACACATATATTAAAACTTCAATGGGGTTAGGGAGGTCATAACCAAGCTATAGGATGATCAACACACATATTTGCCTAACCAGCCACATAATAGCACAAATTTTCAATATTTTCACAAATATGGCAGCACATATAAATAGCATCATTTAGCATACTTTCATGGCAGCACATTGAAATATTGTCATGACAAATACATAGCACATACAAATATGGTCATCGCACATACATAGTATGACCAAACAGACCCAATTATACAATACCATATAGTAGCAGTTTGCAAACTATATATAGCAACAGAACCAAAGCATAGTGCAACATAGAGATAGCTTAGCGACTAAATCACCACAATAGCATATAGTTAGTTCTGACCCAAAGCATTTGTACCAAAAGGTGGGTCAGACAAGCAAAAGATCATCCAACACCCATACCGCCTTCAGTCACCACCACCATACTTGCTACTAATGAAATCAATAACCCAAGCTTCAAGTGTTGGATTGCTCACAAAATTTAGATAGCTATGAAATGCTTCTTGGTCTGGCTTGCAAAGGTGAGAAGCAATGTCAAGCTTGTCTTTAGCAGTTATGGTAAGAGCATCTAGTCTTCTCCATAGCTCTGCATGAGGATCCTCACATGCAGGTAAAGTAGCATAAGAGGGAGTAGCTACTGCTGCAAGAGAGTCTGCAAGATTCTTGATGCTTGCCGCAATATTATCATTTGATATTTACAGATCTATATGGTCTCTCACTAAGTATCTTGAACCTTCCCTTGAGTGTCCCAAAACCACGCTCGATGGTTGTCCTAACTGAGGAATGACGATGGTTGAACAGCTTTTGTGCATTCTCAGGCAAATGGGTAGCATCGAATTCCTTTAGGTGGTATCGAACACCGTGATATGGTGGCAAAATACCAGGACGTGCTGCATAACTAGCATCGGCAAGATAGAATTTTCCTACAAAGATGGCAAGCGATTATCTATCGTATACTTTGTGCTAAACTACATGAAAACGTTAAACTAGTTCAATACCTTCTGGGATTTTCAATCCTGTGGGCCGGGACAGAGCATCCTTTAGGACAAGGGAGTCATGGGCAGATCCCTCCCACCCTGCTAGAACATAAGTGAACCGAAGATCGAAATCGATAACTGCTAAGACATTCTGTTGGATGCAATTTTCGTCCTATAAACTTATCATCCATGTGTGCTGGGACAGATGCTCTCACATGAGTCCCATCTAACGCCCCTATGCAGCCCTACATTTGAACAGCAAGTGTAAGGAAAGATATAGCATGTGTTTCAAAGGACATTAATATATATAGGTCAATGGCCAATTACCTCAAAATATGGATGAAATCTCCGGCTACTAGTCATCTTATCATGTGTATCAGTGGATTTCAAATAGAGTTCTTCGGCAAGGACACCCAATGCCTCCAACACCACATTGAAGTATCTGCTCACGGTCTCCCCTGACCGCCAAAACTTAAACGCAACAACAACATTTGTATGACGATGTCCTACCATGTATAGAAAGTACGCAACTTGCTCTTTGACCGAGACATGCAACGTGTCAACTAAAAGTCCTTTTTGTCTAAGTCGGTCACAAAGCTTGCAAAATACGGCTCTAATCATACGGAGTTGATCAACACATACTCGATCACAGGTTTGTGTTAACCTAACCAGTTCATTGCACCTCTAAATATCCCTATCCACCAGAGGACCATATTTCAACCCTCCCTCTCTCTGTCTTCTTCCATCTTATAATCTCAACCAGCAAGCTATCGTAAGAAGAAGAACACCTATGGCCTTTTGCTTCCAGATATAGTAATTAAGAAAAAAACAATTGCTGTTCCTCATTGCAATCCATCTGAACAAATAAAAACTTTAGTTGTACTAGCACTTTGCACAATTTCAACACATAGAAGCAAGAGGAGGACAACATGTCACCTTATTTTGGAATGAAACTGACTAGTGTATTTTGGTGTATCATTGATAATTCTCTCTTTTGTAATGAAACTGAATTGTTTCCATACATATAGAAAATGTTCATGACTACAGCCACACATACACATACCTCATGGTGTGTTTAGCTCTTCCATTATAATGAATAATAAAATATAGAGGTATGCAGCATGCTTATGTCGCCAGTGAGAAAAATTAGTATAACAAAGAAGTCCATATGTAAGTGATGTTCCTGGTTGAAGCATTGAAGACGAACTCTAGACCACATCTAGCCTTAATTTTCAGCCTTAGGCAAACCAGTCTCAAAATCAATGGAATAATTCTTTCAGACATCAATCCTGTCCAGTTCTGCTTCTATAAGCTTGTAATGAATTACTTTATAAATATTTTCAAGCTACCATAAATCACTATTGCCTTTCTTGGCAGTTGGCACCTATGCCCATCAGTTTATGTTTCCCTTTGTTTTCACATCGCTCGATCCAGGCATTACACAAGTATGCACAAGTGAATTGGTACAATATCATTGTACAAGCTCATGCATCACGATACCAGGCATTACACAAGTATACAAGTCAGATTGCATTACACAAGTATACAAGTCATTCCAGATTTTTCCAAGCCAATCCCTTTTTCTAGTCAGCTAATTCACCCTTCAAGTTCGCTGTTGCCTCCAAGCTGCTCGTCTTGCAACGGGGATGGACTGCTGCTGCTGCTGCTGCATTCGCTCAACCAAGCAGCAGGGCCGCACCATAAGCTCGCCGACGGACAGGGATGGAGGATGGACGGGGATGGACTGCTCTGGACGGGGATGGACTGCGACGGCGGCGAGCCGCCTCTGCTGCAGGGGACGGAGGACGAAGGGGAGGGCGCCGTGCACTGGGGCTCTACCGGATGCTGCCCTGGGGAACTGCGTCCGCGCCGCTGGCTGCCCATCGCGGCTTGCTGCCGCGCCGCCGCCGGCCGTCGCACCCTGCTCCCCGTCGCCTCCAGGCCGCCGCGCTCCACCCTCTCCCTGCTGTTCTATTGTTGCGATTGGGTGGGGTGAAGCCAGAAAGAGAGCAGGGGCAAATCCGTCAAGGCACATAAGAAAAATAAGGGAAAGGAATAGAAAAGGATTAATAATGCTAGGAAAAAAATACAAATGAGTAAATATGAGCATAATGGCACTGAGGTAAGGAATTCGCAACCTCGATGGCGAGGTGGAACAGACTCGCGAAAGTAATGGCATAGGAGACGAGGCCTACGAATTGAGTGGCGTGGAGGTTAAAATCCCGGGTTTAAGGTAACTTGGCATTTTTGAATTGCCATGTTGATAAGGCACCAGCCCAACGGGCAATTCCATGGGAAATCATATGTAAATAAACTTCTATTTCAAACTACTCAATTCTGTTAGCAAGAATATAATAATTTAGTCCTTGAGCACACTACTATATTCCCTGAAATAGAACTTTAAAACTGCACTCTGAACTGGTCTGTAGATCCAAACTGAATTCATCCAACAAATATTATTCAGTTATATATCATGTTGTGCATAAGCGCCTTACATGAAAAAAAAATACACTGGATTTCAAAATCAAATCTAAAAAATTCAGAAATTAAATTTAGCAGAGTAACACTGAAAGTTATAGGAAAATTGTAAGAAAAAACAAATGAAGAGTGCTGAGTCATCTTACAAAGCATTTCAAGAGCTGACCACCAGTTTGAAGGTTATCCCTGATGATGGAGTTCATATTAATAATATCCTTCAATATGCAAGTGATGCTATCTTCATTACTGCAAGAAGCAAGATAACTCGTGACATAACAATTACACATGGTTTTACCAAATCACCCATGGAGTTTTGGAGATGAGGGTACAAATCACTAAGTGTTAATTTTTTTAATGGACTCAAGAATAAACCTCCTTCCACTACCACCAAGAAAAGCTGAAGGACGGATAGGCACAGGTGGCACTGCAATCTCCGTCACAATAAGTTTCACGGGCCTATCACCAAGGTTTAGCAGTTCACAATCCTGCAGAATATTGATAGTGATAAAAACAAAAGTTAAAGAAAAACCTATGTCCTATAAATTGTGGTATAACAGTAAATCTCTTGAAAGAAGAAAAATAACACATACCTCATCAGAAATTCTTCTAAAAAGAGATACTCCCTCCGTTCCAAATTATAGGTCGTTTGACTTTTTTGACATGTACTTTGACCATTCGTCTTATTTAAAAAAATTTATAATTATAATTTATTTTTGTTATGATTTAATCTATCATGAAAAGTACTTTAATATTGACTTGAGTTTTTTCATATTTTCACTAATTATTTGAATAAGACAAGTGGTCAAAGTACGTGTCAAAAAAGTCAAACGACCTATAATTTGGAACGGAGGGAGTAGAACGGTTGCTGGATCTAGCATGTGAACTGCACTAATAGATCGGAGTTCATCTGTAGTTCCATCTAAAGTTTTGCTATAATCATGAAGAATTGTCAAGCCGCTTTTCCCCTTAGCTACACCTGTACTTATTACCAACCAAATAAAAAAAAAAGCAGAATTAAGAAAGGATTGCTAAAAGTTTGATTCAATCAGCAGTCAAGTGTTCATCAATAGGCATTTCTAAAGGAAATCTTAAAGGGGTAGTGAAGTGAGGATAGAAGGGAGTAAAGTAAGGTAGCTTGCCATTTATATATCCACACCAGGGGCAGCGGGATTGTTTGCATTTGTCCCTCACTTTTTTCATGATAGCACTTTTCTGTAACGCATCTGCTCTGGGGTTTCTCATCTTCTTCAAAAAGTCCCGGCGGTCTTTCTCCACAAGAAGAACCCTGCTGCAGTTCTGAAAATTTAAAAAGGGATAGGACCGGAGGAGGAGGAGGAGGAGGTTGGCGCTGAAGCTCATGGACGGCCTCGCTGCCGGCACGAACGGCGGGTCGGCCTCGCCAAAGAGCATCTGCACGACGGCGCGCATCCCCAGCCGGAGCGCAGGCTCCGGGCTGGAGCACGCCAGCCTGACCAGCAGCGCCCTCCTCACCTCCCCCTCGTCGTACTCGCCGGCGAGCCTGGCGTCTATGGCGTATAAAATTTGTAGCGGCCCTCGCAGCCGCCGATGGGACGCCGCCCACACGCGGAGAAGCAGAGGGAACGGGGAAGACGGCGACGGCGGTTGCAAGGGAAGGGGCGGGAAGGTGGGCGGGCGGGCGCGAGCAGGGATACGCGCGGCGGGGCGGAGGGGATTCCCGCTAGGGTTTGACGCGAAGAGGAGGCGTGCGATCGCGATCCGACGGCCTGGGCGGAAGGACGGACGGACTGGAAGAAGAAATACCAAGGAAAAAGAGTGGAAACTCTGTTCCTTTATTATTAGGTAAAGATAAAGATGGATGGCAACAAATACAGGTTTGTGACCGGATGTTCGCGTGGGCCGCTCCTGGGATTTGGTGAGTACCTTGAACCAAAATTATTATAGTAAACATGTGTTCTTGTCTTTTAACACCTGTCACGTGGTAATAATTTTATAGTAAACAAAGGCTCAACTCCTCTAGATCCATGTGCTCATTATAGTAAATATTCTTTTCAAATTTTGTAGTATATAAATGGGACCGACTAGAACGCAGGCACCTGCGTTTTGCGTTTCGTGCAGACGCTCCTTTTTTCAGTACAATTGTATAGAAATTTCACCGCACAGAAATACTGAAAAAACAGTATAAAAAGTGAAAAAAACTCTGTAAGCTGCAAATCGAGCAAATTATAAAGGTAGAGAAGAGTAGATCGATGGGCCATCGGCGGACGGCGGTGAGCAGTCGACGACGGCGGCGAGCAGCGCGGCGGTGAGCAGTCGGCGGCGGCGGCGAGCAGCGCTAGCAGCGGCGGTGGTGAGCAGCGGCGAGCTGCAGCGTCCTCGGCGTCGGCGGCAGCGCAGCGTCCTCGGCGCTGCAGCGTCCTCGGTGGCGTCGGCGGAGAGTGAGCGCGGCAGCGCCGCGCACGGCAGCGCCTGCGCGGGCGCGCGGGCACCCGCGCAGGAGCAAAACCGTATATAAATTCTTACATGCTACCCCTTTTGTGCACAGTGCCAAATGAGAACTCACCCCTGTTTTCCCCTACCCTCTCTTTGAAAATTTCAACAGCCGAGGAGATCCCCTAGGCTATCCATTCGAGGAGGACCCGGACTACGAGGAGTAGGGTTGCGTCCTGCCTATCGCTTTGCCTGTGGAGTAGTCTAGTCGTTAGAATAAATCGTGCCATATTGGGCTCATGTGTTACCATGTGCGTGACTCTGTATCTCGGCCTGTGTGCCGTGCATGATGTATTAATTTGTGATTTTCTCTGGGACAGTCCCTATGTTGTAATAAGGTAACTCGAAGGCAATGTATCATTATTGTTCAATTATGTGTGCTAACCATGATTATTCTGGGACTAGTACTGTATGCACAATTAGGGTCCGGTCGTTTAGACCAGGTCCCAACAGAAAATCAACGCATAAAACTTAAAAAACTACGAAATATACCCAGAACTTGGAAGATACCAATTGAAAAAGGGATACAACAGCTATGATATGAACCTCATGTGATGACCTCGCCGGTCGCAGCTCACGGCAATAGTACTATGATCATAAACAAAAGTTACATTAAAACGTGCGAGTCTTTTCATTGACTGAATCGAAAGAGTAAAAATCGACAAATACGCAAACGTGACATGAAAGATCCCTAAAAATTGAAACATGATGAAATAGCCCAGAAGAACTGCTATAGAATCGAGAAAGATACCCAGAAATGGAAAAGACCATGCATGGCGGGGATGCAGTTGCTCGGGCTGCACGGCAGGGATGCAGTTGCTCGTGACCTCGGTGGCCTCGTCACTCGCTACACGGCGGCGATGCAATTGCTTCCGAAAGAATGAATGGGATGGACATGGTGAGATTTGATTTGAAAAGCTTGCCATCCATGAAAATGGGGAACGCCTAGCTTCAAAGAGATAGGGCGGCTGTGAAAAGGAAAAATTAACTATACGCCTCTCTAAATATGGTAATGGAGGAGAACGCAATGCTACACTAGCCGAAAACAAAATTTTTCTACCGCGATCACCTAGGAACCAAACGAGTCAGGAATCACAGATCGTTACCCTTGGAGCACGTTAGCAGTGGAAGTAGAGTGGGTGAAGCCTCCTCGTGTGCTCCAAAGCACAGTAAGTAGTCGTACACGACGTGATAAACACCTCCTCGCGGAATTAGCCGATCCTCTTGATCAGCGTCGGCGCAAGAGCGACGACGCCTCTACTGTATCCACACGTCCAGGGATGGAACGTCACACGCTGGTGTGCTAGCACCTACGCGCGCAGCGGCTAGGGTTTAGGGGAGAGGGCGCGGCGGCGGCTAGGGTTTCGTGGTGGCAAAGACTCTATCACCGCGCGCCCCACCTCTCCCTTTTATAGAGAGCTCTAATGGATCTTTCCACGAAAGAAACTCATTAGGACTCGTGCTAATGGATCTTCTACAATAGAAGCCCATTATAATGCAGTGGATCCAAATCCGCATAAAACCCATTAATGGGTCATATCCATCAGACATGTTCCAACCCGTTAAGTGTGTGACCCATTAGGCTAATGCAGAAGTCGGCCGCAGTCCGGATAACTCTTCCCCCAAACTACAAACCAATAGCGGTACCTAGTAGCACATATTGACCCCCGAATGTGCACAATAATCGAATCGGCTAAACCTTGATACACTTATATAGGATTCTTTTGCCACACAGTATCAGTCAAGCTCAAGGCGAGATGTGTGCCATCTTTGTGATAGCTCGACCAATTCACTCGCCAATGTAATGGATATAATTATTATTAACTCTTTAATCACATTGGCATGGCCATGAACTTTTCCCTATCCATCCACACCGAAGGGCCCAGAGATATCTCTTCTGTTATCGAGGAGGAGCAAATTCTATCTTGATCTCTTACACCTCATGTCATGTTTCATGATATACCGTAAACTAGCTTTATAACTTTTCTGTTACGAGGAAGCGTTTGATAGCCCAAAGTATACGACTACGCATGTTGATAATCAATAAAGATCTCAAGTCGAAGGACTGTATAGGTATACCATTCAAGACTACACCCTGATGACACTTTTAAGAAAACTATCTCAGCAGTATCTCGAAGCGGGTCTCTAACCCCACGTTCTCTAACATGTGCTCACGTTATTGATTTGATATCTCCGTATCTATGACATTACCATCAATCAATACATTTGCTGGCAAATCACTATTGTTCCATATAATGATACGTGACCAGGGATTATTTAGTGAAAGGATCGATATGCCGCCTAGAGGGGTGAATAGGCGAATAAAACAAAATTGCAGAAAGTAGACACTCAAAACAGTAACCAGCACGTCGGATGTTCCAATGTAGGTCGTATGTTCCGATCTGGTTCAGAGAGCCTTGCGTCGGATGTTCTGATCTGGATCGGATGTTTCGATGTACGTCGGATGTTCCGATCCTGGCTGTTTTGGAATCAACGTAAACCTGCAGTAAAAGTTGATTTCTCGCAAAACCAAGTTTAGATCTATTCAATAATATTTAGAACAAGTCAAAAACCAATAGTAAAATAAATACTTAAGACCAAGATGAAGAACACGACGATTTTTGTTTACTGATGTTCGGATCTTTGAAGGAAGATCCTACTCACCGTTAGGGAAGGCACAAAGCCCGTATCATCAAGACCCTAATCCCCTCCTGGCGATGCACAACAGCACTCACCAGTGCCCACTAGATGAATCCTTTTCCTTGTGGAGGCGGAATCACACCTTCACAAACTCTGAATGCACACCACACAAAAGCTCAGCGGCTCACCGGCGACACCTAGCCGTCTAGGAGCCCTTCAAGCCTCCAAGAGTAACAAATGCGACGAAGAAATTAGGAATCGCTAAGTGCTTAAGAATTGGATGTCTCTAATTCGTGGAGCACTTTGGGTGCGTTGATCTCTCTAGATCTAAATCTCACAAGATGAACAACAGAACAAGAGAGAGAAAGGCTAGTGTTCTTGAAAGATGATGATGAAGAAGTATTAGGTTCAGATCAGAGTGTAATCAGAATGTGTAACCTTTTGGCAGGTGTTAGAGGATGGATTTAAATAGGGAATCATGAAAAATAGCCGTTGCTGCAGAAGATCCCGCATCGGATGTTCCGACCCACGTCGGATGTTTCGACAGCCATCGGATGTTCCGACCCACGTCGAATGTTCCGATAGATTACTTACTGGATAGCGCTGGAAACAAGCAGACTGGGTTCACCATCGGATGTTTCGACCCACGTGGATATTCTGATTTGTATAGGTTCTGTATAAAGTGTATTTTGAGTAGAAAACTCACACGAATTTCGAGATACTTATTTTGAGCACTTAGGAACCTTTATATGCCTCTCCGTAACATCTCTCTTTATAGTACGACTTACATATGACTCAATAAATAAAGATTTATAAATAATTACTAGTCTTGATGCCTTCTTGCAACACAACCACGTTTGAGGGGTATATCACCACATTTAAACAGGTACTTCATAAATTTAACCTGTATAACACCTGTGTACATTTCTCCAATAAAAAATATTAGCTCTATGATTGTTAATCATTAATCACCAAAACTACTTAGAGGTCTAGATGCACTTTCATTTAGAATAATATCAAATTGATAATGTATTTCACAATTAAGTCGTACTCAATGAATAAAGCAGTGACGTTTATTCAAGAAACTCATAGGTACATGAACATATAGACATATGACACAATCATCTCACATGGTCGCCTCTAGGGCATATCACCAACAGGTAATTGAGGATATGCCACTCCGGTGAATTATTCCTTAATAATATGCCACTTTGGACTTTTCCCATTTAACTAATTCCTTTTTCTCATCCCAAAATACGAAACTACCCCTCCCTTCACACCGTCGGCTGGCGCACGGGCGACACCGTCGACACTGAGGGAGGCTCGGGCCCTAGGCACGTGGGCGAGGTGCCTGGACGCGTCGACGGCTAGAACAATCAGCGGTCGGTGCACGGGCGACACGAAGGGAGGCTCGTGCCCTAGGCGCGCGGGCGCGGTGGCTGGACACGCCGGCGACTAGAAAAATCGGTGGCCAGTGCACGGGCAACACGAAGGGAGTCTCGGGCCCTAGGTGTGCGGGCGAGGTGCCTGGGACCTAGGCGCGCGACCACCGTGGCTGTGGGACGGCGGTCGGCGCGGTCTCCGGCGTGGCAGCGACTAGAACAATCGGCGGCGGCGAAAACAATCGATTTGGTAAAACTTATCGTGCTTAGAAAAGTATTCAATGCTCACCAAAAGGCCAACAGATAGAGCGATGTAATAAAGCATTTGCTATTTTTTTATGAGTTCTATAAATTTTAGAAATGGATGAATATTTTTATATACTCACAACGATTTTTTTCATTTTCATTTTTTTACTGAAACTTATTTATTTCTAACATCTAAATCCTTTTACAGGCCTAACCATAAAACTATGGTTTAGATTACATATTTTGTAGCCTTTTTTTAGTCTTTTATTTTAATTCCTAAATATTTTTTGAACTTATTTTTTTCTGCGCTGAGGAAACAATCTGGAAACGCTCAACCACCCAATCTAGAAACACTCAACCACCTATCCCGAGCCACTTTCTTTTTTTCCCCTTTGTTCGTCCCCAAAAAGGGAAAGAAGCAATTCATTGGAGTGGTATATTCTCAATTACCTTCTTTAATAAAGTGACATATCCTCAATTGTCACTCTTTGTAGTGACATATGTTGAGAAACCTCGCTACCGGGTGTAGTCCGAGGTATAAACGTGGACAATCAATCACCGAGAAAGATTAAGAACACAGGGGACACAGAGATATAGGGTGGAGCTTCTCTTTATTATTTCTCAGATCTGTTCTACAATATGTGCTCCACCTTTTCTTATATAGTACTGCTTAGAGTTTAGGCTAGGTCCATATGTGGGACCCACCGTGGTGGAGCCGCCGGCTGGCCCTAGCCGCACTATGCCGTGTGCCGGCCTGTGCCGGGCCGGGCTCCCCCCAACGGTGGTTTCCCAACAACATATAGTACATTTTCCCCTGTGAAAATGGGTATCTGTGCCGATTCAATGTGACAGGAAGCAATTAATGTTTTCCAAATCGATAAATTGCGTCCGTGACTATATTGAAGGAAAAATACCCGAAATAATCAACAGTTAAATAGAAATTAATAAAATAATCCACTGTAAAAAGAAATTACAAAAATAGCATTGGCTCCCGCCACCCCAGGTGGCTGCCGCCACCGGGCGCGGCCGCAGCTGAGCTGCCGCCACCCGGTGTGGCCGGCGCTCAGCTGCCGCCACCCCGCACAGCGGGAGCAGAGCTGCCGCCACCCCGGACGGCAGCAGCTGCGCACACACGCACAGCGCATGCAGTGCACTCACGCGCACACACACGCTATCCTGGCTAGCTAGCAAGCACAGCACGTCTCTTCCACGTATACCAAATGAGCTTAGCTTAATCAGCAACCAATTCCAACCTCTCTTCCACGTACACCTAAGGAGCTTAGCTTAATCATATGCTTGTGCATATGATGATCGAACTACGTACGGCCTTTTTAAGTTCGTATTTTGTTAACATTTATACATGTATTTTCAAGGAATACCAAGCAGGATAATTTAGGGTATCCCTTCAGCCACAAATTATTAACTTTTGTAAACGTGAGCATGGCCACTAATTACTATATTACAATACAATATTAATATCTGGTAATATTAGTAAAGCATTCTTAGAGATGAATATGTACGTATATTTATTTTTTATGTATTCAATCCAATTATCCAAATAGTTTAGTAGATATATATTTATAGCTAATTAAAATACTAGGACCTCTCCACACCCTAGGAAAATTATGAAATTAGGTATTGGACGATAGAAGAGGCTCTCAATATATTAAAGAAGACTTAAATACAACAAATTTCACCTTTTCCCAAATAAGAATTATACTTAGGGATATTTTAGTAATTTTGCCCTTGTCAGCCTCAGACCACTAGCTTAGCATTTTCGTCGACGATCAATGCCCAACCCTACATTTGTATTCGTAATTCATTAAGGATATTTTATATTTCGGGATCTGTACTCTTATAGAAGACTCGGTTCCAGAAGAGAGATATCCGGAAGCGAGTCAAGTCCAATCAACAGATCCATAAGGCGAGTTAACACCCTAGCTCATGCTTATACCCAATTTTTCAAAGATATCTTGTTTTAAATATATATAAAGTGCATGCTTGCTATGATTTGATAATGCCTATTTGTTAATCATGATAATATCATACACTGTCCTTGATGAATATACTTTCAACTTACATGATTTCTTGATATCATGATTGATTGACTGTCCACATAAAATATAAAATATTTAGACTTTCTAGTCTTGGGTAAAAGCTGCTTAGACATGCTTAGGTCTACTGACTTAATCGGGTAACCAATCCCGCATTGGTAAGCCAAAACTTACCGGTGGACACGATATATTACACACCTTGATCATGATGGGCTTTGTGTTGCATGATTGAATTGATGTTGTTTGGTTTATTGTCTGGGCTATGTGGAACGGGAAATGTGGATGGGAATGATGGAAGAGAAGGGTGATGGGCAGGGTGGACCCAGGATATATGCACGATATGCCTATGTAAGAGGCATGCATGAGGAAGGTGGAACCCAGATGGAGTGTGGGCTCGTCTGGAGGGGTGTTTATGTGTGGACACAGCGGGAAGCCGCCAGCCATTGTACTGTGTGTTAGCAATGGTCCCCTACACCACAACGCGTGGCCATCGTGCGGATGTGCAGGATTGGTGTCTGTGTGACGCATTAGGCCCGTGAGCCTTTTAACCAAGTCCTGAGGTGAATGAGTTTAGTCCGTCTCTTGAAGGGATCTGACCGGTCTACCGGGGTGAACGTCGATAGTTTGCTGGAACTCGGGAAAGATAGTGATCCGCAAGAGATCAGACTTGTCTACCGGGGTGAACGTCGATAGTTCGCCGAAACTCGGGAAAGATAGTGATCCACAAGAGATCTGACCTGTCTACCGGGGTGAGCGTCGATAATTCGCTGGAACTTGGGAATACCGGGGTGAACGTCGATAGTTCGCTGGAACTCGGGAAAGATAAAGGTCCGCAATGGGGTTTGGCCGACCCGGAATGATGGTGGGAGAAAGAAGATGGGATATGGGGTGAAACGTGCCTGTGTGGCATTAGAGGGATGCCTGTGTGGCAAGGGCTATGATTTGATAAACATTGATATACTCTTTCCTCGACATCTTTTTGGAGATGTTCTTTTAAAATTGGCTAGGTATAGGCTTTTATATATGTTAATTCTAAAACTGGCATTTCTGCAAATAAAATAACCAAAACTCCACCATAAAGCATTATCACTATTATGCATTAAGAACGGTGTTAACTTGCAAGTGCGGTTTGATTGCGCGCTTACCCTCGCACCCACTCACTTTTAGATTATGGAGACCATAAATATGGAGAATACGTGTGCCACGAAGATGGAGATGCAGTGTTCGATGCCGGCCAGATATAGGCTCTCCTACAGTCCAGATATCACATACAGACTAGGATCTTCACTTAAAATCATAGCGTAGCTTCCGCCTGAATAACATCCTTGTTGTAATACAACTATCTACAAGACATACTGATGTATTTAGTACCAGCACATGGAAACCATGTTCATGCTTTCGCCTGAATAACATCCTTGTTGTAATACAACTATCTACAAGACATACCGATGTATTTAGTACCAGCACATGGAAACCATGTTCATCTTGTAATATAATTCGATTCAATATTGTATGTGATGATCCAGCTATGTGATGTGTGGCACTAGTGTACTGGTCCAGGGACTAGTGCTGTTCCACAGGACGGGTTTCAAAGATAAGCAAATTTGGGCCCCGTCATATAGAGTCTAGCCTAGATCCAACTATAGATATCATCCGTCCATTCTCTTCATACAACAGCCATAATTGTGAGTTCGATCACTTAAAATTCGCTTGAATTACTCACCTTTTTCACTCCACCTAAATCCCAATCACCCATGTAGGCTCGAATCAACACGTGTGTCGTCCGTCCTTAAAATAACACGCCAGTTACTTGCGCTTCGCCCCCGCCTTACGTGATCCGCCGTCACTCCTGTGCCTCGCCCCCGTCGTTCGAGCGCCTCCGCTGCGACTCCTGCGCCCTGCCTCGCCTCGCCGTCGCTGCACCCCATCCGTTTTCAACGTGCTTTGCACATACATGCTTGCTAGTTAAGAGACAGCGCAACACTTTTTAGCGCAATGCGCACACACAAAGATGGTTTGGCGGCAGATCCATTTTGAGTAAGGAGACAGCATGAGCATTGCGCTGCCACAACCAAATGAAAGACTCAGGATCTGGTGGCTAGCAGCGAGAAAATAAAAAAGGGCAGCGCCAGGCGTCGGACGTCCGGCCCGTCCGGACCTGCTGACGTCAGCAGGAAACTTGCGCGGATACCTACTGAAACTTGAAAAATAACGGTGGAAACTTGATAACCCGTGGCAACTTGGGGACGAAACTTGGGATTTCAGAAAGTTTTCGAGAATAAGAATCAAGTTTCGACAGTACAAAATCCAAGTTTCGGTAGGCGATATACAAGTTTCAGTGAGCAAAACCTAAGTTTCTAGAAAAAAAAGAAGTTTCGAGATCGTGAAACCTCAAGTTTCGTGCAACTTGGCGATTAAACCTAAGGTTTCAGAAAGCGTCTCGAGAGTAAGACAAGGTTCAATAGTGCAAAGTTCAAGTTTTGTTAGGCAGAGATTCAAGTTTCAAAAGTTAAAACTTAAAGTTTAAGTAGGAGAAAAGTACATTTCCATGAGCGGAGTCGTCCAAAGTTCCAGATCGAGGAAAACAGAAAGTTTTATATGTACAACTCCAAAGTTTCAGCACAGAAATCCTAAGTTTCCAGAGATGAACCTCAGATTTTGAGTTTGAAATGGGGATGGGTCTCCTCCTTGCCTCTTCCTTCCCTAGATCCAACGAGACCCTGCCCCTTTCTCTCCGGATCCGGCGGCGCGACGGCAAGCTTGACACCCCCGTGCTCCCTTATCGTCGTGGTCACTGGCCCCCTCCAGATCTGGCGGCAACCCTTGGAGCACGGAGAGGGGGGAGCTCCCCCGTGCGCGCCGGCGTGGAGGAGGACGGGGCGGCGCCGGCGACGGCGGAGGGGAGGAGCGCGCGGCGCTGGAGGAGGAGACGCGAGGCGCGGGGCGGCGATGAGGATGCACGGGAGGAGGCAGCGGCTGAGGATGCGCGCGACGGCGAGGAGCGCGCGGGAGGAGGGTGCGAGGGCGAGGAGACGCAGGGAGGAGGAGGAGCTCGCGAGGGGGAGGACGCGCGCGAGGGGAGAAGCAGGAGCGAGCGCGAGAGCGAGGAGTCCGGCGCGTCCGGACTCCCGTTCTCTAGTGTTTCCGAATAAAAAAAGTTGTGGAAGGAAAAGAACAAAAGAAAAGACGCTAATTTGATGAAATCATCATTTACAGCTTGTGGAAGGAAAGGAGCAAAAGAATATTCAACCGGCTAGTGATACAGCTTATCAAGCAAGATGTGATGAACAGAATCTTGGCATTTGGGGCAGACGATCATGATTAACACTAGAGAGAGGGCCTCCCTCTGTTTCTTTCTTTCTATCTCAATGTCAATTCGGCTGGATCCCTTTGTTCTATTCTTGTTTTGTTTCTGGGTTTGGTGTTTGTACACTTCTAGCTGCTTTATACTTCTATTCTTTCTACTGATGCAATGACAGAGCTCCAGTCAATTTTTCAGAAAAAAAAAACCAGAGGTTAATAGGAAGAACTAGATTGGTTGTTCTCTTCAAAAGCGAACTTCATATTACTAGCTAGTGAATTCCTGCAAATGATTGTATATTGGCAGATTACAAAACAACTGCAACGTCTCTAACCATCAGAATAGCAAAAGGCGAGCACATCTAATGATTACATGAATTAGAGTTTGCCGCTAGAACCTATTACAGCAGCAGAACACTACATGCGTCTGATCGCCACAACAGATTCAATTTGCATTTGTTATAGCAAAGTATGACAGCACCACTTCAATTTCCATCGCATGAATCCTCAGATGAGCTCGCATCATCCGCAGCAGCCTTAGATGAGCTCGCATTATCCGCAGAGTCCACAGATGAGTGCATATCATCCACATCATCCTCGGTGCAAAAAAACAGCTCACCGCTGTAAAGTGCACAGCAAACCATAAACCATATTTGTTACCTTCAGAATTATAAATTAAACAGTGGGAAAGTAAAAAAAGGTAAAGAAAAAACTTACTCAGATGCCTCGAACGATTGAAACGCACGGAACGAGCTATAAAAGAGATGTACAATTTATCAAACAATAAAAAGACAAGGCAACGTACTATAAGAGGAAAAGAAAGGAAAAGAAAATAAAGGAAAAGAAGATTTACCGTCCTTGCATGTTAGTGACGCGTACAATATAATAGATCAATTCTGTTAAATTCTGGTGAAGAAGCTGTCCCAAAATCAGATCTGTGATCATCAAATCTGTGATCGGCTGGATATGGGCCAAGGCATCCATCAAACAGATGGAAAATAAATTCAAAAATGATTAATTCGGGTCAATGTATCATTTACATATTAACATTACAAATTACAAAATATAATGAAAACAAATTAATTATAAACACAGTTTAGACAAATATATTATTTACATAATAACATTACATAATATAATGAAAACAAATTCGAAAATGAACTCTAGATCAATACATCATTAACATCGTAATAATAAAAATATAATTAAAACAAATTCTAAATACAGTTTAGGCTAATATATCATTTACATAATAGCAGTAGTATACCTTAGTATGATCCAAGTCGTGTGAACTGAAATGTCGCACAAACTTCAAAACATGAAAGTATGAATGTCTGAAAACTGTATAAAATTTAGCACCATCCCTTGGTGTAAAATAGTACACATCCTTAATAATTGGTAATGGGGCAACAAATCGCCAGTCAAAAGGTGGGCACATTTCATTAAATGGCACATAGCAATGGTCTGGCACAAACCGATCAGATTCATATGCCTTGTAAAGAGATACGAGGAGATTTGTCCTGTTAGACAACCACGCTACCGGGTGTAGTCCGAGGTTGCCTAGCAGTGCGTAGATCGTCGACGACGAAAAACAATCACAGAAGAACACAGAGATGTAGGAGAGGAAAGTTTCTTTTATTGCTATTCTCAGGGATACATAATAGATTGAAACCTCTCCTATTTATGCTTGGTGCTAGGGTTTCGGCTGGTCCATACAAGTGGGACCCACCCCTAGGCCGTGCCGAGCCCAAGGCCGGCTCGAGCCAGGCGTGGTTCCTTAACATGTCCTACTAAGGGGAGGCATAAACGCAAAATGAAGGGCCATATACTTCTCAGACTTCAAGAAATCATCATAATGAGTTATTGGATCTGGTATTTTGAGTATGTCGGCTTGGAATTCATCAAAATAAAGAGGATAATCTGTGAGCTCGCTGGAATTATAATAAGGCAAGAGCAGCAAATCAAAAAATCTATGAAAATCTGAAGCAACTCGATTTGCATCCAATTCAAATATCGCCTCCTTCGATATGATGAATTCATCATTCACAACCTCCATGTCAGAGAAATCCCATTCTCCATTCCAGCACTTGCCATTTTTGTGAGTCTTTACAATGAATGTAACAAATCCTCTTTCACATTTTCTTCCAGCATATGTCAGGATATTTAAAGAAAGCTTAAAAGGCGTATATTTCTTCAGCTTTTTAACCTCCTTCACAAACGCCTTGAACAGCTTTTTTGGGTGAAGTGTGTAAATTTTAGTTAGCTTATTTTTACTCACATACTCCTTCAATGATGTCCTGCATATTACAAAATGTTTGTTCTGAAATCTGAATTTTAGTAAGAAATTTCTTCAACATTTTTGTATTTTAGGACCATACCTTTGTTTTTCGTGCTTTCGACTGTGTTGTCCAGGTGAATCATCACTACAATGCTTTGGACTGTCTTGTCGAGATAAATCACTACCATCATGACATTTCACTCTCTCCAATTTTAACGTATTACTGCATTAACACATTAAATATAGTTCTCAGCTTGATATGATATTAAAATGGTAAAATTTGTAAGCTACTGATGATACCTTTTCTCCTGTCCACCCGCAAAGTTTTCCTCCTCATGTTGATGTTGAGCTCTATCTTTTAAAACTTTGGCATCCGACCATTCTCTCACCTATATCGTATATTATTTAAGGGTAAAACAATAAAGTGAAAGCAACTATTTAAAATATAACAGTGGATATAACTTCTTTGAAACGTACCAAATTCCTCTCGATCATGTAACTAATACATGCAATAACATTGCTTGATGTATATTCAGTACACCCCTCAAATATGATGTCATCTATGCAGTTTTGTATATCAGTGCAAAAGAATGTATCTTCACTGGCTTTATCGAGCATATCAAACAATACATTCGATGGTATTTTCTTAGAACCGCAAATAATTTTCTACAGAGAACAAAATGAAAAAGAGATTATACACAATATGCAAAAGATAATAAAAATGCGAAAGAAAGTAAATTACATGAAAAAGAAACATACCTTCAACTGTTCTGCAATCTTGGCATGTCGATCACTTGAATTGATCTTTTCCAATGCCTGAACAACTGTTTTTCCTTCATAACCCTGAAAAATTGGATTTTCAGTTTAGGTTATATTGCTGTCTCAATAAGCTTCCGCGGAGAACATTTAGTATAATAATTACCGCTATTTTCATTTTTCTCAATAACAATATCTGGCTTGCCTGTTGAGATGTCAGCTGAATAGAACCACACACATTCAAGGTTAGGGCATTTGAATTACTTTTAGGTTTAAGTAAGCTACAACAATTATTTTTTTGCAACTTACATCATCCCAAAATTCACCAATAGCATCTCTATTAATTATAAAATCCTACAAAACATCAAAATCAGCGATAGTTGTAAATTTTCAGACAAAGTTAATGTATGGAGCATGAAATGAAACATGAGTAGGGGATATATGAACAGTACTAACATCGAAATCCTTGGAGTGTAGTGCGACATGTCGATTAAAGTTGATCATGAAAAAGAACTTAAGGGAACACCTATCCTTATTGCAGCTTTTTGGTTCCAAATCAAGCAAACTGGCACCCATTGTTAAGGCTTCTATATCCTTATGATCAAACCATTTCCCAATCTATATTGTATTTAAATTTAATCTCAGATAATTTAAATGTAAAAAATATGTAATATATCATTTCACAATGCAAGTTAATCCTACCAAATTTTTTTCCAAAAAGTAACTGCAACATGCTGGAACATTGTTAAATTCACGTAACATCAGAAAGCCCCTATTAATCACAGCATTGTCACAATGAAGCACATTTGTGGAAAAAAATGTTTCCTCGCTGGCTTCATTAAGAATAGGAAAAAGCTCAGTTGACAACATTTTCTCAGAACTATTGATAATACCCTGCAGAAAAAAGAAAGAAAAATTATTTTATAAAAAATCAAACCTTCAAAAGGCACCTCTAGTAATTCAAAAATCATACCAGCCCTCACAAACCAACTCGACCAAACTCAATCCAATGCCCACCAAACCCATTGCGGTGGACACCCCCAACAAAGTTCAATGCCAATAGACCCAATCCGTTGGCCACACTCCAACACGACGTACCACTGACAGGACCTAGTCCGATTAATCCAAAGAAAGACCACCCGAGACAAACTCCATCGCTACGCTACCCGGATACTTCCCAAAATCCACGTATCCGTACAGGATGGAGAGAGGGGAGAAGATGAGGGAGGGCAGCGACTAGGTGGGGCTCACTAGCAGCGACAGAAGGGACAGCGAGGTCGGCACAGCAGCTCTTGGCGTGAAGGACAGCGGCGCCCGACGACGGAAGGGACGGTGGTGGTGGCCGTCGGCGGGAGGCGGCGCAGCTAGCGACGGGGAGCTCTGGCAGCGGCGGCGGCGCAACTACAGACGGGGGGCTCCGACAGGAGGCGCATTGGCGGAGGGAACGACGGGGAGCTCTGGCAGCGGGGGCGGCTCTACTACAGACGAGGAGCTCCGGCAGGAGGCGCATTAGCGAAGGGAGAAGAGAAGAGTAAGGGGAGAGAGGAGCATCAGGGCCAAGGGAGAGCGGGATAGAGAGGTGGAGGGTGGAGAGAGAGAGTAGGAGATAGCAGGGGGCACGTTGAGGCTGGGAAGGGAGAGAGAAGACAGGTGGAGGGAGAGAAGAATTGAAATGTATTTAATTGGACATGCTCATTTCAAAATAAATAAAAATGAGGATGTCACATTCATATATTTATATATACCCGTATCGGTATTTTAGAGAAATTACCGTATCACGGTATCGCTATGTCGCGTATCCGTATACTTGTATCCAGGCAACATAGCTCCACCAAACCCAGTCCGATGGACTCTAGAGAAAAACACCACCATGAAACTCTCCACCGGACTCTGTCCGGTAACCACCAGACTTAGCTCGACTCCAGAGAGGATCACCACACCAGACAAACTGCACCCGACCCAGTCCAAGGACCTGGTTCGGTGGACTCCATAGAATAACACCACCCAGTAACACACTCGACCGGACCCAGTCCGATGGACTACGGAAAAGAAAACCACCCCAAGACACGCTTGCATGCAAACAAAGGCAAGATATTTTAAAAAGTAATTATACATTTAATTTGTTGGCAATATCATAAAGTAAATCCCCTGGTTTTGTCTTCGCCAACAAGTGAAGAAGTACTTCGCCAGCAACACCCTGAAAAATTTGCATTTCCATTGTACTTTAAATTGTTGTCCCAAACATATTTATCTAGGAGAGACTCAATATAATAATTACCTCTATTTTCATATCCTTAATGGACAAAATCTGCTGACATTCTTCCCAACTTAGCTGAAGCAAATGACAAACGAATCCGAGATTAGGGGTTTGTATAATCTATGGGATTACTTCTAGGTACGAGTACGATCAATCAATTTGTTGTAAACAACTCACCTGATCCCAAAATTCAGCAATACTATCTTTTGTCACAAAATCCTACAAACTTTCACTAAAATATTTAGACACAAGTTCGTATATATAGAGTATGAAGGCACACTTGAGGACAGGAAATATACAAACCAGTTTTGCTTTGGAAGCTTTCGAATGTAGTAACATGTGATGATTCAGATTAATCATAGAGAAGAACTCTAACGAACATTTAGATTTTGTGCATTTCTTCTTTTCCACTTGTCCGCCCTTCGCCACTGGCCGTCTGAAGCTGACAGACTGCAATCCCTCATCATTTATCACCTATCGATTACCGATTGGGATGGGAGGAAATCAGAGATTGAGAAATATTTTCAATCAAACAGACAAATATGGAAAAAAAAACTTACGCTGTTGATTTCTCTCCATAAAGTGTTTGCAGAGAAAGAGCTTGACTCATTACACAATACATACAGGATGCTATTTCGCTGCACAGAAAAGAATGAAAGATTAGAGAGCACGACAAAGGTTGTTAAAGAAAATGCAAGGCTTTCAATTAAAAGAATATAGTACCTTCAGAACTACATGAAACGACCTACTCCAGAATAAAACATTAATTCCCTCATCCTTCATGGAATTAACCAGCTCTTGCAAACTGCAATGTTGAAAAAGAAATACCTAGACACAAATTAATACTAACAATGCAATAAATACATGTGTTGCAATGTTGAAAAAGAAATACCCAGACACAAATTAATACTAAGAATGCAATAAATTCATGTGCTCGAATGTAGCATAAAAATTTACCCGAATGGTGTCACCCCAATACCACAGAAAAAATCCAGAACCAATTGGTCTGCAAATAAAAATAAATGTATACAGAAATCACTCTGCACAATATACACATTTGCAAAAAAAAAAAAAAAGTCAAGAAACTCATATTCTCAAACCTGCATTTTGTATAGGAGGCATTGGCGGAGCAGCAGGTTTTTCAGCGCTGCATATCTCATAATAATTCGAACAAACAGCAGCAGTTATGACAGTGTCCTAAAACCAGAATGAATTAGTACATGGGAGTAGGTAGCATTACAAACATAACTGATTTGGAAATAATCAAAATTCCATTAAAAGCTGACTATTTATAAAAAATCTAGAACTTCTCCTGAAAATGAGTAGAAAAAACAAAAGGAACTTTCCAACATTAAAAGGCATTAAGTTATCTCCGAGCACATGCATCTGTTTCATGTCCAAAGAAAACAATAATCAATAGAGTGAATTAATTGCAAAAGACAAGGCATACCTCAGGATTAACAATCCAAGCATGATGTAATTTGACACTAAATCCCTCAAATGCATCAAGTCTTCCTGTACTACTCCTGATGCCATCAATGCTGCAACAATATCGCTCACCCAAAAGGCATCAAAATAACACCCAATAACAATAGTATCAACTGACATCTAGAGCACTCAGAACGAACCTTGTGAAATCAACACTAACATCAATTGGATGTGCCAGGGATTCAAGTGCTTCTTTCATTTCAGTTGGCCTCATAATTCCCACACGACCATGACGCTGTAAGTGCATCCCAAGACATTTAAAATGAACATCATAACCACAATACTAGATTTGATGAGAATGTCATGGATGGATCAAAGTATCAAACCTTGTGTGATGATTCCTTGTATAATTTTCGGTAGTGTTCAAGAATACAAGAGATCAAGTGCGGCTGTGACACCACAGTTTCTCCCTCCGGTATAGATACTTGGATGGCTCCCATCAACAGGAGGGCATTTCCTTCACAAAGACAAGGTTAAACTATAGTAAGTATATATCATCAATCAGATTTTATGACCATATATAAAACTGCAAGCTCCCGCCCTAGCTTCTCTACACCACCACTAACCTCCTGCACCGGCCGACTCCCCCAGCAACGTCCCACAACCCACCAGTCTTCCCTAAGGGCGTGTTTGGTTTGAGGAGTGGTTGCATCAGGCACTTTCTAGTCTATCATTAGAACACTCCATCTTGGATGAAATGCTCTTTGCTCCTTGTTTGGTTAGAAGAATGGAATGATCCTTTTTTTGTTTGGCTAGTAACGGAATGGCCTTTTCCAGTTTCTTTCAGGAATTGAGTGGGATACGGCATACAACCACAAGCACGACATGTGGAAGGCTGGGATCTCGTCTTGGCAGCAATTAGAAAAGAAGTGTCACAGCCACACTTGCTCTCCAATCGCCATGGTAGAAGTGAGGATTTGGGGTAGAAGCAGAACACAGTTCGGGGTAGAGAAGAACACAGGAAGGGAAAGATGATTCTATTCCTTCTCTCTCTTGCCTTCCACAACTGAGCACGGGGCTCAAATACAACTCACCCCCAGCTGCACACACCTACCACATGGCCCAACACACGCACCTACTACTCAGTTGTCTATAATGGCCCCATCATTTGTGACAAGAAGATTAGACCAAAATCGTACGCATAGCTAGTATTGGCAACAATGTAAGAAAAGCGGAAATTGTAAGAATACGATCGAGATGAACTTACCCAGAGCCAAGATAGCACCAAGCCCATCACCATCGGGCGGAGAAAGAACAACTCTGGTATTACCCTCGAAATCCACGACCTTTAACCTGTAGAAGATCGGCGCATCCTTCTCCTTCTCCTTCTCCTTCGCCTTCGCCTTCACCTTCACCTTCATCGTCTGATGATCTACCCAAAACTACAGGAAAGTCCCCAACACCATGCGTATGAAGGAACAGGAGTGATAGAAAAATGACAAATTCAAAGTGAAGAATGCATAAGGATCCGTATGTGCCTGCCCTTGCGACGGGGCAGCGAAGGCGTGGAGCGGCGCTCAGCGACGGGTCGGCGAAGCTGCAGTGAGGCGGCGCTCGGTGGCGAGGTGGCGAAGGCGCAGGAGTCGGGACGGCGCTAGGGTTCGCATTTCGCGCTCGCCTGGCCTGGCCGCCTGGGTAAAACAACGGGAAGGGTGGCTGCGGCTGCTTATGGGCCGGCCGCTGGGCTGGGATTCTAATCCACCGTACACCCGAATCATCCGCTTGTTACAGCCCAGCTGTAGTCCGAGATTGTTTACAGAGCATAGATCGTAGACAAGAAAAACAATCAATAATAAACACAGGGACGTAGGAAGGAAAATTCCTTATTGTTTTCTCAGGTGTGTACATAAATAGATGGATTCCTCTTCTATTTATTCATGACGGCTAGAGTTTTGACTAGTTCACCAAGTGGGCCCTACCATCAGCGCATGCTCGGCCCAAGGCCAGCGGCGGCCCTATAGGGTTTCTCAATACCCATATCTGACCCGAAAAAAAATCAGGTACTCCCTCCGTTATGAAATAGTAGTCGTTTTAGACTTGTTCAAAGTCAAAGTTTTAAAAATTAATCTATAGAGATCTTTTAAACTGTTTAGGTTGAAAACATAAAAATCATATAGGTAGATTGGTTTTGAAAAGGGCTTTCATAATATTATATTTTTTAATACATTATAACCATATTTTTCAAAAAAATACGATCAAAGTTGTATTTTGGAGACCATGTCAATGTCCGAAACGACTCCTATTTTATAATGGAGAGAGTATTACCCAAACCTGAGCCTAGACGGATATCAATTTTTGCTACTCGTTTGATGAGCTATTATACACGAGGTGACAACATATAATGTAATGGCGATCGGTGTTCTACAAAGATAACTGTGGTGGAGTTGCAAGTTTGCAGTTCTTGTTTAAGGAAATAAACAATGTGGGAGATGGTTGAGTTGGGGGAAGGAAGAAGACCAAGGAAGTGATCATGGGCATAGTTATAGTTATGAGAAAATTACACCAATAGTTCTCAAACTTGTCCCGCTGTGCACATAAATCCGTAAGTACCGAAACCGCTTATTTAGATACCCAAACTTGCGAAATCGTTGCAATCAAGTCCAATTCGCGTGTTTGGGGGGTTTCGAGGGTGGTTTGCTGACATGGCAGTCAAAGTCAATGCTGATGTGGGAGTAAGAAAGAGACAGCGAGAGACAGAGATGCCGGCGGGGAGGAGGAGGAGGAAAACCGGCGGTGGCGCTAGAGACGGCGCGGCGCGGTGACGGGCGACGCAACAAAGGAGGCTCGGGACAGGCTGCGGTGACGGGCGGCGCAACAGAGAGCGGCGCGGCGACAGGCGGCACTGGGAGGGAGATCGAACGGGGCCAAAAATCGAGGGAGAGAGAGGCCGGGTAGGAAGAGGGGAAAGGAGAGAGGGGGAGAGAGAGACCAGGGCGGCGCCGCCAGAGGTGGCGCCGCGCGGCGACGGGCGGCGTGGGAGGGAGACCGAGTGGGGGTAAAAATCGAGGAAGAGAAAGAGAGAGAGGCCGGGTACGTAGGAAGATGGGAAAGGAGAGAGCGAGAGAGAGAGAGAGACCAGGGCGGCGTTGGGAGGGAGACCGAGCGGGGGAAAATCAAGGGAGAGAGAGAGGCCAGGTAGGAAGAGGGGAAAAGGAGAGGGGGAGGGAGAGAGAGACCAGGATGGCGGCGCTGGAGGCGGCGCGGTGACGGGAATTTGACCGCCATGTCAGCAAACCACCCTAAAAACCCCTCAAACCTGCGAATTGGACCTAATTGCAACGGTTTCGCAAGTTTAAGTATCTAAATAAGCGGTTTCGGTACTTACAGATTTATGTGCACAGGCGGATAAAGTTTGGGGACTAATAGTGCAATTTTCTCTATAGTTATAGTAAAGTGCACATCAAGATAGCACACTAAATTAACCCTGTAGCAGCCTGGGTTCAAAAAACGACGCAGCCGGTTAACCGCGCTCCGCCAGTGGCCGGCTCACCAAACCACAAGTGACGGGGCCTCGAATTTGCTTACCTTTGAAACCCGTCATGTGGAACAGCACTAGTCCCTGGATCAGCACACTAGTGCCACACATCACATAGCTGGATCATCACATACCATATTGAACGAGATATATTACAAGATGAACATGTTATCCAAGTGCTGGTACTAAATACATCAATAGGTCTTGTATACAGTTGTATTACAACAAAGATGATATTCAGGCGAAAGCTAAACCATGATTTTAGGTGAAAATCCTAGTCTATGTATGTGACCTCCGGACTGCAGGAGAGCCTATATCTGGCCGGGATTGTCAGACACTTGATCTCCATCCTCGTCGCACGCGTATTCTCCATCTTCAGGGTCTCCAAAATCTAAAAGAGTGAGTGGGTGCGAGGGTAAGTGCGCAATCAAACCGTACTTGCAAGTTAACACCGTCCTTAATGCATTGTAGTGGTTAAGGTTTTATAGTGGAGTTCATGGTTATTTTATTTGCAGAAATGCCAATTTTTAAAATAACATATATAAAAACCTATACCTAGCCATTTTCGAAAGGACATCTCCAAAAAGATGTTGAGGAAAGAGTATATCAATATTCACAACTTCATAACCCTTGCCACACAGGCATCACACTTTATGCCACACAGGCACTACTCTTATGCCACACAGGCACGTGTCCCATCTTCTTTCTCCCACCATCATTCCGGGTCGGCAATGCCAGTTGTGAACCCTATCTTCCCCGAGTAGCGTGAACTGGGGACTCAACCCACCGCGCTGATTGCCGTTCAACGGATGGCATCGGCCCCGACAGATCACCCCGGTAGACAGGGTCAGATTTCTGCACAAGAAACGGCATGAAACACCTTTCCCTCATGATTAGTTACGGGCTACACAAGCCCAGGCTACACAAGCCTATTTTTGGATACACAATCTCCAGTCCTGCGCTCCGCGCGATGGTCACGCGTTGTGGTGTGAGAGACCATAAGCTCACACAAATGATATGGCCGGCGGAACACTCCGCTGTGCCCAACACATGAGCACCCTCTCAGACGAGCCCTTACTCCATCTAGATTCCACCTTCTCATTATATTTACCTCCTTCAGAGGTATTTATCAGATAATTTCTCTGGGTCCACCCTGCCCAACTCCCTTCTCTTCCATCATTTCCATCCCCAATTCCCGTTATCTCATCTCTCGAAACCATACTCACACATCACACATCAACACATGCAACACAAAACTCATCATGATCAAGGTGTCTATGTATCATGTCCACCGGTGAGTTTTGGCTCACCAGTGCGGGATTGGATACCCAATTAAATCAGTAGACTTAAGCATTTCTAAGCAATTTTTACCCAAGACTAGAAAGTCTAAATATTTTATATTTTATGTGGACAACCAATAGAACATGATAACAAAGAATCATGTAAGGTAAAGATATATTTATCAAGGACAGGGCATTATATTATCATGATTAACGAACAGGTATTATCAAATCATAGCAAGCATGCACTTTATATATTTAAAACAATATATCTTTGAAAAACTGGGTAAAAGGAGCTATAGTGTTAACTCGCCTTGAGGATATGAAGGTTGAATATGACTATCCTCTAGATATTCTCCCTCAGGAACCGGGTCCTCTGTTAAGAGCAGTGAGATCGAGTTATAGAGTATGCTACATAAATTGCGAATGCAGATGCAGGGCTGAGTGTTGATCGCGAACGTAAATACTAAGCTAATGGCCTTGGGTCGATAAGGGAAAAATTACCAAAATACCCCTAAGTACAATTCTATTTGGGAAGAGGTGAAATTATCTATATTTAAGTCTTTTTAAATATATTGAGCCCCTCTTCTATGGACAAAGTTTTAATTTCACAATTTTACCAGTGTTGGTGATTGGTAAACGGCCCATCCTGAGACGGGCCTTGGGCCAATTCCGTACGGGCCCATCGCACGAGAATCCGAGAGACTGTTCCTGGCCGTACTGGCAAAAGTGTTTAACCCGCCAGCGACTGCCCCGGGCTTGACCAAGTCAAACCCTGTGGCACCGTATGCCTCCCGGGCTATCCTTAGCCCGGGGGAAGGTCCCTCGGGCAATCCGCTTGTCCGCAGGCGAGTGGCGACAAGTACCATGCCCCACCACGTTTTATCCGACCTTGACCGGGAACGCACTGTATCTCCCAGGAGACCTATAGCCCGGAAAAAGACAC
Organism: Raddia distichophylla; assembly: GCA_005191435.1. Taxonomy (NCBI): domain Eukaryota; kingdom Viridiplantae; phylum Streptophyta; class Magnoliopsida; order Poales; family Poaceae; genus Raddia; species Raddia distichophylla. The sequence goes on from SPJY01003379.1 coordinate 607,147, forward strand.
GCGGACAGCCCGTCTTGTCGTTTGCCCTCTTTGGCAGGCAGCAGATGGTTGTTACGCTACGCGACGCCCCCAACGGGTGGCGCGGAGCTGGCTCGGTCCAGTCAAGGCTGTATTGGGGATAAAGGGAAAGTGCTTTCTCCCTAAAGAAGTTCCCTCCTCTAAACCGGCATATTAAGACAAACACGTGTCCAGTACTAACCCGACCAGCTTCTCCCTGCAGGCTCGAGACCCGACAGGACCCTAGAACGAGACAAGGACCTCGCCACTAAAGCAAAGACCAGCGCGGGGCCCGCCGTATCAGCCTCGGGCGGTCCACAGCGCCTATAAAAGGAGGATTCCTGGACATTGGAAGGGACGGCCAACTCAACACTTGAAATCCCTGATCCGATTCCACCTGGTCCAAGCACAAGTAACACCCATATCCGGAGCTTCCTTAGCGAGTAGCCTTAGCCTTTAGCCATCACCATTGTAATCTCGGGATCGGTGCCTCCAAGCCCGCTCTCGGCACCTCTGTACTGTCTTCCACCGTATAATCAACAAGACTGGAGTAGAGCTATTACCCGGCAGTGGGGGCTCGAACCAGGGTAAATCGTTTGTGTCTTCACGGTTTGTATTGTTTCTCTCCGTCTTCCCACTGTACGAAGGATCTGTACCCGGATCACCAAGTCGCACCAGGCTTAGTCCGGGAAGACCGCGCGGCCTGAGCCCCTGCAGGCTCGGCCGCCACCTGGGCTGCTGAGAAGGGTTGTCGTTGGGCCTCACACCAACTACAAACTCGTCTGCCGGTCCGTGGACCCGCTGCTCTTCAGGAGCGCGATTCCCAGACACCGACAACCAGGGTGTGGAGTGCTTTAATATTTTATAGAATTTACTAGGATTTTTCTGAGGTGATCTGCTATTTTTAATAAATGATAAAGCATTTCTGGTATTTGTTATACAACTGGCTGGAAAATCAATTGGAACAGTAATGGGCCGGGCCCAGCACTGTGCAGAACGCACGGGGCACTGGGGCAGCAAAGCCCGCGCAGCAGAGCTACGCGCCTGGACCGAGCCAGCCCAGATGGCCTTCGGCCCAGCCACAGCGCAACGCACCAGGCGCAACGGCGACGACGGAGGCGCACTTCAGCGGGGCGTCTTCCTAGACCCCACAAGCGGGACCGCAGGCCCACATGCCATCGACTCAAACCCGTGCAAACGCGGCGATACAGAGAGGGAGGAGACTGACGCATAGGACCCATCGGTCAGTGGCTCGGCTCGACGGGAAACGGTAGACCGATGACATCACGATGACGCCATCGTCGTCTTCCTCACGACGGCGCGCGACCCGAGCGGTAAAACTCTGACTTGCCGGTGCTACAGGGGATTTCGTCGGGTGTTTATGCTACCAATGGGTTAAGCTCGACGACGCAGACGGCATTGCCGGCGGCGGCGGAGCGGCTCGGTCAAACGCAGCGACGGCAAACCACACGGTTTCGGGTCAAATTGATGGGTACTCAAGTTTTGGGGCGTTGAGATCGAACATACCGTGACCTTAGAATGGATGAAATAGCTCCGAATCGGCACGGCGACGCTCGTCCTCGAAACGGTCTTGAACAGAGCAATCGACGACAGAGCCGGTAACGCTCTGCCTAAATTTATTGAGGGAAACAACTGTAAGGGCATGAGGATGCTCTGGATAAAAGAAATCGAAAGGAAACGAACCAACGGAGGAGAATTCAACCGTGGCGGTTCCGGCTCGGCCTAGCTCCGACGAGGTATTTCCGGCGACTCCGCAGCTCTGGAGGCTCGAGCGTTGAACAGAAAGCTCCGGGTAGCTTTGCGGACACAATGAGAGGATTGAGAGGGCTCGGGCGTGGCTCAACCGAAGGAAACCGAGGAGAGGTGGCAATGGCTAGGTTTTATAGCATTCGGGGGCGGCGGCGGAGGGACCCAGCGAGGCCAGCACGACGGGGGTTAAGCGGTGACGTCTACGTGTCGAGAGAAGCTTGCTCCAGCGCAGCTTGGTTTCATGCAACCGACGGTGAGGTGGAGTGCAGAGGAGATGCGGCGCCGGCGTCGGCAGAGTGAGAGTAGCAGAGAGCTGAGGGAGATGGCTTGGGCCAGGAATCCGCCCAAAGTCGGCCCAAGTGGAGCCCAGCCCGTGATCTTCTTTTAAATTTGGATTTTCCAGCTATTTCCTTTAGAATGTTTGAACTCCAGTGAATTTGGCAGTTTATATTTGAATTCCCTCCTCTAATTTAAATGAGTTTCAAATCTGGCCAAATTTTTGGGTGTTACAGCATGGGTAAACCATTTTAAAAAAATGCTAAAATGAAATTTGAAATGAAAACTTGTATTAAATTTGTAAAAATAGTATTAATTAATTATTGTAAGCACCTTGGCTTAAACATAATTTAAAAAATCAATATATTTGACATTATTTTATGTGATTTTGTGTTTGAAAAAAATATTGTGACTAACCGTCCTGAGCCACAGCTAACCGCGCAAAACCGCCGGCTAACCGGCCCAACGTTCGGCAAATTTTAAACACCATCCAGGATCAAAACCGCAGTTAACCGGCTACGCGCCAACGTCGTCTCTAAGGTCTCCGTCGGTTTTGTGAACCCTGGTGGTAGCCCAACAGTATTAGCAAGTGGACTGGCCGTTAGTTGCTAGTTATAACGTTGTCCATCATCTATTTTTTTAATTCCATCAATTCGAATTTTGATCATCATGTTGTATCTTAGGATTGGCTGCTATGATTCTATGATGTCTAGATTCATGCCTTCACGATCTGACAGTTCTGATGAGCCGGACGGTTGGCTTGTCATTTTTTTGCGATGATGGGTGATAACACGATCTGACAACCTTCCAACCTTGCATATTTTGCTTCACAAACTCCTAGGCAGAATTAGTGGAGCAACATTAAATTACATAGAGGCTCTTGTGCATGTCCTTTGTATATGACTTTCAACGCGCTGCAGTATTTTTCTTCCCATCCATCGTGTTTTTTTTTGCAGTGCCTTTATGTCTGCCATTTGAATTTCCTTCCCAGCAGTAGTGTGCATGATGTCGGCTGCTCTATGCCGCTGCTAGCAGCTGCGATGCTCTCGGAACAATTCCTAATACAGTCTAAGGAACTGATGATGGAAGAAAGTTCAGAGGTACCAATCGAAACAGATCGTTGTGAGTAGCAAGTTGAATTTCCTAGAAGCGTTAACTGTTCCCGGGATTTTCATGCAACAACGGGAAAAAAAAGATTCGGAGGTTCAGACTACATAGGATGCAAGTACTGGAGAATATGTTCTCAAACATTATGACAGGCCGATAGAAATGCCCCATGCAGGGTTACAAACTATGAAACCTTGCAGGCGTGATTCACAATGTAGAACTGATGACACCTTGCTTCTTAGAACATCATCGATCATAGAAGGGTAGCACATCATCTTTATGCTGCACTTGATTTCGCGTCATCAGATTCCTGCGACTGGTTCATCAAGCATCGTAAGTTGCCACCGGTTACTGCATCCAAGAAAAATAGCACAAACACGTGATGCAGCAGACTGAATCAAACAACTTTTCTTTTGAGGGAAAGCAGATGAATAATTTGACGTATTGATTGTACTTCCAATATAGTACTACACAAACTCAACTATCCCAATAAGACTCGACTTAATTTTCACCAGATTAAAATCATTGTTAGTTAAATTATAAACTTCTAATTTGCTAGCTTTCAGGTTAGCCATTGACTTGGTGCATGTAGCCATGCATACTTCTCTTAAGATCTGAGATCTTAAGGTCAAGAACAGAGTATACGAAATGATATTGGTTGCCTTAACCATCTAATTACCAATCGCACACTGACCTCCCAACAATACATTAACAACACTGCACAGCCAATTACAGAACTGGTAGGCATGCAAGGGATAACAATCCTGGAGTGCATCAGATCAAAGTGCATAATTAAGCAACAAAGCACATGACAAAAAAAGAAAAACCTTTACGGTATAAACATGCAACACAATACGTCAGTTAGGTTCTACCAGAACCTTCCTACCTGATGGCTAAGTCCATGACTACGTCACTTAGGTCCATCCATGGGCTAGTTCCCACATGACACTAGCTACACCCCTCCCGGACATGCAGCTCGTTCTCAAGCTGCTAGACGGATCAATGACATGGCTGAAGATCCAGAAGATCCCATGGTGGAGGTGCATGGATGTGAGTTCGTGTAGAAGGAAGCTTGCCCTATCTATAACATGTATAACATGTTATAACATGTAGAATTGCCCAGACATTGTGTGGTTCCTCTTCCTTCCCACTGGAACTTCCTCATCTTTTCAGAACTAGTGTTAGCCACCTCTTCCTTGTGGCTTGTGCAACACAGGTGTCGTAAGGATGTTCTTGATGGCTGTGTTCATGTCCTCCAGCTTTTCTAACAGCTCCACTGTCGCTGATGTCGCGCTGCTCCTGGTTGTCTCAACCTCCATTGCCGGTATTGTGGAGTGTGTCAACAGATCTTCAGAAACAGCACAGACTAAATGATATGGCAAATACAGTGCAAAGCCAGCGTATGAAGCTCGATTCATCGGGCCTGTGAAGGACAAGCACTAGGGGGCGATTTCGGTCACAGTGTGGTTAAAAAAATCAAATGGAAGCAGCAAGCCCGTCTCTCTTGGCTCAAGCTTGGGGACGCTAATACCAAATATTTCCACCTCAGAGCCAACGGTCGACGAAGAAAAAATTTCATCCATACCCTGCAAAGCGACAATGGACCGCACTCTGAGTTTGAGGAAAAAGCAAATATTCTTCACCAGCACTTCAACTCTATCCCGGTGACGATAGCCCCGTCCAGCCGCCTTCCTCGAGACGCTCCTTCAACTGGGAATTCCTGAATCTCCCATTCCCTGACCTCTCAGCCCTCGAAGATCCACTCTCCTTGGATGAACTTAGCAAGATAGTCCACAGCCTGCCAAGTGACAAAGTCCATTCTGAGTTAGGAGGCAGCATAAGCATTGCGCTGCCACAACCAAATGAATGAATCAGGACCTGGTGGCTAGCAGCGAGAAAAAAAAAAGTTCCTACTTCACAAAGATGCCAATTTGACGGAATCATCGTTTGCGCTTGTTGAAACTTGTGGAAGGAAAGGAACAAAAGAATATTCAACTGGGAGTATTTATCTTGGCTGCGAGTGATACCGCTTATCAAGCAAGATGTGATGAACAGAATCTTGGCATTTGGGGCAGACGATCATGGTTAACACTGGAAGAGAGGTGCCTCCCTCTGTTTCTTTCTATCTCAATGTCAATTCGGCTGGATCCCTTTGTTCTATTCTTGTTTTTCTTTTTCGGGGTTTGGTGTTTGGTGTTTGTACACTTCTAGCTGCTTTATACTTCTATTCTTTCCACTAATGCAATGACAGAGCTCCTGTCAATTTTTCAGAAAAAAAGCCATAGGTTAAGAGGAAGAACTAGATTGGTTGTTCTCTGCTTGATTACGAGATCACATCGCCCCTCTCTCTCTCTCTATATATATATAAAGACTAATTAGAAGTATATACATACTGTCAAGTATGGACTAATTAGAAGTATATACATACTTCTAATTAGAAGTATATGGACTAATTAGAAGTATATACATACAGTTGCACTTTGTAATTAGTTAACTAGTTGTACTCGGCCCACGGGGGGAGGGGCTTCTATCTCCCCCCACCCTGTACTTCTTCCCCTACTTTTGATCAATTTATGGCAGTTCTCTTGCCTTTTGCTCAAAAAAAAAAAAAGTTAACGGCAAGCCTCCATGCTGTAGAGAACGGGGCAGGGCATTATTTATGCTGAACATGCAATGAATTAGCGATTCACAGGACTGGGAATTAATCTGGTGCAGCAACATAGTACTTAGCTGATTAATTACCTGGAGCAGTGGACACATCCATATAACTGGAGATCCTGCTAGGGAAGTATGGGAGGTACAAGTCCAGGCTTGTAGCGTCGGTGCCAAACTCAGCCAGTGCTTGTATCCTGTTGCGCTCAACGTCAATAGCAAGAACCCATGCGTTGGGCTGCATGAATTTGGCCTTGGCCAGCAGGTAAACGGCAGCACCTTCATCATCCAGGCCGAGAGCAGGATAAAACGGGAGGAGGTTCTGCAATTTCCGGTGTGAGCTGCGGTGCAGCAATCCAGGTTGCAGCAGCTTCCATGCCATGGCATGGTCGACATTGATGCGAGAAGCCCTTACTGAGTGGCCGAGGTCCCAATCCTCCCGAGCACCAGTGATCTTGCTGTTGGTGTAAGTGAAGAGCTCCCAGTCATGGACTGTGAAGTCGATGTCCCCAGTTTCAGGGTCATGCTTAGGGCCCATGTCACCATGGATTTCCAATTCAACCAGCCTGAGCTGACCTTGAATGGCAGCAATGGACCGATAATTTTAAACACCATCCAGGATCAAAACCGCAGTTAACCGGCTACGCGCCAACGTCGTCTCTAAGGTCTCCGTCGGTTTTGTGAACCCTGGTGGTAGCCCAACAGTATTAGCAAGTGGACTGGCCGTTAGTTGCTAGTTATAACGTTGTCCATCATCTATTTTTTTAATTCCATCAATTCGAATTTTGATCATCATGTTGTATCTTAGGATTGGCTGCTATGATTCTATGATGTCTAGATTCATGCCTTCACGATCTGACAGTTCTGATGAGCCGGACGGTTGGCTTGTCATTTTTTTGCGATGATGGGTGATAACACGATCTGACAACCTTCCAACCTTGCATATTTTGCTTCACAAACTCCTAGGCAGAATTAGTGGAGCAACATTAAATTACATAGAGGCTCTTGTGCATGTCCTTTGTATATGACTTATATCAACGCGCTGCAGTATTTTTCTTCCCATCCATCGTGTTTTTTTTTTTTGCAGTGCCTTTATGTCTGCCATTTGAATTTCCTTCCCAGCAGTAGTGTGCTGCTCTATGCCACTGCTAGCAGCTGCAATGCTCTCGGAACAATTCCTAATACAGTCTAAGGAACTGATGATGGAAGAAAGTTCAGAGGTACCGATCGAAACAGATCGTTGTAAGTAGCAAGCTGAATTTCTTAGAAGCGTTAACTGTTCCCGGGATTTTCATGCAACAACGGGAAAAAAAAGATTCGGAGGTTCAGACTAACATAGGATGCAAGTACTGGAGAATATGTTCTCAAACATTATGACAGGCCGATAGAAATGCCCCATGCATGATAGAGAGTTTGATTGATTATTCCGTAACAACTATTAGGCGCATTGTCAAGTGCGTATATGGACTAATTAGAAGCATATACATACAGTCGCCCTTAAAGTTAACTGCAAGCCTCCATGCTGTAGAGACGACGCAGGGCATTATTTATGTTGAACATGCAATGAATTAGCGATTCACAGGACTGGGAATCTGGTGCGGCAATATAGTACTTAGTTGATTAATTACCTGGAGCAGTGGACACATCCATATAACTGGAGATCCTGCTAGGGAAATATGGGAGGTACAAGTCCAGGCTTGTAACGTCGGTGCCAAACTCAGCCAGTGCTTGTATTCTGTTGCCCTCAACGTCAATGGCAAGAACCCATGCGTTGGGCTGCATGAACTTGGCCTTGGCCAGCAGGTAAACAGCAGCACCTTCATCATCCAGGCCGAGAGCAGGGTAGAACGGGAGGAGGTTCTGCAATTTCCGGTGTGAGCTGCGGTGCAGCAATCCAGGTTGCAGCAGCTTCCATGCCATGGCCTCATCGACATTGATGCGAGAAGCCCTTACTGAGTGGTTCAGGTCCCAATCCTCCGGAGCACCGGTGATCTTGCTGTTGGTGTAAGTGAAGAGCTCCCAGTCATGGACTGTGAAGTCGATGTCCCCAGTTTCAGGGTCGTGCTTAGGGCCCATGTCGCCATGGATTTCCAGCTCGACCAGCCTGAGCTGACCTTGAACGGCAGCAATGGACCGATACAGCTCAGGGCAGCATTCGGCCTCCCCACCACGATCGGACTGTGGCGGCGGCACATCACGGAGTGTGGGGTTGCTGCTGAGAGGATATCGTCGCAGAGCAAGATGCCGAGGTAGAGGTCGACCCAGCCCATGGCGCCGCCACCGAGCGTGATCACCGTGGATGTAGAGTGATGGTAGAGCAGAGGCTGAGCCTGAGCCTGAGAAGCCGTCCTGGGGATGATCGGGAAGGGCCTCCTCGTCCTCGGTGCCAGCACGGGCACATTGCTGGAGGACGTCCAGGCCCAGGTCTCGGAGTTGAAGACGTAGAGGCTCAGGCTGCCGCTGTGAAGCGCAGCGACGGCGAAGTGCTCGCCGCCGCGGCGGGGAAGGAGGCCAAAGTCGTCGTCGGAGAGGCGTTGGGGGGCTTGGGGAGGCGGCGAAGCGACGGGGGGCGTCGGGGCTGGTAGATGAAGTGGTCGTCCTTGTCGCACGAGTTGCACATGCCCCCTCCCCCCCTGGTACTGGTGGCTATGCACACGCGGAGGAGGAGGAAGCCTTCCGCCGTGCAGACGACGCGGCGGGCGCACCAGCGGTGGGGGTCCAGATCCAGGTTGGGGCAGCGCACCAGCAGCCGGGACGGCGCCGGCGGGTCGGCGGGCCAGAGGGAGACCTGGATGCTGCCGTTGTTGCTGCTCGTCAAGCACTCCGCGGTGGTGCCGTTGCAGATGGAGCCGCCGCCGCCGCCGATGACGTGGGCATCGGCGTCCAACAGGATCCAGGGCGGACGAGAGGGTGCGGCCGGATCAGCTGGATGGGGACCGGTCGTGGCCATGGCTCCGGCCGCCGCCCTGGCGCTGGTGCAGTCGGAGGCAGCGACGGCAAACCCTAACAAGCGGGGCTTTACTCCCATGCCACTCTTTAAAATTCGCATTTACTCTCATGCCACTCAGGTCCACGTTCAATGACTCAGATGGTCCCACATGTCATATTCACATAGAAATTGACATGCGAATTGAGTGGAATGGGGTAAATTTTCCCCTAACAAGTAGGAGCATTATATATCTATTTAGTTCCGTTTTTTCGCCGTATTTTATTTTTGAAAACTTGTTGATAACATCATGCACGTGCTATCTATCATCATTTACCTATACAATGCACTAGCAGATGAATGTCATGGCGACATGTGTCTCCGATGAGCCTTCCGTTAAATCGCGGTCGTTCGATCGCGAGCGGGAGTTACATCCGACCGACCAATCAAACTTTACATATAAAAGAATTTTTTCGGGCAAAGAGAAAACAAGGCGACATGTTTGCTCGGTCGGTTTCGGGGCGCTGGCTTTCGCGTGGAACGCTTGGGTTTGAATCCCAGGCTCTCCTATTTTGAACAGTATACTTTCTCCTTTTTGCCAGTTATATTTTTCCTTTTCTCTCCTCTCACCCTTTTCTTTTTCCCTGTTCCTCATCATGAGGGCGACTGGCGGTGGCGGTTTCTCCACGACGATGCGGCGGCCCCGGCCGCCCCTTTCCCATCTCTGACCAGAGGCACGGCCTGCTCTCTCCTCCACGCGACGGCACCGGCACCGACCGCGGCCCCTCCCATCCACGCCCAGTCACTGCTGTTGTCGCCATCTTCTCCTCCCGGTCTGGCCTCCGCCCTTTCTCCCGGCACTGCCTCCCCTCACCTCCCCGGTGGTCAGCCGCTGCCGCCCTGGGTCCTCCGGCTTCGCTGCGGTATCTCCCCTCCGTGCTATGGGGTCACCGGATCCGACGGCTGTAGGCCCTAGGATGCCTGGATTCGTCGATGGACGGCTCCGGTCTGGGTGGATCCATCGACAACTAGCTCTCAATGGCTCCGCCAATTTGTGTTGCACGAATTTCGGTGTTTCGTTGGCTTAAAATTTCTTGAATTGTGCCCTATATCTAGGTGCTAACCTGGCTTGAGAATAGGTCATGGTAAGGAAGAAAAAAAATGAGGAATCAGATCTTTGCAAATAAAGGTATACATGTGGTAGATGAAACTTTGCTGTTTAATGATTCTAATCATGTAGCACTATAACCAGAAAGGAAAATAAGATTCTGTATAATACGGTCAAACTTATGCTCAACAAGGCTATAGTACAAATTATTACTGTTTTTCTTTCTGAAAGTTCAGCTAAGCAAACTCCTCCTTCAATGATTGATTTTGTTGTAAAGATATGTATTCATTAGAACAGGTGGTGTACCTACTTGAGTACATATTCAGCCTCTAATTTGTTATTACTAATTTCATTTGTTGTTTCCTAATTAGCAGACAACATGCATTAGGACTGACGCTTAAGAGTATCTGCTTCAGACATAAATGGTTGTTGCTCTTTCAAATTATTATTCAATAAAATTAGTTTAGGGTTTCTACTCATTGGCACCATCCAATTGACCGTCAATCTGTAGTTTCTACTCAAGTTTGAAGCACCTATGGTCTTTTGGCGCCATAAGTTCTTTTCAACACTAAGGTTCTCTCGCCTTTCACATAAAGGTAGCCATTTCTAGATTGGGATACTGATTAATTCTTGAAAACAACATATTCATGCTTAGTTACTTTTAAACAATGTGGCAGACATTAATTTGGCATAGCTGTTTACCTTTCTTACCGGTTAATTTTAAGGATCTGATATGCATGCTTATTTTTTCAATGTCATATTAATAAAATAAGCATTTAGTTTTTCAATGGCATATTAATGAAATTAGCATGGGATTTAAGCATTGGGAAAGCAAAAGAGAACCATATGAATCCAGGCAACACGTTTTCCAAATTGTTTCATGCCTTCAAGATCACAACAATATAACAAAAATTAAAAACCTGCGCCAAATATGCTTATGCTATGAATATAGATTTTTTAATTTAATCTATAATTGTGTCAAATTTTTTTTGTGTGTGCGAACATGTTGTGGTAGTACACAGAGCATCATGGACTGCACCGCGCCATGTGCTACTAAAAGTTTGGCCGAAGTACTAAAGGTTTTACATATACTCTGTTTCACTGCCATGTAATATGCTGTTGTTTCTGCTCAGGTTATCTCTCCTTCTATGTGATTTTTTAAGCTGAACATTTCGGCCTCATTGCCTACGACGCGTCTGGACGCGCCTACCATCCTAGTTTACCTCTATTTACCAATCGCGTGGGAGAGTGTGCATCCTGGTTTGTTCACAGTTTTATCCTTGGAATTATATATTTCGTGCCCTCTTCCTTGAGCGTGCGGTACTAACCGTACTCATACCACTATTCTCAACTACGATGATTATGAAATAACAAGGGCAAGCAACCCGGAAATCAGTAAGAGACAACAAGTTATTTTAGTTCATCTGCAAATGCAGTCCCTAACATTTTGAGATGAGCAAAATTCAAGGATTGGTGCCACTTAAACTGCTTAATCAGGTGCCGAAATTCTCAGCAATACCTGCCAATAGACGGCAAATGTTGCAGGATGGCTAGCTACAGAACTTGATAGAATTATGTAATTGCAACTGAAGACTAGCTCACTACAGGAAACGAAAACAGATTCGACTGCCAAAATCTGATTCGACGGCCAAATATTAACAGTCGAAACAGATAATGTAGCTGCTAGGTCCTCTGTGGGTCCCATTACAGTCAGTACCGACGGCCTAATGTGGCCGTCGACACAGTCTCCTCATCTACTGTGTCGACGGCTAGTTGTGAGCCGTCGATACTGAGTAGAATATGCCGGAAACGGCGTTTGCTGGGTCAGTACCGACGGCTTTGATAAGGGCTGTCGACACTATATGTTTCGACGACTGAGCCGTCGATACTGTGTCCTTCTCTCGACGACGTTCACTCGACGGCCTTGTGTCGACGGCTAGCCGTCGAGACAAGTTAAACCCGACGGTTCACTTATCTGTACCGACGGCTTAAGCCGTCTAGACTGTTGCCGCCTCCTGTAGTATAGATAAGATTCTAGAAAGATAAATTCAGTAAATTCTAGCTATTTAGCCTCTTTTACCTCTCCCCAAACGCCTCTGGCCTCCTAGAACCTAGAATATTTGTGCTGAAATTTCTAAATATCTCATTCCAAAGAGCTCACGGACGATCTAAAGCACGAAATTTTCAGAAATGAAAAATGAACCCTAACCAAGAGGGGATTTTTTTCTTGGGGGATGCGAAATCAACATCAACCACACGAGGGGTTGATGATGCGTGCTTTCACACACAAGTTCGACTCAAATGATCGGGCACTATCGCTAGGGTTTCGACATCGAGCTCGAGCGTGCGATGCACCGGCGCAAAGAAGGGAAGAGACGAGCGGTAGCAGGAAGGAGTCAGAGTGGAACTGCTCGTCGCTGATGCATTCCTTCCGCTCATCCGTACCGGCCGGCTATTCATCCTCCTCCCATGCATCTTGGTTGGTGCCTGCATATCCCCTTCGCAACATTGCATGGGCGCGCGGCCACCCGGTCACACAGCAAAACCGAATTTCATATTACTACCTAGTGAATTCATGCAAGTGATTGTATACCGGCAGATTATAAGACAATTGCAACGTCTCTAAACCAACGGGAATAGCTAAAGGCAAGCACACATAAAGATTGTTGTAAATCAAAGACGGTTAAGAAAAGCAAGACAACTTCTGCGATAATATACAAAATTCATGGTACATCAAGTCTCTGTCACAACCCCGGCTTCACCGGGATACACTCATGATCTATTGGTAGTCCCAAAGATCAATGCTATCAACTCATGAGCGACAATTGTCGAGCATCACAACACAATCACAATTAACTATGAAAATAATATATTAATACAAAAGTGATTGTAGCACCACCACTTATTAGAATAGTTTGAATAAGACCATATAGTATAGTTCAGAGTTGCGGAATATCAAATAATGCAGCGGAATCAAGATATGGCGATGCTCTCTAATCCAACCCTTCAGCGAAGGCTAATCTTGGTCGAAATCCGATACAGAATAACCGAACCCGAGTCTTCTCCTGAACAAAGATATACCTATGATTTGTATAATGAGTACACGGCTACCCAACGAGAATCCTTATGAGGAATGTAAGGATATAAACAAGAACAGGATCGCTACTTTGCATAAACACCTATTCTAGTCAAATTAATTAAAGTGTTGTAAAAATATTTGTTGAACAATTAATAATAAGATTTTTCAAGTAACACACAGAGCTCGGCTTCCAAAGCCCCTCTGCAGAATGCACAAGCCTCGAATAACTCAAACAAAACCAACCTAGGTTATTAGATAACACATGAGACTACCATGTACGACCTTCCTCCCCTCCCATGACCGTGGGAACGGCTATCATGATAGTTTTAACCTCTGCAGAGTGTAGCACACTTTACCCATAAGCCTAGTGATACTTTTAAGTCTTAGCTATTACTTTGGAGCCCAAGCCAAGTAACGATACAAGGTGATTCATAAGTTCTTTCTGTTAACACCGATACCCCCTTTAAGATTTCGACATATCGGGTCCCCCTCTTGAGCCGACGGACCGTGGCCCAATCTTTTCAAACTAAAGTGTGTTAACAGTTTTCCCTAACTACTAAGTCAGGACTAGCACATGTTGGCCGACATGCTAGAGTTAGCACTAATGGTTGCGCTTGTATGGTTTGGCTGGATAAGCACACGTCAAGGGTTCTTAGACCAAGGAGACTACTACCACCACAACCCTCATTCCACAAAACCACCTGACTTGCCAACTTTAGTCAACTCATGCCACATAGGTTTTAGTTGATTAGATTATTGAAGTAACTCAGCACCTCCAATCATACCAAGTCACAAAATTAATTAAATGAATAATCTAACGACTAATAACCACGACCACTAGCATCTATGCACAAGGATAGGCTAGAAAAATAACTAGGCAGCAATAAATGGCTAATTAACAGGGTAGATGACTTAGTGTGAACAAACAGGACTCGATCTAACCCTTCCCATCATTTCATGCATGAGAAAAGTAAATAAAAACAGTAATCAGGTGAGTTTTGAAAAATAGGAGAGCAAGATGTAATCTATCTTGCCTTGGTAGTACTCTGGCTCTTGGGGGTCCTCTTTCGAAATGCTCTTGGAAAAACGCTGAATAGCGCAAACACGGACGATCTACCCATAGATGCAAATGCATAAGAACAGAAAAATTATCAATAGAATATATACCTCAATAAATTATATAAAATTCTAGACTATTTATGAGATTTAATGGCTTTGAAATCATCCAATTTGGATTTCGGATGCTCCCTAAACAAATCCCTGAAGTTTGAAGAAAATTAGAAATTCCTAAAAAGAATAAGCCAGTTTAACCGGACCGAACCGGCCGAGCGGCGCGCGCGGGCAGCAGCGAGGCGACACGCGGCGGGCTCTGAGTGGCTAGCGCGGGCGCGTGCGACGGGGCGGCGAGGCGTGGCAGCAGCAGCGGCGCGGGGGCGAGAGCGGCGATGGAGGCAACACATGGCGCAGCATGGTTGGGCGGCGGCACGGTACGAAGCAGCGGCAGCCTGGGCCAGGTGGCGGCACGCGATTGGGCACGGGAGGATCGGGGCGGGGCGCTGACACTGAGATCACACGGCCGAAACTTCGGCAAGCCCTAACTTGCGCAATTCTTCACCAAAAATGATGATCCAAGTATCCTTCTAGACCGCCTTAACAAGATGTACGCAATGGAGGCACCTACACTTGGGTTTGGGCAAGGCACAGAAAATTCTACCTCGAAAACCACCTCGGGTTAAGGTTCTCGACGGCTAGGGTTTGGATCTGGGGCTTGCACGAGTTGTGGAGTGGAAATAAGAGGGTCTTGGAGTGTATATATAGTGTGGTGGTCGACCTAGGTCAGGCCCTTATTGGGTAGAATTTGAATTGGGCTCAAATTCTAATCTGAATAGGTTTAGAACTCCCTCAAATTTGGAATTTTCACAAATTCGTGAATTTTGACTTCGGCTTCTGGCTTTGGACAGATTTGGGCCTTAACTGTTCTCCAAGTTTGGGCTTGGTTCTCCCACGTTTGCTCATCATTTCATGGCTCCGACGAGCTCCCGGCAGAACGGCAACACTCTACGGAATCACGAACTAGCCTTAGGATTTGGGCTTGAAATTTGGAGGGTGGCTAAACTTTATGAATTAATGGAATTTTTCCAGAATTTTCCTTAAAGGTTTTCTAGTGTTTTGGCTTAAACCTAATTTAAAATTGCTTAAACTAGGGTTTTGTATATATCAATTCCCTTTTATTTTATTTTCAAGGTTTCTAAAATACAAGTTACATACGACAAAATAGGGGATGTCACAGTCTCTTGCCATGATAAAATTAGAATAGTCTAGAAAATTTTAGTACAAGAAAGTTAAGTATCGTGAAAGTTCTAGGTTTAGATATTTTTTAGCAAGGCATGTCTAGTATCTTGTCAAGTGTCATCCTTCCAATGACTTTGTATGTTTATATAAGATGGATGTCACCCCTTGCCATTTATCTAAGAGCATTGTGGTAGTAGTGCTAAGTGAGAGTGTGAGAAAAGGTGGGTACTAGAATAGACATTTTTATAATATTTCATTTTAATAATGAAATTTTGTTTTTGTAAGTATTGGTCTCCCGGTTTTGCCTAATATTTGTAAGCGCTAAGTGCATTGTTGAACTAATAATTTATTACCCAGAATCATTCCTATCTTGCACGTGGTTGGCTCTATAGTGGGTTTTAGCCCCCAAATCAAAATTAGAGAGGTCACCTCCTCACGTGCTCCCGGCTACTTGCTCGCCTCCTCCTGTGATCTTGGCCGAAAGTAGAAAGATCTTGCTTTAATGTGGGCGGATTAACCGCTTGGAAATAATTGCGGTGCCCTAAATAAGCAAAAATAGAAAAGGTCAACCGCTCTTCGTACTTGGTGCAACATTAAGTATAATGGAAACAAATTCATAAAATGATTTTAGGCCAATAAAACAAATTTTAAAAATAGACTTTGGTTCAATACATCATTTACACAGTAACAATACAAAATATAATAAACAATGTCATTTTTGTTAGAAAAAAATTCATTCTCCATTCCAGCACTTGCCATTTTTGTGAGTCTTTATAATCAATGTCACAAATCCTCTTGCACATTTTCTTCTAGCATATGTCAGTATATTTAAACAAAGCTCAAAAGACATATTTCTCTTCAACTTTTTCAATCTCCAATTTTAATGTATTACTGCATTAACACATTAAATATAGACTTTTAACTTGGTATGATATTAAAATGGTAAATTTGCAAGCTAATGATAATATCTTTTTCTCCTTGTGTTTCTGGCCACCCACAAGGTTTCCCTCCTTATGTTCATGTTGAGCTCTATCTTTTAAAACTTTGCCATCAGACAATTCTCTCACCTATGTCATATATTATTTAAGGTAAAAAATATATATTGAAAGCAACTATTTAAAATATAACAGTGGGTAAAACGTCTTTGAAACGTACCAAATTCCTCTCGAGCATGTAACTAATACATGCATTCAGTACACCCCTCAAATATGATGTCATCTATGCAATCTTAAATAACAGTGCAAAATAATGTATCTTCACTGACTTTATCTAGCATATCAAACAATACATTCGATGGTATTTTCTTAAAACCACAAATAACTTTGTATAAAGAAAACAAAACAAAATGTATATTATACACAATATGCAAAAGATAATATGAATGCGAAAGAAAGTAAATTGCATGAAAAAACACCTTCAACTGTCTTGTAATCTTGGCATGTCGATCACCTGAATTGATCTTTTCCCATGCCTACACAACTGCTTTTCCTCCATAACCCTGAAAATTTGGGTTTTCAGTTTAGCTTATATTGATGTCTCCATAAGCTTTCGCAAAGAACATTTAGTATAATAATTACTGCTATTTTTTTCTTAATGATAATATCTGGCTTGCCTGTTAAGATGTCAGTTGAATAGAACCACACACATCCAAGGTTAGGGCATTTGAATTACTTTTAGGTTTAAGTAAGCTTAAACAATTATTTTTTTGCAACTTACATCATCCCAAAATTCACCAATAGCCTCTCTATTAATTATGAAATCTTACAAAACATTAACATCAGCGATAGTTGTAAATTTTTAGAAAAAGTTAATATATTGAGCATGAAATGAAACATGAGTAGGGGAGATATGAACAGTACTAACATCGAAATCCTTGGAATGTACTACCACATGTCGATTAAAGTTGATCATAGAAAAGAACTTAAGGGAACACCTATCCTTATTGCAGCTTTTCGGTTTCAAACCAAGCAGACCGACACTTATTGTTAAGTCTTCCATATCTTTATGATTAACCATTTCCCAATCTGTATTTTATTTAAATTTAATCTCAGATAATTTAAGTGTAAAAAATATGTAATATATCATTTCATAATGCAAGTTAATTGTACCATTTTTTTCCAAAAAGTAACTGCAACATGCTGGAACATTGTTAAATTCACGTAACATCAGAAAGCCCTTGTTAATCACAGCACTTTCACAATGAAGCATATTTGTGGAAAAAAAATGTTTCCTCACTGACTTCATTAAGAATAGGAAAAAGCTCAGTTGACAACATTTTCTCAGAACTATTTATAATACCGTGCAGAAAAAGAAAGAAAAATTATTTTATAAAAAACCAAACCTTCAAAAGGCACCTTTAGTAATTCAAAAATCATACCAGTCCTCACAAACCAACTCGACCAGACTCAATCCGATGCCCACCAAACCCATTGAGGTGGACACCCCAACAGAGTCCAATGCCAACAGACCCAATCCGCTGGCCACACTCCAACACGAGGTACCACTAATTAACCGGACCTAGTCCGATGACTCCAAAGAAAAACCACCCGAGACAAACTCCACCGCTACGCTACCAGGATACTTACCAAAATCCACGTATCCGTATCCGAACACGTGCCAGATATGGATACATTTGGTATCCGTATCGGACTTTTTTATTTTCAAATAATAAAAATAAATCGAATACTTGTGGGATACCACGAAGATACTTGTGGGATACCGTGGAGAGAGAAAGGGGTGAAGAAGAGGGATGGGGTGGGGTAGAGAGAGATGGGGGCGGAGAAGAGGGAGGGGAGAAGGAGAGGAACATGGCGGAGAGAGAAGGGAGAAGAAGAGGGATGGGCGGTGGATATGTGGGGCTCACTAGTAGCGAGGGTGGCTAGCAGAAGGGACAGCGAGGTCGGCACGGCAGCTCTTGGCGAGAAGGACAGCGGCGCCCAGCGACGGAAGGGACGGTGGCGGCGGCCGTTGGCGGGAGGTGGTGTAGCGGCGGCGACGCAACTACAAACAGGGAGCTCTGGCAGGAGACGCATTGGCGGAGGGAGAAGAGAGGGTAAGGGGAGAGAAGAGCATCAAGGCTAGGGGAGAGCGGGATAGAGAGGTGGAGGGTGGAGAGAGAGAGAAAGAGTATGGGATAACAGGGGCGCGTGGAGGCTGGGAGGGGAGAGAGAAGATAGATGGCAGGGAGGGAGAGAAAAGATTTAAAATGCTTTTAGTTGGACATGCTCATTTCAAAATAAATAAAAATGAGGATGTCACATTCATATATTTATATATACCCGTATCGATATTTTAGAGAAATTACTGTATCACGGTATCGCTGTGTTGTGTATTCGTATACCTGTATCCGGGCAACATAGCTCCACCAAACCCAGTCCGACGGACTCCAGAGAAAAACACCACCATGAGACACACTCCACGGACTCTGTCCGGTAACCACCAGACTTAGCTCGACTTTGAGAGGATCACCACAACAAACAAACTGCACCCGACCCAGTCCGATGGCCACCGGACCCAGTTCGGTGGACTCCAGAGAATAACACCACCCAGAAACACACTTGACCGGACCATAGAAAAGAACACCACCCTGAGACACACTTGCATGCGAACAAAGGCAATATATTTTAAAAAGTAATTATACATTTAATTTGTTGGCAATATCATAAAGTAAATCCCGTGGTTTTGTCTTTGCCAACAAGTGAAGTACTTCGCCAGCAACACCCTGAAAAATTTGCATTTCCATTGTACTTTAAATTGTTGTCGCAAACATATTTATCTAGGAGAGACTCAATATAATAATTACCACTATTTTCATATACTTAATGGACAAAATCTGCTGACATTCTTCCAACTTAGCTGAAGCAGATGACAAACAAATCCGAGATTAGGGGTTTATATAATCTATGGGATTACTTCTAGTTACGAGTAAGATCAATCAATTTGTTGTAAACAACTCACCTGATCACAAAATTCAGCAATACTATCTTTTGACACAATCCTGCAAACTTTCAGTAAAATTTATTTTAGACACAAGTTCGTATATATAGAGCATGAAGGCACACTTGAGGACAGGAAATATACAAACCAGTTTTGCTTTGGAAGCTTTCGAATGTAGTAATCGTAGAGAAGAACTCTAACGAACATTTAGATTTTGTGTATTTCTTCTTTTCCACTTGTGTGCCTTTCGCCAACCGGCCGTCTGAAGCTGACAGACTGCAATTTTTCATCATTTATCACCTATTGGTTGGGAAATCAGAGAAAATTGAGAAATATTTTCAATCAAACAGACAAATATGGCAAAAAAAACTTACGCTGTTGATTTCTCTCCATAAAGTGTTTGCAGAGAAAGAGCTCGACTCATTACACAATACATACAGGATGCTATTTCGCTGCACAGAAAAGAATGAAAGATTAGAGAGCACGACAAAGGTTGTTAAAGAAAATGCAAGACTTTCAATTAAAAGATTATGGTACCTTCAGAACTACATGAAACGACCTGCTCCAGAATAAAACATGAATTCCCTCGTCCTGTATGGAATTAACCAGCTCTTGCAAACTGCAATCTCGCCGTCCGACCATCTCCACCCACCGCCAAGCACCGCCACCGTCTCCACCAGGTTCGCTGTACTCCCAAGCCCCTCCTCCAACTTCTGCATTGCCATCACCAGCCGCCGTCTCGGCGATCTCTCTCCTTCTCTCTCTCTGTCTCACTGACACCCGGACCCCACCTGTCAGCAGGCCCATTTTCCCCCCACCGCAGCTTAATGGGCCGAAACCGGCTTAAGCCCGTCATCCTTTATTATTATTATTATTATTATTATTATTATTATTCAAAATTTGACCAAAAACAAATCTGCAAAAAATCATAAAATTTAGAACAAGCTAAGTCATTTTATAAAATATAAAATCCCATTTTTATAAATAAAAATAACTCAAATAAAATCATTTCCTCCTCTTTAGCATATAAATTATGCTTTAAAAATTCAGAAAAAGATTTACATAATATTCAAAAATTGTAAAAGAAATTATTAGCACAAATAATTAGATAAAAATCCCTTTATCATAATTTTTCCCTATATCTCCAACAATTTGTTCCATCTCGAAATTCCGACAATACTATTGTCGTCGACCCCGACCTCTGGAAAATTGTTGATCCACACATAACTTATCCACGTACACCTGCATAAAATCTTGCTACCCGGAGGACTCGCAAAATGCTGCCTAAAAAGAAAAAGGAATTCCTTCATTTTTCAAATCATACAAACCATCATCCTCAGCCAAACTCTACGTTCTACATTTATCATTCATGCATTTTTCTTTATTAAATTATATTTCTTTATACAGACGCTGAGCCTAACGCATTTGGATTTTTAGAAGAAGACTATCTGGGGAACTCTTTAGACTTTGAACCACCCTACGAAGAAGGCAGGTTTTCCATTCCTTGATGCACATTAGACTTCCCAAATAAGCAATTAATCCTTTATTTATTGCATTAATTTCTAGATATGTACCTACCAAAACCCCCTTAGTTAAAATTAAATATTTCATCATTTTATGTAGTATAAATTATCCAAAGCTCCACTGCCATAAACTCCCCTAAATATTGATTAAACCCTACAAACCCTAGAATAGGAAATCTAGGTATATGTATTTCAAAAGTAAGTTAGAATCATTGTCCATATAATAAAGAAGTTTATTGATATGGAAATGAATTGTGGAGAAAAATAAAAATATTTAGGCTCAAGTCATTAGCAAGGTTACGGTAATGACTTGAAGGGAGAGGCATTGCCTTAGTGTTTTTGCAATGCTTGCGTTGTTTTCCGCAATACTTGAGCAAGTGAGTCACTAGCAAGGTTATCGTGATGATTGTGCGGAGCTCAGTATTGTTGGAGTTATTTCCTCAATATCCACACGAAATGTGGGATATTACAAAAACATGGGTTATCTAAAATAGAAATGACATAAATTATCGCCCAATCGTATTATCGGCCATTTTACGGGTAAAGCAGCACAGATTCTGCAGAGCTAATAACAAAAACATCGATGGACCTTACTTCGGGAATACGAAGTTTTGTCAATTGGGTGATGCCTATTCTATTAAAAACAACTCATGCATTTAAAAAATTGGTGAATGGGGTTATATATGTTCTGGTGAAGGAAGGTAGAACTGTTTTAAACCCTTTTTAATATTTCAAAATACGTTTAAATCAAGAAATAAGTCTTATTTAAATACTGCATTATTACCACATGAAATATGACCATAACCCTTCCTTGTTATTGTTTGCATATAGCTGAAGTTTGTATATAGCTGAAGTTTGTAATCTTATAGCAACCTGCAAGTACGGTTGGTACTTACCCTTTATTCGGGGCTGTTCGTTTTAGATGAACATATACTTTCTCCGTTGCAGATTTTGATATAACTGAGGAAGAAATGGATCTTTTCGGTCAGAACTTCTAAGCCTTCCCTACACTCTAAGTTGGTAGTTAGGATTGTATATTATACTTCTTTTTGGTATTGTAATCTTCCGTGTAGAATTTGTCATAGTATATAATAAAGTGTGGTTGTGCAATCAATTATGTTTATCTCTATTTCCCTTGGTGAAACAATTTCTAACTTTTTGGTTTTAGAAATTGGGTCCCCACATAAGCCGAAATGAAAGTGGTGAGACCCATGTTACACAAGAACATAAAAACATAGGCCTTGTTTGTTTCAGCTTAAATTAAATTAAATTAAATGAAAATTTGTTTATTGTATAAGGCAAATGATGTAATACTTCGTAGTTATTTTTGTGTTGTTTTAAATAGTGTTTTTCTTTAGTAATTTATAAAATAATTTTTCGTAAGTTTTGTACTCTCGAAGACGTCTTTCGATGAAACATAATTTTTTTAGATTAAAATTTTTCAGCAACTTTTAGGTGAAAAAAAGAAGAAGACCGTAGTGTATCTTGGCCCTAGTTGGACACGTGGTAAATTATGTTAAATCAATCAAATTGTCGTTTATCAAGGCGCTCGCAATGAAATGAAAATGATTTATTTACATGTATAATTATTTGTGGATTGTGAGCTTGATAGGAATAGGAAAGAGCCACCCCAGCAAGACGCCATCACATCACCTTTTCTTGCTTATCAGGGCCCAACGGAACGGAACGGAACGGGATGGGTCCTTTTTAGGTACGGCTCTCCGTCCTCCTCTATCCTATTCATACGATGTCACCCAAAAGGAAGAAAACAAGAAGATGCTTGCCTCGCCTTCTCTTCTCCTCCACCAGTAAAGTACCACCCTGGTCTGGTGGAGTGCATCACAGTCGCAGTGCTCAATAGCAGTAGTTTATTGTCAAAGCAGCTCCTCACCATCACAAAGGGCCAACCTAGAACATTAGATTTGGCAGGTTTTTAGGTATGTGCTCACCACGGTTCAGATTCTCTGTACATCGTTCACCCCCCTGTCGTAAGTCACCGGTCGGCCCACATGCATGTCATTGATCCAACGGCACTCTCACGTAACAGTATAGAGGATCCGCGTCCGTGCTCACCCAGGCTTTGTGTTTTTTTTTCTCTGGCTTAAATTAAAATTAAAAACTACGCCTGAAAATTTAATATTTTATCATTATGTATCTATTTCTTTTAGGACTTCAATTTTTTCTTAAATCTTCTAAAACTATTTTAGGACTTGAAGCTTTTAACTAAGGGTAACTTTTCGGACTAATTATAATGTATCATTGATTTCAGTACAAAAGAAGAAGACCTAAAAAACAGGGCATCTCT
Source organism: Raddia distichophylla (assembly GCA_005191435.1). NCBI lineage: Eukaryota > Viridiplantae > Streptophyta > Magnoliopsida > Poales > Poaceae > Raddia > Raddia distichophylla. The sequence continues at coordinate 630,118 of SPJY01003379.1, forward strand.
TTTTTTTCATGGATTGATGCTCCATCCCCCAAGCTAGTGGGTGCTACGTATGTACCTTCGGGAGCTCTTCATATTCCTCTCACAGGACTGGTGGAATATATCCTCTCTAGTTACGTCCTCCATCGACGACTACCTAATTTGATGTTTCTCTCCTCCTTCGATTTTGGAATATATGGGTTAACCACTCAAGAGAATATTTCAAACACTAGCTTATCATGTTAATCTCACGTTACAATATTATGAGAAGATTAGCACCATACGGAGAAGAATAAATTAACGTGGATCGACAAAAACTATAGAGTATGCATGTGCTACTCATCGAGGAACTTTCGTTTAAAAATCGTGCTCACATGCACATGAATATTCATGAAACTGATAGAAGCGATTGGAGGCTTCTGTATTTGTCCACAAAATTTTTCAACAAATAAAGAAGGTAAAAGAGGGACCGAGGAGTGACCATGCAAGAATTAGTCTTATATTTCTATTTTTTCATTTAAAATGATTTTACGAGCATATGCAATCGTTTGATATATGTCCTTTCATGCATCGTATTTATGTCCTACAGTAAAGTCCTCATCACCATGTGGTATGGAGGAACAGGAATGAACGCAATCAGCAATCCAAATGCAGTGAGCCGGCGCTTTTGTGGAAGTCTTGTGCACAACAGAGTTTCTTCTCCAACGATTTATTTTTTTCTGTTATCATCAGTGCTAGAAGGCGGCGTCACTTGGCAATAGTGTTTTTAGAACCTTGCAAAAAAGTAAAAAAGAGATGATCATCAGAGGTGTCAAGTTTCCAGCTTATGTGCAGATATTTATTCTTTCTCAGAGAGGAACTTTGGTTCTAACACGTCAGGCCTAAAGTGTTTAGGCTGAGATGTACGCCTCTTTCTTATGTGTATTACCAATTTCAGGTTCCAGCTTGAAGCTAATTAACTAGCTATTTGGTATACCGTGTGCTTCTTTGTCTGGGTATTTATATCACCGGCTCATGCTGTATCTATGCATGTTTGCAGTGTGCATGCATGTGCTCTACAATAATTCAGAAGGTTTTCAAGCTAGGACTTGATGGCGCAGTCGTTGCTTGCAGGAGCGAAGGCGATGTGTGTTATTTGGGGAAGAAAAGATTGCAGGGCTCCGGGGATGGAGACATCAAGAACATCTCTTCAAAATGCCAGGGTGAGAGTAGAGGGGATGATCAATCACCATCCTTCAGATTAATAATTAAACAGTACTCCATGATTAAGGAGCTGTGCTGTAGTGCCTGCTAGTAGTACTGGCTTCCTAATCCTAACTGCTGTTACATATAAACTGTGAATAAGAAAATAAACATGGATCTGCAGGTGCCATGAAATCAGGCTCATGATGCAGGTGGTGCCTCCCCCTGAAAGCTCATGCTCAGCATTTGCAGCTTGCTTATCATCTACTGTCTAGTGCAGGGCTGGACAGTGCAGTACAGTACTCCACTACTTGCTTAATTGCTTTTTCTTTAATTAGAGAGAGATAGTGATATCTGGAAGATGGCAATCCCAGCACACATGCCACCTCCCCCAAGATGGCGAGGAATTCATGGAAAGCGATCCGTGGGATGGGATTTGGGATGGGAAATTAAGAAGCCTAACTGAGGGAGGGAAGCGGATTCCCCTTCTTTCTTTGCTCTCGTTGTTCTAAACTATAAGAAGAAGCACATGTATTCTAAAAGATTATGTACGTTTAGTGTTACGTATGTGATATAGCTGGCTTCGCATTTGAAAATACTTTTATAATGTGTTAATACTGTAGCCGTTGATGATACTTCGTGAAAAATATTAATGAACAGAGACCGTACCGAAAATTTATACATCTTTTATATTTTGGATTGGAACGGAGGGAGTAAATAACTTTGTGGTTCTATTATGCTAAGCCGAAATGAAGGTCACAAGAACAAAAGAAGAAAAGCGTACGCAGTGTATTTTAGCAATTCATGCTAAATCAATCAAATCACTACCTCACTAAGCTAATGGTATGGATCATGGGTGGGTGTTACGTATGGCCGTATGGGTATTGGTAGAGGTACGGACGGTAGTCTCATCCATTGGAATTGGAGGCCATTTATTTATACGTATTGTGGAGTGCTGGCTTCAGCTACGGCCATTTATTTATACGTATTTGTATACTCAATTATGATTTGTGGGTTGTGGAGAGGCTGAGAGCAACAGGGCGCCATCACATCGATCATCTTTTCTTGCTTATCTTTTGTGGCGCGAGCTGAGCTGAGTGCTTATCAACGGAACGGAACGGAATGGGTCCTTTTTAGGTACGGCTCTCCCTCTCGTATCCTATCCCTATCATATCACCCCAAAAGGAAGAAAACAAGAAGATGCTTGCCTCCCCTTGCTTTCTCCTCCACCACCGGTAGCAGTGATCGCTAGCAGTAGTTTATTGTCAAGCAGCTCCTCACCATCACAAAGGGCCAACCTTAAAACATCAGATTTGGCAGGGTTTAGGTATGTGCTCACCACGATCCAGATCCTCTGCCGCTCACCCTTGATCCAACGGAACTCTCATGTAACGGTAGAGGAGACGCGTCGTGTTGCTTCGTTTTTTTTCTGGCTAAAATTAAAATTTAAAACTACGTCTGAAAATTTCATACTTTATCATTTTGTATCTATTGTTTTAGGACTTCAGATGATTTTTTCTTAAATCTTCTATAACTATGTTAGGGCTTGAAGCTTTTAACTAAGGAAAACTTTTTCGGACTATGTACCATTGATTTCAGTACAGAAGAAGACCTAAAAAACAAGGCATCTCTTTTTCTCATGGATTGATATGCTCCATCCCCCAAGCTAGTGGGTGCTACGTACGTACCTTCGGGAGCTCTTCATATTCCTCATGTGACTGGTGGAATATATCCTCTCTGGTTAGGTCCTCCATCGACAACTACCTAACTTGATGTCTCTCCTCCTTCGGTTTTGGAATATATGGGTTAACCACTCAAGGGAATATTTCAAACACTAGCTTATCATGTTAATCACACGTTACAATATTATGAGAAGTTTAGCACCATATGGAGAAGAATAAATTAACGTGGATCGACAACAACTATAGAGTATGCGTGTGCTGCTCGTTGAGGAACTTTCGTTTAAAAATCGTGCTCACATGCACATGAATATTCATGAAACTGATAGAAGCGATTGGAGGCTTCTGTATTTGTCCACAAAATTTTTCAACAAATAAAGAAGGTAAAAGAGGGACCGAGGAGTTACCATCCAAGAATTAGATCCTTTAACCGCATAGCTGCTTGATAGACACAATTTGTGCGATCTCTAATACAAAAAATTGAGTATTGGTGAACAACGAATACCTAATGAAAAAGTATGCAGTCGGTGCTGGATTGGTTTGTAAATTTTATCTTTTTCCTACCGGCCATCTGGTGTAACAATTTTATAATGTTTTTTGATGTTTTTGGGGGTTTTTTTAAAGATCTCAGAAGAAATTCATTGTTTTTTTAGGTTTTTTCATGTATTCTTAAGAGCCTTTATTTTTTCAAATAGAAACAAAATAATAAAGCAGAACAACAAATTAAAGAAGTCTGAGTGATGAACGGACGAATAACAATACGGTATAATAAATCTGTACGATCTTAGAGCATCACCAACACTCTCTATATCTTTCCTCTAAAATACTGTTGACATCCCCTCTAAAATTCTTTCACAATTTACAATAGACCATAAAAGTTTTCTTCACTCGAACAGTTCCTTTGTATCTACTACAATATTATAGATGGTGTGCCAAAGATACTCTTATCATCTTGAACAAACAAAGAAACACATAACAATCAAATAAACTAATCGAACCTCTCCAATGATTATCGTACATAAAAAGCTATGGACACATATCCTAATGCTTTGAAAACGTTTTAATCAGATTCTCCATATTTTTTTAGGCCTTGTTTTTTTGAGCTGATCTGAACGGCTGAACGGCTGAAATGACTGAACTTGGAAAGCTTCTCGAGGTAGTCTCGAGATTCGGATACATTTCGTTTAACTTTGTTTTTTAAATGTTAGGACTCACCTTCAAAACAGCGAAAAACGGACTAAAAGAACTCAAAACATACGTGTTTTCAAAACGTAGATAAGTCGTTAAGCTGTTAAGCCGTTAAGCTGTTAAGTTGAAAAAAACTGGGCCTTAATCTTAAAATACCACTATCACTAGATTTCTTCCCAATATATATGTGTATATATATAGGCCTCTCTGATAGCTTGTTTAGTTCTAGTTTTTGTTGGGATTGCAACTTTTGTTATTTTTATATACATCATTCACTTTATTTTCTGAAAATAATATTTTTAGAACTTTGTAGAGTTTTTCTCAAAGATCTCAAAAATATTTTTTTATAATTTGCACATCAATATTCACAAAACTGATAGAAGCGATTGGAGGCTTCTGTATTGCTCCACCAAATTTTTCAACAAATAAAGAAGGTAAAAGAGGGACCGAGGAGTGACCATCCAAGAATCAGATCCTTTAACCGCATAGCTACTTGATATGTTAAGCTGTCAAGCTGAAAATAACTGGGCCTTAATCTTAAAATACTACGATCACTTGATTTCTTCCTAATATATAATTAAAAGTAAACATGGGGATGATGAGGTGAGACCCAGCTGACCACTGACCAGTGAGTCCTCCCCAGCACAGCCCCGTCCCCAGGGCGCACGCCACCGGTCACACCCGCGCTGGGCTTGGGCGGGGCCCACTTGTCGGCGTGAGGGTACAGGGCGGGTAAGCCGCTTCCCAGGTGGGCCTAGCCGCGGGGCATCGTACGCGTCCGGCTGTACGATCCGTTCCGTCCCGCCCCAGCTGTACTCCTCCGTACCGTCCCGTCCTCCCGCAAAATGTCTCCCCTACCCCTCCCCGCCTCCTCTACCCCGAGGGGCATTCTCGTCTTCTCCCCTCTCCTCAGTCTCCACCTCCCCACCCCTCGTCTTCTTCCTCGCCGCACGCCACTCGCCACGCCGGCCATTATCGCTCCTCGTTTGCTCTCTCGATATCTCTCTCTTGCTTATGGCGGCGGAGAGGAGTTCGACGCGGCGCCGGTGCGTGCCTGCGGGGGCGCTGGCTCTGGGTGAGCTCCCCGACGAGCTCCTCTTCCTCGTGCTGGACCGCGTGGCCGCCGCCGACCCGCGCGCGCTCAAGGCCTTCGCGCTCGCCTCCCGCGCGTGCCGCGCCGCCGAGGCGCGCCACCGCCGCCTCCTCCGCCCGCTCCGCGCCGACCTCCTCCCCGCCGCGCTCGCCCGCTACCCCGCCGTCGCCGCCCTCGACCTCTCGCTCTGCCCCCGCGTCGCCGACCCCGCCCTCGCCGCGCTCGACGCCGCGACGGCGCTCCGCGCCGTCGACCTCTCCCGCTCCCGGGGCTTCGGCTCCGCCGGGCTCGCCGCGCTCGCCGCCGCATGCCCCGACCTCGCCGACCTCGACCTCTCCAATGGGGTCGACCTCGGCGACGCGGCGGCGGCGGAGGTGGCGCGGGCGCGCCGCCTCCGGCGGCTCTCCCTCTCGCGCTGCCAGCTGGTGACCGACCTCGGCCTCGGCTGCATCGCCGTCGGCTGCCCCGACCTGCGCGAGCTCTCCCTCAGGTGGTGCCTCGGGGTCACGGACTTGGGTGTCCAGCTCCTCGCCCTCAAGTGCAACAAGCTCACCTCCCTGGATCTCTCCTACACCATGGTGAGCCAAGTTTAATTCTTTCTTTCTTCACCTCCCCTGTTTCATTTTCATCTCTCTGACTGATGCGATAGGGAAAAAAAAAGTCCTTTCTTTCGAAAATGTTATATTCATATCTCAAGGCGATATATATTGAGGAAACAGCAGTGTTTTTTAGTGCATATACTCTTCCTCTGTTCCTTTCAGTCAGTACTGTAGCCTTCTTGATCTGCACATAACAACTGCTCTTTGATTCAACCTATTAGGGATCAGAACCACAAAACCTACAGTACCAAGTCCAAGCATCTCTTTCTTTCTTCTTTCAGCATATGTTAATTCAGTCTAGCAGTAGTAGTAATGCTGTCATGCAATATTCTGCTCGCCTTGCAGATCACAAAAGATTGTTTTCCAGCCATCATGAAGTTACCTAATCTACAAATGTTGGCATTGGTGGCATGCATTGGAATTGATGACCATGCGCTTATGACTATTGAGCAAGAATGCAGCAAGTCGCTCCAGGTACCTTTTGTGCCAGGCCATTTTGTTTATTGTGCCATGCCACTTTTTTTTAAATCTAATTGTTTTTAAGAAAAGTCTTTTGAATCTAATAATATCTTTGATCAAACATCTTCTGCTTGAGCACACACACTATAATAGTATAATGTTCCTGAACTCTGTACTGACCCTGAATTTGCTTTACAATGCAAAAACTTGTATGCCTGCTATCATATATGTAGTCAATAGCTTGTTTGGTACATACCAATGTCACTGAGCATGGAATAGTGTTTCTACTCTTTCAGGTGCTTGATATGTCAAGCTGTCATAATGTCACTCATGTGGGACTTTCATCCATCGTGAAGGCAATGCCAAATCTATTGGAACTGAATCTATCGTACTGTTGTGCTGTAAGTAGCCACTCACCTATCTAGTTGTGTCACCTGGCCATAACTTGAGCTTCTCCAGTTCAATTTACACCCTTCTTTTTGGCAGGTCACCCCCTCTATGGCAAGCAGCTTCCAAAAGATCCCTAAATTGCACACCCTGAAGCTGGATGGCTGCCGGTTCATGGCTGATGGACTAGCATCCATTGGAAGATCCTGTGTCTCTTTAAGGGAATTAAGTCTGAGCAAGTGTTCTGGAGTGATGGATGCAGATCTTTCTTTTGTTGTGCCCCAACTAAAGAATTTGCTGAAGCTGGACCTTACTTGCTGTCGCAATATCACTGATGCTTCCTTAGATGCCATAACTGGTTCATGTCCTTCTCTCATCTCTCTGAGAATGGAGTCCTGTAGCCATGTTTCTAGTGAAGGACTCCGTCTGATTGGAAAGCGCTGTTTGCGTTTGGAAGAGCTGGACCTCACTGACACTGATTTTGACGACGAAGGTTTGTATTTAATCGACTATCCAAATATTCTATGGTAAATGGATATCCAATTGACTATGAATCTTCCATTTGCAGGGTTGAAAGCTCTATCTGCATGCTGCAAACTCTCAAGCTTGAAAATTGGAATATGCTTGAGGATAAGTGACGAAGGCCTTATCCATATCGGGAGGTCCTGCCCAGATCTCCGAGATATTGATCTGTACAGGTTATTCATTGCACACGTTACCTTGTGATCTTCTTTCTTTTTATGCTTGTACTAATTACTGATTTCTGTTTCAGGTCTGGGGGTATTAGTGATGAAGGGATTACTTGTATTGCTCAAGGTTGTCCAATGCTAGAGTCTATCAATTTGTCATACTGTACGAAAACAACAGACTGTGCGCTGAGAGCACTCTCAAAATGTGTCATGCTGAACACACTGGAAATTCGTGGCTGCCTCATGGTTTCATCTGCTGGAATATCAGAAATAGCAATGGGATGCAGGCTCCTTTCCAAGCTTGATATCAAGAAATGCTTTGAGATTGATGATGTGGGGATGCTATTCCTTTCCCAGTTCTCTCATGGTCTCCGTCAGGTACTAGTCTTTTCTGTTGTAAATGAAATGAAATATAGTTTTGACATGTTTCACAGTTGTGTTAATAATATGTCTCTCATCACAGATAAACCTATCGTATTGTTCGGTCACCGATATTGGACTTCTGTCTATTTCTAGCATATGTGGGCTGCAGAACATGACCATTGTACACTTGTCGGGTGTTACACCAAATGGCTTGACAGCTGCTCTTGTGGTTTGCGGTAGTTTGACTAAAGTGAAGCTTCATGCAGCATTCAAATATATGATGCCTCCACATATGCTCAAAGTAGTTGAGGCTCGTGGTTGCGTTTTCCAGTGGATTGACAAACCATACCAGGTATGTATGTTTCACAGCAAGCCTTTCTGTGCATGATATTGAGTTGAATTACTGTCTTCTTTGCTTTATTCTTATACTGTTTTATTCTGTACAATAGTTATAAAGTTAAAATTGCAAATCTCTTGTATTTGTGACAGGATTTGATTTGTCTTTGTTGACTGTAATGTAAGAGGAATAGAGCAATGTCTAATGGCATGCATGGCCTTTTGCAGATTGAGCTAGAGCCGTGTGACGTCTGGAAGCAGCAGTCACGAGATGTGCTTGTACAATGAGATGTACCTGGCTACCTGTCATGTGTATTGTGGTGATTTGTGTCTTTTGGCAATTAGACAGTTGAGTTGTGAAATTTTGCATGACAAATTGGCAGCAATGCGTCGAGCTACTGCCTTATCAGAAGAATGAATGTATCAAATTTCGATATCAGTGAGAGTTTCTACTGATGGTGATGGGACAACTCGTCACGCATAAATATATCAACTTAGACGTTACATGATGCCAGCTATATATGTAACTGACTCTCTAGCTCACCAGTAACTTATATCGTAATAAACACGTCAAATCCATTTGAGACCATGACGATCATAAAAGCATTGTTTTTTTTTGTTCTTCACAGAGCATCTGCATTTTCTTCACCAGAGTTCAGAGCAGTTAAATGAAGCCATCAACTACCAACTAGCAATGAATAATCTAAAAAGATAAAAATAAACTAGCAATGAATTATTCAAGATGACCAAGGGAGAATGGACTACATAGTGCAGTTCACAAACCATGCATGTTTGCTGAGTGAATATTTTAATATTGTGTGATGAGATGATTTTTCAATTTATTTACATATTTTTTGTGAGGATTCTGGAATTATTGGAATATCTTTGAAAGGAAAATGGTAACTTTGGATGAATATTTGAGGATGTTTGATGATTTATTGGACTAATGTTGAACTAATATTTTTGGAGTGTTTTGGATATATATATATGTTTTGATTTTGTAGAAAGAAGAAAGGAGAAAGAAAAGGAAAGGAAAGAAAAAGAAAAAGAAAAAGAAGAAACGTTCACAGTGCGTGCATGCGGCTGTGCGTGTGTGCAGTGTATGCATGCATGTGCAAATGTGCCGTGCGGCCCAGCACGCAGGGCAGGCGGCCCAGGCGTGGCGCAGCAGGCCCAGGCGGCGCGCGAGGCCCAGGTGCGCAGCAGGCCGGCTGCCAGGCCGAGGAAGAATAGAAGTTGAGCGCGAGTAGGATTAGAATTATTTTTACTATAAAAGGGGACAGGGATGCTCGGGATTAAGAGGAGTTTTAGGGTTTTCACATGTTAAGGACGGCTACGAAAATTAGAAAAAGTTCAGAGGTGATTAGAGAAGATTAGAAAGAGATTAGAGGAAGATTAGAAGAGATTTTTTCAGGGAAGAGAGGCAGATGAGCGAGGGGTTGTGTTAGGCTTGCAGGAGCTGTAGCAGGGCAGTAGACGTCGTGTGAAACGTAGCCAAGAACTGTTGCAGAGCAAGGTAACTCATAAGAACAGATCTATACTTCTTTATAAAAGGATTTGAGTGGGAAGGAGCGTCCGGAATCATTGCCCCGCAGATGTAGGCAGGTGCCGAACTGCGTTATTAAACGTATGCGTCTCTGATAATGTTTATCTAATCTTGCATGAGTATCTACTTTCATTGATTACTTCCGCTAATTAGAGGTATTTAGCGCCTACGATCCTACAATGTTGTTGCACATGATAACGATGAGGATCAGCTGAAAAAGATCGATCTATGCTCTGCAGCCGTTGACAGCCGACAAATGCTAGTACGGATGCCCGTCAGTATTTGATGTGAAGTCAATGCTGGAGCCGAGAGGCCAGTGACAGGTATGAAGTGAATTAAGTCCCGTGCAAACTTAACTGCAAGAGTAGCTAGTGAGATCGACAGGTGAGGTTGCATTGAAGAGCCAAGTGAAGCCAACCATGGCTGCTGGCTGCTGAGTAAATGCACTGCAATCAGCGTCCTCCAGTCTACTGCTCCATGTAAATTAACACAGGACAACTCTCCATGATCTTCAGGTCACAAGAACCCATTCCAAGAACATCTGCAATCTTCAGTGTGATACCAAGAGTCCATGCCTCGTGCTTGTATTTGTATCGCAACGCTGCACATCTGCAAGAACCGGCAGTGAAATCTGGGCCTGAAATTTGGCAGTGAACCACTCGATCCTGCTAATCTGGAGTAGTAGTGGTAGTAGTAGCCACCAAGACGGCCGGTCACTCCTCATTGATGGAGATGGGGTGCTTCACCCGCAACGCACAGCAACACTATAAATGACAGGAAATGAAGCATCAATGGAGCACCTCTCCCTGCCTCTCGCACATTAACCCGTGAGATGCCCGGTAGCTCGGCCTGGACCTGGAGCAGCAGCAGCAGCAGCAGCAGCAATGGGGATCTGCTGCAGCAGGGCGGAGGAGCCCGAGGTGGAGGGGTTTAACATCTATGCGCAAGGATAGGCTAGGAATAACAAATAAGGCAGCAATAAATGGCTAATTCACAGGGTCAATGACGCAGTGTGAATAATAGGTATCTACCATTCCCATCATTTTATGCATAAGAAAGAAATAAAAATAATAAACGGGTGAGTTTTGCAGCGCCGAGCACCGAGCACCGAGCACCGGGAGCACGGACGGTCTACACGAATAATGCAAATGCATAAGAACAGCAACATTCATCACAGAACATATATCCCAATTAAATATATAAAATACTAGAGAATTTATGAAAAATAATAGCTCTGGAATCATCCAATTTGGAGTTCGGATGCTCCCTAAACAAATCCTAGAAGTATAACAAAAATCAGAAAAGGGCTGAAAATAATAAACCGGTTAATCAGGAAAAACCGGCTGAACCGAACCATCCAACGCGGTCCAGCGCAGTGGGCAGCACAGGGCTGGACACGCGGCTGCTTGCGGTTGGGCGGCGCGGTAGCGGCTGACGAGTGGGGGCACACGGGCGACGGCGGGTGGCGACGCGTGGTGACACGCGACTGGGCGGCGGCGCGGCCAACGGCGTGGCGATGCGTGGCGATGCGTGGTAGAATGTTTTAAAAATGTCTTCTAGGGTTTTGGCTTAAACCTTAGTTTAAAGTAATTAAAGCTGGGTTTCGTATATAACAATTCCCTTTGAATTTTCTTTTGGGTTTTTGAACATACAAGTGACATACGGCAAAATAGAGGATGTCACAAGATCTGTACTTCTTTGTAAAAGGATTTGATTGGGGAGGAGCGCCCGGAATCATTGTCCCGTAGATTTAGGCAGATGCCGAACTGCGTTATCAAACGTATGCGTCTCTGATATTGTTTGTTTAATCTTGCATGAGTATCTACTTTCATTGATTGCTTTCGTTAATTAGGGGTATTTAGCGTCTACGATACTACAATGTTGTTGCACATGATAACGATGAGGATCAGCTGAAAAAGATCGATCTATGCTCTGCAGCCGTTGACAGCCGACAAATGCTAGTACGGATGCCCGTCAGTATTTGATGTGAAGTCAATGCTGGAGCCGAGAGGCCAGTGACAGGTATGAAGTGAATTAAGTCCCGTGCAAACTTAACTGCAAGAGTAGCTAGTGAGATCGACAGGTGTGGTTGCATTGAAGAGCCAAGTGAAGCCAACCATGGCTGCTGGCTGCTGAGTAAATGCACTGCAATCAGCGTCCTCAGTCTACTGCTCCGTGTAAATTAACACAGGACAAGTCTCCATGATCTTCAGGTCACAAGAACCCATTCCAAGAACATCTGCAATCTTCAGTGTGATACCAAGAGCCCATGCCTCGTGCTTGTATTTGTATTGCAATGCTGCACATCTGCAGGAACCGGCAGTGAAATCTGGGCCTGAAATTTGGCAGTGAACCACTCGATCCTGCTAATCTGGAGTAGTAGTGGTAGTAGTAGCCACCAAGACGGCCGGTCACTCCTCATTGATGGAGATGGGGTGCTTCACCCGCAACGCACAGCAACACTATAAATGACAGGAAATGAAGCATCAATGGAGCACCTCTCCCTGCCTCTCGCACATTAACCCGTGAGATGCCCGGTAGCTCGGCCTGGACCTGGAGCAGCAGCAGCAGCAGCAGCAGCAATGGGGATCTGCTGCAGCAGGGCGGAGGAGCCCGAGGTGGAGGGGTTCCCGTGGAAGCACGACGACTTCTTCCTCCAGCAGCTCAGGAGCGCCGGCGTCTCCATGCACACCAAGCAAGGATGGAAGGGTGTCAACCAGGACGCCATGACCACCTGCCAGGTAAGGCCTCCATGCCTCACCTCGGGAGAGCCCTTTCTCAGCTTGCACCACTCTCTGCTTGCCTGCATTGGTTCATGTCACAACATTGTTCAGTGTAGCTTGGTTAGCTGTTACTTGGCTTCTCGTACTCATCTTAGCATAACATAGGTTGGCCATGCTACAATGGGAAGTATGTTTACCAAATTTCCTATAAAAAAAAAACTCGCATTGACAACTTTGCTGAATGAACTAGATCCATCTATACTTTGCTGAAAAAATAACTTTTCAGCCTGAAATGCACATGATTTCCCTTTTTCACCCATCTGTACCTTTATTATCTACATTGTTCACCAATGTCACCTTTAAAAGCAAGTATTCGACATGAAGAGGCTGAATAGGAAAAAAGAAATTTGTCGTAAAGATCAGTCTTTTATGAGTTAGCATCTCTCAATGCATTGCATGTAATCATGCACACTGATATTTTCCCCTTTATGTGCACAATTAATTTGAGATAAACGATAATCTTGATGTGTTGCACTTGTGTCAAGATGTTTAGGACTTTGCTGGGCACAAGGGTCAGATCTTCTGTGGGGTGTTTGATGGGCATGGCCCCCTTGGCCGGGAAGTTGCTCACCATGTCCGCAGCGCACTTCCAGCAAAACTATCCTCCTCTTTGACACCCAAAACTGAAGAAGATCCCTCAGTCAAAACTGAAGAAGATCCCTCCGTCAAAACTGAAGAAGATCAGTTATCCTGCCCCTCTTTCAAAAAAACTGAAGAAGATCCCTCCGTCAATACGGATTTGGATTCCTTTGACAAGTCTGATTGCACCTCACTCAGTGACACATGCGATGAAAACCAGTTGTTATCCTCATGGAAGAGCATAATTGTGAAGGCATTTGAGGATGTGGATGAGGAGCTGAGACAACATTCTGGAATTGACTGCATTTGCAGTGGCACAACTGCCGTCACTGTTGTTAGGAAGGTACTAATGCTACTACTGCATTGGCAACATGCCCTTGTTCAAGTACTCTGTATTGCCGAAACTAAGCTCATGAAGTATAGAGACCAAACTAGATGACCTTGAGTGCTTGATGGCAACTTAGGTACTTACATAACTCTGACCTGTTTTGTTTCCCGAATATTGTTGTAATGCACAGGGTGATCACTTGATAATTGCCAATCTGGGCGATTCGCGTGCTATTCTTTGTACCCGAGACAGCAAGGACCGTCCGGTTCCAATCCAACTCACCACTGACTTGAAACCAGATCTTCCAAGTGAGCCTCTGAATTTCTCATATCATGCACGTATGTGCCCTGCCACTTCCCAATTTCAGTTTACAATGTCCTGGACTCATCATAGGTGAAGCTGAGAGGATTCTGAGCTGTAAAGGGAGAGTTTTTGCGATGGACGATGAACCGGACGTGCCTAGGCTGTGGTTGCCAGACCAAGATGCGCCGGGTCTCGCCATGGCAAGAGCATTTGGAGACTTCTGTCTGAAGAATCATGGCCTTATCTGCATACCAGAAGTCTACTACAGGAAGTTATCCGAGAAGGATGACTTCTTAGTGCTTGCCACTGATGGGGTAAGTTTGGAATTTTATAACTTTTTTTGCAAAAATTGAAAATTTAACCTGATGTCATGTTCAGCCTGCTTCTGGTTTCATCTCATTCATTCACCATAGTTCTTCAAACAAGAAAAACGGTTTCTGGCACTACTCCAAATTAATGAAACAAGGACAAAATAATCTGAACCTATAACTTGACTGTCAAAAGCAACTGTTTAACCGAAGCAGCCATGTCATTGTCCATTCGAAAATCAAAGTTTCTCTGTGAGCAAAATCCTCTAACCACACCTGATTTGTGACTTCAAGCCTCAGCATGAACCCTCATGAATGCTTTGGCTCAATGTGCTGCAGATATGGGACGCGCTATCCAACAGGGAGGTGGTGAAGATCGTGTCGTCAGCCACTGACCCTTCCAAGGCAGCCAAGCAGCTGGTAGACCGCGCGGTGCGCGCGTGGCGGCGCAAGTTCCCCACCTCGATGGTGGACGACTGCGCCGCCGTCTGCCTCTTCCTGAAGCCGGCCTCGCCGGAGGAGAGCCTCCCGGCCGTCGGAGGCGCGAAGCCCCACGCCGCGGCGTCCTTCACGGGGAGCTTCCGCAAGATGCTGAGCGGCGAGGCGGCCGGCGGGGCGGAGGAGGGGACGGTGTGGCGAGCTCTGGAGGGGGTGACCCGGGTGAACTCGGTGGTCAGGCTGCCGCGGATCGGCGCCGTGCTGAGCCGCCGCCGGCGGTCGGCGTCGTCGCTGGACGAAGACGAGCAGCAGTGTCAGTGATCGACCAAGCAAAAGCCGTCTTCTTGCCCGGGAAACGTAAAGTCCGCGCCGCCTTCGAACGGCCGAAATTTTAGATTGGGGAAGTTTGGATGATTTGTGGGTGTTCTTGCCGTTCGTTCTAGCTAGATCATGATTTGGTTGTAATATTTCAGGTACCAAATGGACGTCACTAATATTTTCAATTCGATTTCAAGTGTTCATTTCAAATAGTTCATGATCTAGACAACAGGGTCACCGAACAATTGTTATCGATCCAATTTGACGCAAAATCGTGTGACATAGGTTCTTGCGATCTTAGAACTACAATGATATGATTTGGTCCCTTGACCGATTAATTTCGGTTTGAGCATGCCTCTAAGTGACGGTCTGAGGGAACGCAACATGGCCGATTTTGCATGCATGGACGATGAGCTGGATTATAGTCTCAACAAAGAGACGCAGGAATATATACGTTTATAGTAGAGTAAAAATGTGTGTCAAAAGAGCACAAAAAACCTAAACAGTAATGAGTCATGCAGTTTAAGCATGGCGCCTGAATTGGTCGTGCATTTGTACTATGAATAGAAAGATAAAAGCTGCGGCAGTCTTAAGCAGCACCAACAATCATCCCCATTTTTCCAGTGAATTCACAGGCGAGTGAGCCCATCTCACATCATCAGTATTGCTAGAAAAAGCTCTTCACAAGCAACGTTTGGGCCACTTTTAAAATTCTGGAATACCTTGCAGATAAAACACAAGAATAGCTGGACGAAATTTAGCTTTCATTGAATCATTTCCGCAGAAACAGTTTAGTGAAAAATGAAATGTAATTAGTATCATCTGCCTTACCCTCACATGTTTCCGACCACAACTCCATCTAGCTAGTGAGAATGGAGATGTGCCCCAACTCTCCATTCTGCTCAATTTGCAGCGAGGAATTGTTTCTAACTCTACCAGTAGTCATTGCAAGAGCACCGTCCATCTCTAAAACAATGAAACCGGTTGTTATCTCGAACAATGATCTCCCGATGGGTTATCCTCGAAATAAGTTTAATAGCAGCGTGACAGTCGCTGCAGACTCTGAGGTTCTTGATGACTCTAATGGTCTCCACTGGTTCAGTGGTGAGGAGGCAGAATGCAATGGCAAGCTTCTCGCTATGATGCACTAGTGTGTGCTCCTTCTCCTCATCTTCAATGTCGAACATCACCACCTCGGTGGTTGGTATGTAACCCATGGTTTTTATTTCCATGTCAAATTCATCGAGCTTTTCGTAGATTTGAACTGTCAAGGGATGCGACCTGTCTCCAACACGGAACTCATGGACCTTGCCACCAATCTCCACCCAGCTATATGCAGGGACCTTCTCAACTCCTTTCGCTTTCATGTCTAATCTAAGCTTTGCAGCATCTTCCCATCTGCTGCTGTTAGAGTATATGTTGGAGAGCATGACATAATTCCCAGAATTCCTGGGTTCCAACCGGATGAGCTGCTTCAAGGCATGTTCAGCGAGCTCCGTGTTGCGGTGAATCTTGCAGCCACCAAGAAGTGCACCCCACACTACGGTGTTTGCCTGCATTGGCATGTCATCAATAAGCTGACGAGCCTCCTGCAGCAACCCAGCACGACTGAGAAGGTCAACCATGCAGCCATAGTGCTCAATCCTAGGTGTAATGCGGTACAGCTGAGTCATGTTATGAAAATATCGCCGTCCATCCTGTACAAGACCAGAATGAGTGCAGGTGCAGAGCAAGGCAACGAAAGTATTATCATCCATTGCCATGCCCGACTTCTTCATCCCACCGACAAGTGCAAACGCAATCTTTCCATGGCCAGTGAAGCCGAGCCCCAGGATCATTGCATTCCAAACAACAACGTCCCTCTTCCTCATCTGCTGGAATACCGCCCATGCCTCTGCCGTGTTCCCACACTTGGCATACATATTGATCAGCGCAGTCCCTAGAACCGGGTTGTCAAGAAACTCGTTCCAGCCCACCGTAGTGACTGCCTGCCGTCCCATATGCAATGCACCCAGCCGTGTGCACGCCGAGAGCGCCCCGACCACCGTGTAGCAATCAGGCCTCGCTCCCTGAGCCTGCATTGCGAAGAAGAGATCGAGAGCCTCTCGGGGGTGCCCATTGGAAGCGTATCCCCCAACCATGGCGCCCCAAGCCACTGCATCCCTCTCGGGCATCTTGTCGAACACCTCCCTCGCCTTGGCCATCTCCCCGCACTTGACGTACAGGTCCACCGCCGCGGTGGCCACGAAGACGCTCCCGGCGAGCCCCTCCTGCTGCGCCGCCCGCCACACGGCCTCTCCGGTGGCCAAATCGGCGATGCGGGCGCAGGCCGTGAGGACCCGCACGGCGTTGAGGCTGTCCGGGCGCATGCCGCTGGCGAACGCGTCCCTGGCGACGCGGACGGCGTCGTGGGCGCGGCCGGCGTCCATGTACGCGGTGACGAGCGCGGTCCAGGAGACGGTGCCGCGGGGGCGGGGCATCTCGTCGAACACCCGGTGGGCGTGGAGCGGGAGGCGGCATTTGGCGTAGAGAGCGAGGAGGGAGGTGAGGACGAGGGGGTTGGAGTGGGAGGGGAGCTTGAGGGAGCGGGCGTGGAGCTGCGCGCCGGCTTGGAGCGGGTCGGGGAGGCGGGAGGCGGACTTGAGGGCGAGGGGGAAGGTGAGGTGGGAGGGGGCGGGGAGGAGGGCGTGGAGGCGGAGGGCGTGGAGGTGGAGGCCGGAGGAGGAGAGCGCGCGGAGGAGCTGCGGGGAGAGGTCGGGGAGGAGGCCGTGGCGGAGGAGGCGGCCGTGTAGGAGCTTGACGGCGGGGGGAGGGAGGCGGTCGCCGGCGGTGAAGAGGAGTTGGCGGACGGCGGCGGCGGCGGCGGCGGACATAAAGACGCCGAGGCTTTTACGAGGTCACATAAAAACACTTCATTTGCCAAAGTGACACTCAACGTCAACGATTGAGACTATTTTCATTTTCTTTTACACAGATGAAAATGTCCAATTTTTTTTTTATTCAAACAAGACCTATAGCTTGATAGGGGATGGGGAGAATCAGCAATCAGTTGTGCATGGCTACAGCAGAATTGGGAGAATCAGCAATCAGTCGTTGCATTGGCGTAATACTGTAGTAAATTAAGAGCTCTTGAAAAGAGGTATAAAGATTATAAAAAAATTAAAAAATAGTTTTAGGATCTTTGAAAGGACTACTAAAAGCTACGAAAAAATCGTTACAAATTATCACAACATATAGGCTATATAAAAATAACAAAATTTGCTATAGTAATATGCAACGGCATGCTACGCTGAAAAGAACAAGGCATTAAGGATTAGGGTGTAGTTGCTTGTAAGGGCAACGGAAAGATTATGGCTTTGTTTATTTTGATTTGAAAGTTGCTAAAAACTTTAATACCAAAAGTTGTGATCCTTTAAAAACGTTTTAAATTTTTTTAAAAAATATAAAAAAATATTTTTCAAACTCTAGAAAAAACTATTTAAATCCCTACAAAAATAACTACAAAGTTATACATCATTTGTCGTATACAAAAATAACAAACTTCTATCAGCCTATGTCAGAGGCAGCAAGAACACGACCTTTTCAAGTTTAAAACAAATACCACTGGCATAGGATAGATAGATGGGATAATTTACTTTTTGCCCTGAAGTTCATTGCCAATCTACTAGATTTTGCCCTGAAGTTCATTGCCAATCTACTAGATAGATAGCTGCTTGTCCATGTGGTGAACAAGCACAAGGAAATTGATGTGTTTTAGAAGTCTGCTAAGAATGAATATTGATTTCCAGTAATGGCAATACAGTGATCAAGTCAGGCAAATAAAAGGAGATATGGATCTCACGGACCTCAAATTTATTTCTTTTCACATGCAGTGCTCTCTAAATTGGTAGGGGAAACAGGATCATACAATTAGGCATATTAGTTCACTGATAGTAACTAACAACGTGGACTAGCTATCACCTCATCCGCATACTTCCCATGTTTTTTTTCTAAATTCTCTAACCTGCAAGCCGGCTATTCAGGTTTAACTTCTTTGCAGGACAATATAACATTAACATTGGAAGGCATTACATTTTCTACTCAATCACCACAATTTTTTCTTTGCTCATAGAGGTAGAGGAGGGATCTGAAACCCATTCCTGGCACAACTCCAAGAGACTATTTTATCTCCAGAGATGCATCTCCTGAACTTTGGTTATCAAACAGGCTCCTAATTGGCTGTATAAATGAAGCATTGTTGGGTTGCTCCTGGTTCATCATAGTAGCTTCCTCGTTACTTTGCATTATAGCAGAATTACATGATCGCTGCTCCATGTTCAAAGATTCCTCATTAGGTTGCACCGTAGCAGTCTTTCTCAGTGATTCCGGTTCTACCCCTCTAGCTTCCCTGTTGGGCTGCACCATAGCAATATATCTAGGTCTCTCCGGTCCTACCGTTCTTTCTTCCTCGTGAGGTTGCACCAGAGTATTTTCTTTAGGTGGCTCTACTGTTGTAGCGTTTTCATCAAGCTGCACTATGGCAGTGCATTTGGGTGGCTCTGGTCGTATACTTGTAGCCTCCACATTAGATTGCACCACTGCAGTATATCTAGGAGACTCCTGTTCTACTCTTCTAACATACTCATCAGGATGCAACATTATAGCGTCGAGTGATGGCTCCTGCATACTCATTGCTGGATGCATTGGGACATCCAAGTCATGAACATCTCCAGTTACACTAGCTTCAACTTTTTCCTCGTCAGCTGCCTGATCATTCTTCATGAACTTCCTTTTGTTCCATTTCTTCTTGATACCGCCTCTCTTTACTTTCAGTGGTTTTGGTGTTTCAATTGGCCTTTTCTCTGGTTCCTTAGTTTGCTTTTTGCCAGGAACTACAATATATTTTGTGGCACCATTTGCACAACCTTCTGATTGACCTGTACCAAGCAATGCACATGCATGATCTGATGTCCAACGCAACACCAAAAAGGAGGAAATGCCTTAAGGAATATAATCTCCACAGCGAAAAACATAGATTGAATAATAAGAAAAATGCCCCTCTGGGAAAAAAAGAAACCTTGGATTGCGAGAAGAGCAGTTCGGGCAGCTTTTATCTCAGCCTCTTTCTTTGTTCTAGCTGCACCACCGATGTATTGTATTCCACCAATCTCTACAGTGCATATAAAAGGGGCTAGGCTTGAAGCTTGTTTGTTGCAAATATAAGATGGGATAGCATAATTCATCTTCTGAGTGTACTCCTGAAGAAGATTCTTGCACAGGCCAGTTTCTTGCTGGAAATCATAGTAAGATGTGTAAAAAAAACACAGTAATGCAGAAAACAGACTAGAATGCTAAACTAGTTTAAACACCCCAAAATTCCTAATAACTAAAGAATATTCAAATTCTCTAAAGCATGGCTTTAAACATACTAAAAGTAGCAAATACCACATAATAAGAGTAAACAACAATAATACCAGACTCCGTGAAATGTCAGGATTTCCTAAGCATCTTTAGATACATAGTAAAAGGAGTACACATTACTCAAATAGTTCATAACAGCAAGGAACACAGAAAATATTAGAATTCATCAAATACATTCAAAGGAGGCTACAGCATGCATGGGAAACACAGAAGCAGAGATCTGAAATTTCTAGGTGATTCAAAATAAAGTGAGCAGAAAAGCACATTTTCTAGGGCCCATCTATGTACATAAGGAGCATCGAATATGTCAATTTTGTAGGCAGCAGCAAAGAGAAATTGATTTCACCACATAATTTAGGTGGTTGCCTTTTCCCAAGCATCTATAGATACACAGTCAAAGTAGTACACATTACTCGATAGTTCATAACAGCAAGGGACGCTGAAAATATTAGTATCCGTCAAATATATTCTATGAAGGTTACATCATGCAAGGAGAACACAGAAGCAGAGATCTGAAAATTTTATGTCATTAGAAATAAACAGAAAAGCACATTTTGTAGGGCCCATCTTATGTAATTTGAGAAGCACTGAACATGCCAATTTTCTAGGCAGTAGCACAGAGAAATTGATTTCACCCCATAATTTTAGGTTGTTGCCTTTTTCGCAAGCACCAAAGAAAAAAGATGTCGAGCATCACCCAATCCACATACACGCTCTTTTATATGCATCATTTTCACCAACAATATGGTCCATATCTACCCACAGAAGCACAACCTGCCGACCAACGGAGGACTCTAAAAGAGTACTGACTTACAACCGCCGGGATGCTGGCATTGGTTGGGATTGACTTGACGATCTCCATAAGCGCAACTTCAGCAGCCGACTGCTCTGCAGCCTTCCGATTGAAAAACCCGGGCAACGAGTCATACTTGGTGTTGTTGATTACCACTGTGGACTTGAAGATGGGCTCATGGGGAGGTCCTTCCTTAACGGTATGATATTCTGGGGTTCGGAAACCAGCTTTCTGCGCGTATTCCTGTAGCCGGCTCTTGAAGACGTAGCAGTTCTCAACCCCTGAACAAATCAATCAAATCACAACTCAGAAAAGAACAATTTTTTTTTTCTTACAATGATGGGGGCATCAATTAGAAATCCGTTTTGGGAAAGTTTCTGATTGGCATCCAAACGTATTAGTAGTAGCAACAGTTGGTTCCCGACATGAGGCTAATGGCTGGCCGCATTTCGATGCGATTCTTGAAGAAACGGTTGAGGAACCAAGAAATAGTAGCAACACAAGTGAGATGGGGGAGGGAGGGAAGAAGAGTGTGGGTGTGGGGGGATGCGAGCTTACTGATTCCGCCTCCGCCGCCGCCGCCGTTGGTTGCAGGTGATATGATGCCGGCCTCCGGCGGCGCCGCCATGCCGCCCACCCGGCCGCCGCGTTGGAGAATCAGCGGGGACTGGGACTGGGAGGTGTCGCACTCCTTGCACCGTGAGGAGTGTGGCTGTGTGTGGCTTTAGCCTCGGGTAATCACAGTGTGCCAATGGCAATTGGACCCCACACAATAAAGGAGTGGAATTTAAGCCTCGTTCTTTTCAATTTAATTTAATTTTGTTATTTTTATGTAGTACGGGGTATTTTATAGTAGTTATTTTCTAAGTGTTTTAAATATTTTTTCTTACAGTTAATAAAATATTTTTTATATTTTTTAAAACCTCCCTCGGTCACAGGCCTATAACCATGGTTTCATCTTCTTTTCAGAAAGGAATCGAGAATTTTTCACTGGGGATCGAGAGAATTCTCGTCCACACCGCCGGTGATGAACACGAAGACAATGCATGTTACGGTGGCAATTACTACACGATCCAGCCGCAAAGGAGATGTTTTTCTGGAGGGGAGATCGCTTGGTCTCCCGATCGATCACTCATTCGGTGCTCGTATCGTCGTCGTCGTCGGCGGCGGCGGTCAAGCCCGCGCGGCACGTCGGAGCGGCGACGGCGAAGCCCCGTCGCGTCACCTCCTAAGCCACCTCCCTCGCCGCGCCCAGGTCGCCGGCGACCACGGCGCTGAACGTCCCGGCGTACGGCAGGCATCCAGCGCCGGCGAGGTCGCCCTTCCTGCACAGCGCCCCGACGTGCCCCGACGTAGGCGTTGTACAAATTTGGTTAACTATCTGGATCGAATACATAAAAATCATATCATTAAGAACCATTCAATAAAAATCATATCATTAAGAACACCTGGTAATGTAACAGTCATGCACAAGCCCCTATTAATTTGGTCCTTGCGCATCTATAGGACTGATGTCCTCATCAAAGTGTCGCTTTCCTAATCCTTTGTACAGAAGATAGCTTTTGAAGTTAAGAAAAGCAATACATGAAAAACAAACCAGAATTCAGCCAAACAAAATGTGCATACTTCTAGTCTAAGTTGCTAACCTTTCTAGACAATAAAATTAATTCTGCTTCACGTCATTGAATTATTTTCATCTTGCATCAGAAGATATCCTTCTAGCTAGTTCTCTTGTTCCTCAATAGGAATGATGTTGACCAGAAATAATTGCCAGAACATTTGAAGTGTTTCCACTACTGACCAACAGGTGATGCAATGAACAAACAACAATCAAGGTATGACATGACCATGAGACGTAACACTGCTTTGTCCCACCATCTTCCTGACCCCAGCCTCCTCCATCACCTCTCCCATTTTCATCGCAGCATGCCAATTCCCTTCTTCTAAATAGATATTTCTGATAGTCATGTACCGACCAGATTGCTGAGGACCAAGAGCTAATATCTTCTGCCAAATCTGAGCAGCAAGCTTTACATTCCCATGGAGCCTGCATGCCCCAATAAGTGCACCCCACACAGAAGCATCAGCCATAAAAGGCATCCTCTTTATAATCTGAATGGCCTCCACGAAACGACCAGCACGACCCAAGAGATCTACAACACAAACATAATGAACCATCAACGGGGTCAGCTTGAATTCAGAAACCATTGCCTCGAACCAGCGTAATCCGACCGCCACCAATCCCCCACGAGCGCAAGCTGTCAGTACAGCAACAAATGTTATCTGATTCGGAAAGAACCCTAAAGCTCTCAACATGTCAAACTGAACCAACGTTTCAATCTCCTTCCCATGATTAGCCAATGCAGACAACATTGCATTCCAAGAACAAATCTCCTTCTCCCTTACCATCTCAAAAGCACTCCTACAGAGCGCAAGCTGCCCATGTTTACCATACATGTCAATCAGAGCAGTGCCCAAGAATGCCGAGAGTTTAACCTCGTGGCGAACAACATATGCATGAACAGACTTCCCAGCGGCAAGGACCCCAGCGCCATCCAAATGAGCAAAAGACGAGAGGACGCTCACCAGCGTGGACTCCGGAAGACATCCTTCATTCTCTAACAACAATCCGCTGAACATCTCTAGAGCATCCCAGTGGCAACCATTCCTGGACAACCCAGAGATGAGCGTCGTCCATGACACGACATCTCTCACCGGCATGTGCTCAAAGAAGCAGCGGGCCGCAGAAAGGTCCCCAGTGAGACACAGCACATCAAGCATGGCGTTACAGGTAGCCACATCCGGGTTCGCTATTTCGTCGAACACCTTGCGTGCATCGTTCCCAGGACAGTCGGCGCGCGCATATGAGCTGAGGAGCGAGCAGGCGACGAAGCGGTCTTCAGCCAGGCCGCGGCGGAGGCACTGCGCGTGCATGGCCGCGGTGGTAGCAAAGGAACCGGCGCTGGCGCTGGACTTGAGGAGGGAGGGGAATGTGTGGCGGTTCGGAAAGACGCCACCGGCGAGCATGGCGGAGAAGAGGCGGAGAGGCGCGCATGGGGGAGAGAAGGAAGAAGAGATGCGGAGGTGGGCATAGATGAGGCAGTTGTAAGGGAAGGCGGAGGAGGAGAGGGAGAGCGCACCGGAGGTGAGGAGGAGGGCGTGGACCTCAAGGACCCGTCGAGGGGTGGCGAAGTGCTTCTGGAGCAGGACGTCCAGGAAGGCGTAAGAGTAGCAGGCGTGCACGGTGCTCGTATCGGCGGCGGCGGACGAGTACGCGCGGCACGTCGGAGCAGCGACGGCCAATCCCCGACGCGTCGCCTCCTGAGCCACCTCCTTCGCCGCGTCCAGGCCGCCGGCGGACACGCACCCGGCGACCACGGCGCCGAACGACCCGGCGTCTGGCGGGCAGCCGGCGCGCTCCATGCACCCCAGCATCCGCCGGGCGCCGGCGAGGTCGCCCTTCCTGCACAGCGCCCCGACGTAGGCGTTGTAGACGGCGACGCCCGGCACGAGCCCCCTCAGGAGCATTCCGTCGAACACCTCCTCCACGCCGTTGAAGTCCCCCGCGTCGCTGAGCGCCCGCAGCATCGCCTCGAACTCGCCGGCGTCGACCGTCTCCCTCCTCGCGACCACGAGCGCGTACGCCTCCGCCGCCATGCCCTCCCGGAGGAGCGCGCCGACGACGGCGCGGTGGTCTTCCCTCCGCGGCGGGATCCCCCAAAGGCGCATATCCTCGACGAAGGCCGGCGCTTCGCCGGCGGCGTGCCGGCAGAGGGAGGAGAGGACGGCTCGGCAGTGCGCGGGGTCGGGGTCGAGGAGGAGGTCGGGCATGCAGCGGAGCACGGCGGCGGCGGCGGAGGGATGTCCGGCGCGGCAGAGGGAGGCGGTGAGGATGCGGAAGGTAGCGGCGTCGGGGCCGGCGAGGGGGGCGGCGAGGAGGAGGACTTTGGGGGCGAGGCGGAGGAAGGGCGGCGGGGAGGAGCAGAGGGCGGCGAGGAGGGAGTTGAGGGCGGTGGAGGTGCGGAGCTCAGCGGAGAAGAGCGTGGCGGCGGCGGCGAGGCGGCGGTGGCGGGCGAGGGTGGCCATCAGGTCGTGGGTCGCGCACACGCTCATTGCGCCGCCAGCCGGAGAGGAAGAAGGCGCTACTGAGAGCGGGGGACGAGCTTACTGGTTCCGCAGCCGATGGTGACGGCGTCCGGCGGCACTGCCATGCCGCTCACCCGCCGCCGTCTTGGAGAATCAGCTCGAAGAGAAGGGAGTGTCAGTGACTCTGTCCGTCTGCCTGGGAAAGTAAATTAGTCGTTCGCTTTGAATTTTGCAAAAATTTCAGAAGACAAAATTCAACTCCTACCGAAAACAAGAAAGGTTTTTTGTGTTCTAAAGGGATCTAATTTACGCATTGATAGATTTTTTACTATATCATTGGGTTAAAAAAAGGCTTAGTGTTTTTAAACCTGTCCAATTTTTAAAAACATGAATTAAAATGTAAAAAACTATTAAAAAAATTTAAAGTATAAAAGTAATGTGCTTGAAGTGTCTCCCATGTTTTGTTTGAATAAAAATGTTTGACCAAACCCGGGAAAAAAGAGAGCAGAGGCGGCCATCAGAGCTTCACCAATGCTCGGGCTCAGTCTACAAGCAGGATACAAATATTTGTCTCACTGCAAGTTTGCAGCACATCACCTGCTGCTCCCATCCAATCCAGAAGCATCATTCTTGAGCAGGTTTCCATGATTATTTCCATTCCACAGCAAACAAAATTACTTCCATATCAACTTGCCATGCTGTCATCAAAACAAAACAGTACTGCACAATGGCACAATGCCAATGGTATGCTACATAATCAAAGATGCACAGCACTTCATTCAACTCCCAGTCCCATATCACTCCATAGAAACATTTACAGAGCACAGACCTTCATGCCCTCAAACATCCTACCAGATGGCCTACTCCCAACCATTGTGTACATAAAGGACACAAGCTTGCTGCTCTTTTTTATTAAGAATTTCTGGAAAGCCACATACACCCAATGACAACATGCTGCAAACTCATTACATCTGATACAACAATGTTAACAACTACTGTACAACT
The DNA here is from genome assembly GCA_005191435.1 of Raddia distichophylla. NCBI lineage: Eukaryota > Viridiplantae > Streptophyta > Magnoliopsida > Poales > Poaceae > Raddia > Raddia distichophylla. The sequence goes on from SPJY01003379.1 coordinate 655,956, forward strand.
GCAGCCCATATATACAAATGGATTATGAAGCCCTACAGCGATGCACTGGATTGTCGTCCAATGCTTACAGTGAGAAGACTTGGGAGGACATCGACTCATGCGGGCCATAGTAACCCATCTAAATGCTATATTAGCTGGACAAATGCATCTATCTATGGAAAAACAACATCTGTGAGGTGACATGTGCATGCATTCTCCTGGGTCCAAATAAACATCAACTTGCCAAGGCAGGTCCCACCGAGCATCTGCAAGCCTTTTTACACTTGTAAGGAAGATGACTAACTTGAACAGCAATCCAAATGGAGAGAGCTATGTACATTTTCGTTAACCTAGGTATGATTATTTGGGAAGCCTCCCCGAGTTCAATGAAGGGACCAGATCAGTGTTTCGTTTCGCAACCTTCTGCAAGGGAGGCTAATGAATCTTGTATTGTATCTTACAAGTTGCACACACAGGTCAGATATGTAGATGCCCAATAAGCAGTATGCTCTGAAGGCCATCGCATTATCACCACCAACAGCACTATGTTGCTGAACAGGTTCCATATCATGCATCTTGAAGCTGAACCATGGTGTGGGATCCATCAATGGGCCAAACACAAGGCCGACTGGTTGCATCATCATAGCATGTCATAAGAAGTAAACCTCATCTTACTTGATAGTTGTCCTCAGCATAGACAGAGACAAGAGCATTATCACCAGCACCAGCAGCCAGGAGTGATTTGTATGGATGGAAAGATAGGCAGTTTACACTCCCTATTCTTTGAGCCATAAAAGATGGCTGATACCGAATTATCGCTAATTGCTCCCCTTCAAGACTAAACACTTTAATCATCTGATTGGCTGAACCACTTGCAATGACAGGCACATGCCGATGAACAGCTAATGCTGTTAATGAACCCCTGTGAGCTTCAATGGTCAGGTCAGGTTCATCTGCCCTTCTAACATCCAGAAATTGAATGTCTCCAGCTTGAGATGCACTGACAATCTGTGGTAATGTAGATAACAAAAGAAGGTTTTGAAATCTCAAAAAACCAATAAGTTCCCCGCCGAGGGCGGCACGGCGGCGCCGCCGCGGGGTGCGACGCGACACGCTGGAGCGGTAGTGGTCGTAGTATCGGATGCTCGGAGCGAGTGGAGTGGAGAGGGGAGAGTGGAGTGGTGGTCGTCAACTCGTCGTGTTGGTATTTGAGGCGGCACGGCGCTACGATAGGACGGCGGTTGCTGGTGCGGGCCCGGCGGTTGGCATCGAATTGGACCCACTCGAAAGTGGCACTGCACGCCCTTCCGGTAGGCCAGGTGTGCGTAGAGAAATGCTTAGATTTTTCTGCAAAAGGGGACACTCCCCTGTTTCCATTACTTCTCATAGCGGAAACAACCCAAGTCACAAAACGATTAACCAGATGTGAATGACCTCCGGTCCTCACAGTGGCCACACATCCACAGTCTTAACAAACGTACCACATCATAATCTTGCAGATAAAAGGTCCTGCTCAACTTATAGCCAACCATGCCAAAACAAAACACATAACACACACAAGGAGATTCAAAATTGAAAAGCTAAACCAGAAAACACTCCGCCAAGCCAAACAACTACATGTTATCGTCCAGGTCCCCTCCATCTGGATTTCCCTTTTGACGTTTAGCATCAGTATCTTGCATCTCCTTGAGGACCTGGAAGATTCTGACAATTCCCATCTTCACAAGTTCCTGATCCGAAGCATTGAGCATACCTGTCCAACATTGAAGAAATGAACAACAAAGGACAGTTAGGTTAATGGGATCCCACAGCTTCTTTTTTTGGAAGCAACACTCATTTCTTTTAAGCCAAATAGCCCAGCATACTGCAAAAATCCCATACAGACCAAGCAAAAATGATTATCCAACATCTCCTGAACCCAACGAATTGCCTGATCCAGATTGGAGGGAATGACATCACTCCCAAAGCTGTAGCAATCACCTTCCAAACCAATCTGACCACCTTACAAGAGAAGAGTAAATGATTATATGACTCCACATCATCACAAAATTCACAACTTAACTCCCCACTCCACCCTCTTCTGTATAAATTCTGTTTAGACAGAATTGCCCCATTGGAGACAAGCCACATAAACATCTTGACTTTCAAAGGGGCTTTAACTTTCCAGAATATTCTCCATTTGCTATTAGGCAAATGCTCAGATAACTTCTCATACATAGAGGCCACTAAAAACACCTCATTCTTGTCAGGTTTCCAAATACAAGAGTTTTTCTCTTTTGAGATCGTTTTTGTCCTAATTTCCTTCATTAAGCCCTCCCAATCTCCACTTTGGTTAATATCAAACCATCTTCTCATACCAGTCTTTTTCTTCACTAATTTCAAAGAGATTTGGGAATCTTTCTCTCAGAGTCTGGCGACCCAACCAAACATCTGACCAGAAACTAGTCATATTCCCATCTCCTACCCTCATCTCCGTATGGTCTGTATAGATCTTCTTGATTTTCAGAAAATCCCTCCAACTGGGAGAATCAGAACTTTTACAAGGAACTGATGCAACAGTATGATTTGCAAGATACTTTTTATTTATGAAATCTTACCAAATCCTATCTTCCATCTCCAGTTTCCACCACTATTTAACCATTAGACTAACATTCATCAACTTGATATCATGAATACTCAGACCCCCCTTTTTCTTAGGAGTAACCACATTTCTCCATTTAACCAGATTATATTTCATTTTTTCCCCCCATTGCTCCAAAGGAATGTTTGCCTGATCCTCTCAATTCTCTTAACAATAGTCTGAGGCATGATAAACATTGAAATAGTGTAAAATGTTAAACTTGATAAACAAGCATTAATCAACACCAGTCTGCCACCCATAGACAAAACTTTACCTTTCCAAGAGTTCATTCTTTTTTGAATCTTATTTACTAATTCATCCCATTCTCTCACCATGATTTTCTTGTAAATGACTGGAACTCCTGAGTAGCTGACCAGTAAATAGATCAGTATACACTATACAATTTGTCTCTTATCCCATCACCATTTATCAAGCATACTTCACTTTTATGGAAATTTATCTTGAGCCCAGCCATTTGCTCAAACACTGCTAAGAGCAGCTTAACATTCCTAGCTGCTTCAACATCATCTCTCAAACACAAATTTGTGTCACCAGCATATTGTAAAACACAAAGTCCACAAGGGATAACATCATCAGCCAAGCCTCCAATCAGTCCTTCTTGGCAAGCATTTTGAATCATTTTAGAGAGAGCATCAGCCACAATGTTAAAAAGATAGGGGGATCACAGGGGATCTCCTTGCCTCACTCCTTGCTCACTTCGAAAATACCCCCCTTTCTTATCATTCGTAGCCACTGATAGAGTGCCATTCAGCAACACCTTTTTTATCCACATACACCATCTATCATTAAACCCTCTCAATCTTAAGCATTCTAAGAGGAAGTTCCAATTTACTTTATCATAGGCTTTTTCAAAATCCAATTTAAGAATCACCCCACACTTCATTTTCTGCTTAGTATGGTGTAAAACTTCTTTTAGAATCATAATCCCATCCATTATAGATCTGCTAGGCATAAAGGCATTTTGGTTCTTGCTAATAATTCTTTTCAGGATATTCTCCATTCTGTTTGTCAGAGTTTTGGTTATTAACTTGTATAAACAATTAAGGAGGCAAATAGGCCTAAACTGTCTCATACAATCTGCATTATCCACTTTGGGAATTAGGATAATCAATCCATAGTTAATCCTAGACATCTCCAAGTTATGATCATAGAAATCCTGAAAATTAGCCATAATATCTCCCTTGATGAACGACCAACAATGCTAATAAAATTCAATTGGAATATTATCAGGGTCAGGGGCTTTGTTCTTTCCCATACCAAACAGGGCCTAAAGAAAACTGATTTATTTTGCCATGTATATGTTTCATGCGTGCTTCCGTAAGTGTTTCGAGGAGAGGGAGATGCTTTAAGCTAGTATGGATGTTTGGATATTTCTGTATTTATTATTTCAAACATCAATATCTATCGATTTTCAATTTACAATTATGTGTCACCGACAAGTAGACTCTGAAGCCGCATGTCAGCGATATAAATAGGAAATTGTCGCTCTTTGAAATGGTAAATTAGGGTGGTGTTTACACTTGTTTTCTTCGCATCATGTGTTTAATGATATGACAATGCTCTCTTTTCTTAAGCACACCTGGACGCGAGCATTGTATTTAGTTCTTTGAATTACTATTTAGTGACCTTTTTGCTATAGGGTCGATCAATAATTCATCTTTAGGCGCGTGACGACACAACAATTAGCAGTAATTAAGCAAGCATTTCAATGCCGCCGAAGCAAAAAGCGACCAGAGCAGTAGCGCGTGCCTCCCAAGGACCCAAAGGAAAAGTGATTCTGTACGTCCACAGCTAAGCAGTAGCACATACACCTGGATGCATGGCTCATGCACATCGACACTCGTACAAAGCATCACCAGCCGATCGAGCGGCAGCAGCAGGACAATCTCTCTCCCTCTCTCTGTCTCTTTCTTACCATGAACGATGAACGTGCGCGTGATCGATCGATCCTGCGTTTGTCTCTGCTGATCAGTGATCTGATCTGCTGCATCCTGCATGTAGCTAGAAGTACGTAGCTTTCGGCGACGGCGACTCGCTCGCCGCGGTGGCATGGCTTGCAAGCAACCATACGGCCATGAATTCGTCGCCGACGACGACGACGGCTCCGTACGTCCCCGTCTCTCCCCTTCCGCCGCGCTTGATTCCCGCCGCCGTCCATAGCTAGCTTCAGGGCCGTTCCGGGTATTTTGGGGGCCCGGGGCAAAACAAATGTTGAGGCCTATAGTTGCAAGTCGCAACCATGTTTTAAATTTTCACATCATTATGTAATGTACTGAGACATATCGCCCAGCGTGCGCTCGCTCCAGCGACTCTCCAGGCGACACAAAAGTAGGGTTCCCTCCCCTGCCGGCGCCGCCGGCCTGCCCTGCCGCCAGCGGGGCGTCCTTGGCGTCCCCCCGTCGGCGCCCTCCCCACACTGGTGGGCTGGTTAGGCGGCGGCCCCTCCTCCTTTCTCCTCTTTGCCCCTAGATCTGGATCTCCGTTCGGTCTCCGGCGAAGTCTGACGCGGCGCTGCCGGCAGGCGGCGGTGGCGGCGTCCCCCCTCCTCCTCCCTCCTCCCCCTCCAACTCCTCCCCAAGCAGCGTTTTGGAGCGGCTCGGCGGCGTCCTCCCCCACCTTCGGCTTGGAGCGGCGGCCGGCGCCCCCTCCATCTCCTCGGCGCGGCGGCGCCGCCTCCTTCTCCCGACGCGGCGGCGGCCTGCGCGCCCCCTCCATCTCCTCGGCGCAGCGGCTTGACAGCGATGGCAGCGGCCTAGCGACGCGCCCCCGGCGGCCGGCGCAGCCTCCTTCCCCCAACGCGGCGAGTGGCCGTCGCGCCGCCCCTCTTCCTCTCCACAAGCCAGATTTGGAGGCTGCGCTGGCACTCCTTCCCCCGGCGCCGTCCCCTACATCTTCCCCCGCCGCGTCTTCCACCGCGCCGCCCCCTTCCAAAGCTCATCTTCCCTCCTCCAAGCGAATCCGGCTCCTCCTCTCCATCCTCCTCCTGGCCGTCCATCTGTTCTAGATTCAGCGGCGTCCAGTGTTGACGCCCGCCAGATCTGGCCGGGGCGGCGCCTCCTCCCCTCCCCTCCTCGGCAGTGGCGCCCGTGCTCCTCCTCCCTGGCTTGGCGCAGGCGGCAGAGGAGACGGTGTCGTCCCCTCTGGTCGACCGCGGGCGGTGGGTCCTCTCCCATTCTCGGCGGCGATGCGACGGCTGTCGGCGCGGGGGTGTGGGGGCGACGGTTTGTGGTAGACGGCGAGGAGTCCACGCCATCCACCTCCTTCGTGCTTGGTCCTGACTTTGCTGCCTTGTCCCTCCCCCCCTTGTAAGGGACCCGGTGGCCCTGCCGGCCTCTTCCGAGCTCGTTGGCACTTCGGTTGGTTGTGCTCCATCGAGGCGTCGTTCGCTTCCCTCCTTCATCACCACCTTCACGCACAGTGGTGGAGCTCGGCGCCGGCTTTCCCTCTTCCTTCCTTATTCTTCCTCTCCTTCTGGGCCCATCTTGGCGGAGACCGCCCGGGGGGGGCGCTCTACGAGAGGCCGAGTCCACGGGCAAAAGCCCTGGTGTCGACGGTTGAGATATCGATCTCAAGTCGCTAAGGTTCTTTAAGAGTGAGATAGGAGACACGCCGAACAACACGAACAACAACGAACAGGAGATAGGGGTTTTTATCCTGGTTCAGGCCTCTCGGGAGAAATAACAGCCCTACGTCCAGCCTTTCTTATATATCGAAGACGATTACAAGAGGTGACTCGACGAGATGAACAAGTCTCGGCGAGATGATGGTGTATATGAAGTGTTGAAAAGCGAAAGAGATGCGCTATCAGATGATGACCTCTCCCTAAACACGCCGTAGGGGCTAGGTTTATATAGTACTGAACAAATTGACCTACCGAGGGAATATCGGGCCGGGCTAACTACGAGATCACAACGAACTCAACGTGCCGAATATATCCCAAGGCAGATAAGGCATACTCCTAGTCTTGGGGATCACAACTTCTAGTCCAATCCGGAAAACCAACGTCCAGGTCTTCACGTAGTCATGCAAAACTCTGTTCGAGTCGGACTCAAACAGGAATCCTTGGCCGTTACGCTCCGCGCCAACCCAGAGGCTGTTCGGCAGGATGCATATGGGCCAGATAGAACCTTCCAGAGAGCTGGGCCCTGGTAGGCTGTTCGATTGGACTGTCAGGGAGTGGGCCATGGCAATGGGCCGTAATCTTATCCCCGACACCTGGTTTGGGCGGTATGTTGGCCAGAGCGGCTGGAGTGGGTGTGCTCCAGGGGTGTGTGTCCGGTGGCCTTGTAGCTCGGCGTAGCTCGGCACCGGCTTCTTCTGCTTCTTCCCCCTCCCCCTTAGCTCGTCCCGGTGGAGGCCGCTTGAGGGGTCCGCTTCGGTGGCTAGCCGAAGTGGTCGGAGCAGGTGGCTTCAGGGGCGTGTGTCCGGTGGCCTGTCAGCTCCTCCCGTGGTGGCGTGGTGGACCATTGCCCGTCCTCGGCGACACGGCGACCCCTGTTGGTGACGGGGCTCGTCTCAGACCGTCTAGGTGCGTGTGGCGTCTGGTCTCCTTCGCTTCCCGTACGCTGGCCACTCGGCGTGGTGGCCCCTCTCCGGCGGTGTTGGCTGACGACCTTTTCCCTAACGGCGTCCCCGTTCTCTGCCTCTCGACTTGGTCCCGTCCCCGTCGCCTTGACCCTCCCTTTCTCCGAGGGGTCGAGTGGTTTGGGCGGCCTCTTCCGCGTCGAGGAGCGGCGTTCGTCTGCACTTTTCGGCTCTTCGTCTTCGGCCAGCGACTCGGTTCTTCTGTTGCTTTCAGCCTTCGGCGGCCTCTGCCTTATGCGCTAGTACAGCTGGTCTTGGGCGAAAGCCCTGCCCTTTTGGGCTGGTGTTGGCGTCACCTTTGGTGTCGTTTCCTCCTTGGAGGCATCACTTTCAGACCTTCCTGTGCTCTGGGTGAAAACCCTATCGGCATTGCGGCGGCGGCGGGTTCTCCCTGTCGTTTACCTTGTTGGAGGCGTCGTGGTTGCCGTCTCGTGCTATGGGCTTCCGCTGGGTCTGTAGTTTTAAGAGTCGTTCGTCACTGCGTGAGTGTTGTTGGTGTTTTCCTTTCTCCCTCTCTTGTATCTCTCCCTGTTCAACTGTTCTCCTAGTGGGCTTCGGTGGTGTTCCCGGCGGTGACCGGAGGTGTATCTGGCTTTGGCCAGGGTTGCAGCGGAGCGCTGCGGTTGTACCTCGTGTTTGCATGGGTTTTTATTTTATTTTCTCCTGCTTATCAATGAAATAGGTCGGCAGTTCTCCTGTCCCTCTTTCCAAAAAAAACAACTATCTACACAGTTTTACATAGTTCTTTTTTTTTGTTTTTTTGCAAAACTTTGAATTGGCGAAGTGTTGGTTGACATCTTCAAAAATAGCTTCTATTTTAAATGTTAATATTTGCTTTTCTTCTCTAAGCGTGAACATGAGGGTGGTGATTACGCGTGATTTTTTTTTATTTATCTTCTCACAAGTCAAAAATTAAAAGATAAGTTAAGATAAGATGAAAAAAACACACCCACGTTATTTGTCGTAGCCATCGAATTGCTAGGTCGAACGTGGGTTTTTTCCCCCTCATTTCTGCATTCAGGTTTTCTTCCAACTTTTCTTTACAATGAATCACGATCAACAATTAACAAGAATTTTAAACCCTATTGCCGCACAATACATCTTGCATGTCATGCCATTTGCCAAGATAGCATCGCCACACACAAACACGAGCTGATCATATACATATATGTATCCCACACTCTACCATGTTCCATCAAGCTGAGAGCCTGAGATAAACAAATGGAAGTGCTGGAAGTATTGTTGACTGGGCATGGTTGTCCACTTTGATTATCATTTTGTCACTTGTCCTACTACCATAAAATACTCGTGCAAGATGTGTGTACAAAATGTTGACCTGTGAACGACTCATGTAGCCATGTGACTGTACACCATCTTTGATCCATATCTATCAAATAAAAACAAAAGGAAAAGAACAAAGTATAGCTTCATGCATGATCTACCACCGCAATCCAAGAGCATTTCCTTTTCTGTTGGTTTATTACGTGGAGAAACACGCGCTCAATGGACAGGCCACGTCACCCCTTTCAAGCCTGGTTGCATTGGCAGGCCAACAACCGCAAACCCTGGAATAGAAAATAGATTATTTTTTTCAGCAAAGTTTGCTTAGGGAATTGCAGGGCAGTAACATACTGATTGACAACAAAACAACTTTGCACTGAAAGATCTTCAAAATCATGCACAGAACAGGACGAGTAATTAACACCGACGTATGATCTGTTCTTGCCTCACACTGACAACATTAACAAATCCCCAAGTGTAGAGAGAGAGAGAGAGATGTGGATGCTGCATATTTTAGCAGTGAAGGTGTAAATAAGCTGTCACTTACTAGGCAAGATGGCAGATGGCAGTTGGCTCACACACCCTTGGCCCTGGCCGGCTTGACTGACTGACAAAATGACACCTACGAAAATGAAGACGCCGCAGGTATAATGTCCAGTCCAGATTTGGCGCGCTCCAAGAATCCGGACCTCCAAGTGAGGTAATTGCAAAGGTAATGACATGCCACGTAGATTGCCAGCAGCTTAAGGCAGGAATAATCATGATTACAGTATGTGTGTGTGTGTGTGGACCCTGCATCTCTGTTTTCCTGACACTCTTCGAGTTTTGGCCCTGCCAGCCTCACACCCACTCAACTCACTCCCTTTTACTCGACTGCGCATCCTCACACTTCTGTGGTTGATTGCCACTGCAATCGTTCCATTTACCTAGTACACATTTGTTAGTGTTACTAGTATTCATTTGCTCAACATTAACAGACGAATTTCTGAATTCCAAGGTCTGGCCGGATTTGACCAAAATCGGGAGTTGCCAACATTTTCATAAGATTTTTTTTACATCCAGTTCTTCGTTTTGCCAAAAACTTTAAACTCTTTGCACCAGGATAGGTATATATGGTCTTAATTGCATCAGCCTAAAGAATGCTGTTGTACCCTCAAGGACGGTACTTGCAGACCAAAAACAACTGTCTTGGTTTGTCTTGTTGTATTACTGCAGGAGCAGCTGTCCCAGAGAGAGAGTAGTATCAGGTTTTCTCTTGGAAAAATTGCTTCTTCTTCTTTTTTTTTTTTTAAAAAAAGAGAGCACAAGAAGGACGCATGCAGCACACCACACACATTACGTTTGAAATGCCAGTACTTCCATGTTTTGAAACAGATTCTCTTTTAGCGACCGGATTAATCCCAACCTGCATCCCAATTTGCTGCAGTACCTGATTAACCAAGCTAAGTTCAATCGATATAAACTCAAGTGTGCAAAAAAGATTCCTGTAGAGTGTACGCTGAACTGTAGGCAGGCTGCCAACCAGGCAGTGCAGAGATGTGAGATGGTATTGATACCTGGGCAGCTACCTCTTTTATATCTTTCTGCTTTCAGTTCCCAGGAAAGAATCCCATGGCTGGCAGCAAGAGAAAATGTTAGCACTTAGCAGTGCAGGAAGGAGGTGGACCATGCATTGCAGTGATGGTGGCTGTAAACTTTTCCTGGGGACACACTGGCACATGAGTCAGGGGCCGGAGGAGGGGTCGCACCACCGGCACAGATAAGGGATAGGAGACGAGAAGAGAAGAGAAACGCCTGCAAGCTAGCTGTTCACAGGTAGGATGACTCAGAATACATATGGATGGAGACAGTGGTCATGTGTGGTCATAGGACTTGCTGTACCTTTTGAAGCATGTGCTTCTGCTCTTCTCTCTTCTTTCTTGGTCCTCAAACGTGTTGATCTGTGTGCCACCATACTTGCATCTATGGAAGAAACTACCTCTCTCAGAGACAAGTGGTGAACTTTGTCATCCATTGTGACCTGTTCAGCTGTATTTTGCAGAGAAAGGAGAGGTACACCATTAATCTCATAGACTCATAGTAAAAGAAAGGAAAGTTGAATGCATGGTAAGGTAAAATAAAGTCTAGTTGTGGAGTTGCCCTTTGGACAGTATGAACTGTTAACCAGAACCACTGAGGTAGCCATGTAATCACAATGCCTGCGAAGTCGGAAGCAGCCTTTCTTATAGATCAAATATAATATAGCATTGCCTCCACACACACTTTCCATTTCATCTGCCACTTCATAGCATGAATGAAACAGCTGCACATGAACATACCCAAGTTGCTAGCTTAACCTGTAAAGTGCAGTTGCATCATACACCTTCTAGTTTCACATGCCCAAAGTTTAGTACATGAATAGTATGCACAGTGAAGAAACCTATATAATTGTACAATGGACGGTTAATTTAGTACATAAATAGTACACGCATTGAAGAAACCTATATAATTGTACAATGGATGGTTAGTTTAGTACATAAATAGTACACGCATTGAAGAAACCTTTATAATTGTAAAATCTATGGTTAGTTGCACTAATAGAGCTTTTTGCTCCATTTCTGCAAAAAGATGGACCATGGGTTTGCCCCCTACTCATACGTTCCGTGAGTTACCATCATTTGTCAACACTTAACAGGCACCATAGAGCATTCCAGAATGACGACTCCACCATGGGGAGCTAGGCTAACAGGAACTGTTCTGAACATCATTGGTCCATGCCCTGCAAAATTTTAATGCTGTTAAGTACAACAATGATACCCATTCATGTTAGTGCAAAAAAAAAGAAAGGATACTTGTCTTCCTTCAAGTGGACAGAAGTTGCAGGATGAAATAACAATGCCTAGAAATTAGAGATTACCACTAGATATTCAATGAGGGTGAATGGGGCCAATGAGACAGTATTTGGTTAAGCTGATGAAGCAGATCCCTCCCATTTGCGTTGTATACCACAAAAACTAGTATTTATTAAATGTGCTTCCTCAATGCCAATAATAGATAGTCTCTTTCATGAATTCCAGCTATCTGTTGGAAAGAATATGTATCACACTGCAATACAAATTTCCGTACATGCTATCTGGGCAGTACCAGACCTGCTGTCTACTAACTCCTTAAATCTCTGTTTCCGTACTTCAAGAATAAGGCACATCAGATATAGAAGATGAATATTGTGCAACATGATCACTATAGCAGATCCTACAATATCCAGACTCGAGAGAAGTTTGAGAAAGAAAAATAGACACTTCAGAGATTGCCTTTTCCACATTCAAGATACACTTAATATGTAAGATCTTTCATAAGCTTCTGTGAACCAAAGAAAAATAGGTCCAGAAGCAGCTTCAACATAGGTTTGAACACAAATCTGTACAAACAGCAACGCAGAAGTTTACTATTACAGTCTATCAGGGGAACAACAATTTTTTTATTCATCTTTCATGGCCATCTCATGTCTCCGTCTCTGTGCAACCTCGACGAGCAGAGTCAACAGGGCTTCACATACCTGTAATGTGTCTGCCTGATCCCTAGGTTCCTCTTTAAGCGAGGAATACACCATCCATGCATGGTCTAGTTTCCGCTCAGGCCGGACCACCACTGATCCAGGAACTTCTGCATCCTTCCTTGTTACAAGACCATCACTCTTCTCACCATACCTCGCCACCAGCAGTTGCGAGCATGCTGCCATTGCAGCTGAAAGTGGTATTACAACTGGGATCCTGGTAGCATTGCCATCGGCAGCAATCGGGAGCTCCAAGTGTGCAACGTGAGAGAGGGCTGTGAGCACACTGGGAGTAATGCTTGCTTCTGTGTGGAATGATACAATCGGAACCTCCAAGGGCAATGGGTGACTGTGAAGGAATTTTTTCCTCCTTTCATATGTCAGATCTTCTAGAGCCTGCAGATCACCCTGGAAAAAAAAAACTAGATCAATGACCGTGTTGTTCATTGTGCAGGCTGACGGCATGATTGGAATGATGAAGAAAATTACCTTTAGGACTTTGGACACCAAAATCTCCATCAGTTTGCGTAACCTAACATAGTCACCAAGCTGCCCCTCTCGCAGGATATCTGAAGCAACTGGGCTTCCTCCGTATGGGCTTTGAGCTAATGCTAAACCAGCGACCTTGTCTTTCAGTTCTGGCCAGTAGAGGGACAGGGCAGCTGCTGCATCTACACCACCCTTGCTATGGCCCAGCAGTAGCACACGTTTCCTTGATCCCCAGTATATTTCTTCTATGTACTCCTTTATCTCCCTTGCATTTTTAACCACTGAAGACTGCAGGATGCTTTATGTCTTGCTTGATAAAGATTACCAAGAGTAAAACACAGACTAATATAAACCAGAGAATTACCTCACTATGAATCTTGGCAATATGACAAGCCAGACCCATCTTGGAGAAGTATGATTTTGTCTTGACAAAATAAAGTGGGCCATGGTTACTAAACAAACCTATAAACAATAGAAAAGCCAATTTCAACATGAAAACCAGGAAATTTCTAGTCCACAATTGAAGAGGTAGCAGACCAACCTGGAACCAATAGATAGACCATGGAATCAGGTAGCTTGTGCTCATTTTTCCTGATGATAAATGAGATAAAGCTCATGTTACGCTTGATATGAAAAAACATCTCTTTTTTTTCTATTTCTGAACGCTGAAAACCAGTTTGATATCTTTGCTGACCTCACAGAGTCCAGAATCTCCAAGAATCTGGCTGTCCCATCCTCTGTTGGAGGTAAACTTTGATCCTGTTGGAGCCATCCAATATCGTCTGCCGAACCACGAACAGTTTTTCGAGCACGATCTACAAGCCTACACAGCAGATATGAAGACCATCCATCCATGTTGTTAGAGTATTTAGAGTACATTGGGCTCTAAGTTTGGCCCATCTAGTGTACTAATACTTGTGACTACTGTGCAATACAAGATTTTGCAATTCCTACAATCTTCATGGTATCAGAGCCCTAGGGCTTCCTCCGCTGCAGCGCCGGCCATGGCTGACCCCTCCTCCTCCGTGTAGCTTATGCCACAATGTCCCTGAAATGCATTGGATGGGATTGACATGACAAAAGGAAACACAAATATATCAGCACAATCTGTACCCTTGAAATAATGAAGTTCCATTCTGGAGTACACGTGAAGGTAATATCATCTGTCCTGAGTTGTCTTGAGAAGGGCTTCCACTACAATCTACTTCACTAGGAGTTGAGTTGGTGCCAGCTGACTCTACAGAAGAAGTCTGAACAGAAGACCAGCCAGCAGTAAACGTAGGTGGTAGTGCTACAAGTTCTTGGCCCTCTTCAGATAGACCTGCATTTAGAGAGTAAACACAATCGAGGTAAAATGGAATCACCACGAGTGAACTTTTCTCATGCAGTTGACACAGTGGAATCATTTGCCAAATTAAGAGAGGAGCTAACCTGCGTAACCAGGTATGGGGAGGCACTGGGTGAGATATGAGGCTGTCTGGGAAAGATATGATGCAGCCTGGTTCAGAGCTGGGACGGAGGCAAAGAGTTGTGAATCTTCATCCCTGTCGTTCGAATAACTATCATCAACCTAGAATTCATCAATAGCCGTTAAATAGATAGGAATAATTAAAAAGCTTACAACGCAGGGGCACAGTCATGCACTTCAATTATGATTGGTACAATGGTATATGCCATCAAGAGAGTGTATTTATGATTTCCCCCCTCCTAATGAGGGACATGTTAACAAACATTGATACGTCGACAAAATTAAGCATCGTGTGCTAGTACAACAAGACTCGTGACACCAAAGCCTTTCCCAGTTAAACTCTGAAGCATTGAAGCTGGAGAAGTGATAACAAACTATTAAGCGTGATCAATCTACTAGCATCAGTCCATATCATACAACAACCTGAGACGATAGAGATTTGTGCATTTGGCCAACCAAGAAAGAAAGAACATGCCATGGGCTCATGGCTCATATCGTATAATGACAAAAGGGGCTAGACTAATCCAAAGTAACAAAATTGTGGGGATCTAAATATCTAATGCACAGGATGGTATCAAAAAAGAAAAAAGAACTTGTCGGAAAATCCACAAACCTCCGCAGAGGCAGGCGAAGGACGCGGCTGCGCTGAAGGCGTCTCCTCCATGTTCGGTTGCAGCACAGAGGAAAAGAATCTCCTAGCGATCAATCAACGCTCCTGTTTGTCAGCGGAGGCCATCGATGAATCCCAACAACAAGCAGGAGTGGGTGGCAGTTGCCGAATCAAGAAAGGAAAAAAAATAAGAAAGGATCAGACAATAGACTAGAGAGAGTGTGTAGTTCACCGGGAAAATCTGGTGAATCTGGAGGCTTACCGGACTCGGGACTCGGAGATCGCCGGGGGACAGTGGGGCGGCGCCGGCGATCCGAGCGCTCGTCGTCGTCGGCTCCGGCCGTCGCGCTCGCGGTGCCCGCTTTTCTCTTTCCTTTTTTTTTTTCTCCCTTTGAATTCTTTGGTTCCTACGTCTCCGGTCGCTTCGAGATGCTCAACTGCTCGAGTCAAATGGGCCATGGGGCCTATTGCGATGTGGCCCAAGCCCCAAGGGCTTCACGGTTTCACCATCTAAATGTTTTATATTTTATTTTTT